>CAXAJV010000929.1:110000-710000 GCA_963969225.1 Xylocopa violacea
GACCAACAACTTGTGGCACCGAGCAGCACCTCGTCGAAGTATAACTTCGAGCCTCGCCAATGGGGTGGGCACAATCTCTTCCCGTATCTACTTCTCTAAACGACTCTCCTCGTTGCGCGTGGCGTTACCGATTCGAGTTCTGTGCTTCGGAATCTGCGGACGCGCGTCACAGGCCAGAAACGTTACAATCGACCATATATATATATATACCAAATGTTCCGATCGACACCGGGCTGACAGACAGAGGCAGCACACCGAGGACGCACGGTAAATTCGAGTCTCGACGAACGTGGCTGGGGTCAGATTCGAACATCCCAAGATCATCAGCGTTCGAAGAGGAAATGCGTCCCCGTGCGCGCGTTTGTCTGTGGTCCCCGACAATCGACGGCATATGGAAATAAAATTCGAGATCGACTTCGGCAACGACGGCCTATATACATTGTATGTATTCGAGTGACGGTCCGCTCAATTTCTTCCTTACACAAAACATGGTATACGCGCACAACGCGCGGAGAGAGCAGAGAGAGAACGGGTTATTCTGATGATTGAACGCAACAACACCCTGGGGCTGTGCGAACTTCGAACGATCGGATGCGCATCATCGTCCCTCACGTTACGACGATGTCGCTCGCTCTCTCTTTCTTGTATATTCTCTTCTCTCTCTCGACCGAGTTCCCAACAATTCGATTCTCTCAGTCTTGCGGCAAAAGAAAAATTCATTTTAAACGACGTCGAGCGCGCGGCATATCAATCGTGCGTTAAAGAGACGCGCGAAGAGTGGTCATGGTGTGTGGCGGGTGTGCGAATTTGGAATACGGAACAAAATCGGCAGTCGAAACACGAAGCGGTTCCCCGTGGGCGGTCGTCCGGTTAAACGAACGACTCACGACGCCACGAAGAACTCGCGCGAGTCCGTGATCGACACCGTCGATTTCCGTGAACCCGTTTAACGCACGCCGCACGCGCGCACACGTTACACCAGTCGCATATAGTCTCGGGGCACGGCCACAGACGACTCGGACGAACGTCCAACGATCGCTCGTACGTCGCGTATCGCTCCTCTTTTTCCCTTTCGGTGCGCCCGAACTCAGAAACGTTCGTAAATGGAATTCGAATGAACGACGGCGGGCAGATTCGAGCACCGGAGAGAAAAGATTCGACGAAACGCAACGCAAGCAGTATTCTGGTTACGTGAACGACCCTCAGCTAGGCGTGGTCCAGGAATTGTATCCGTGGACCGCAATGTGCGTTCGAAATGTCGATGTTCATGTGTCCTGCAGTTCACACGTTGACGCGCAATTAGCTGCGTTCTTCATCGACCCACGAGCCAAGTGATCCACCGTTCAGGGTAATCGTATATGTATATTTTTTATTAATTGTTAAGTCTCTTCGTACTAAGTTTCGAACAAGTCGAGACCCAAACGTCTCCGGCGAAGGAGACGCGGGCGTCGCCCGAATTCTCGGCGACACGATACCGTCCTACGGATGAAACGGACACGCCTGTTTCAGGGTGTTTAGGATACATCCTTTCGGATTCACGCCAGTGTGCCACGCGTCCAGGTAGATAAAATTTTTCGAAAATTCGTTAGGACTCTTCTTCGCGCGTATCGCGCAGACCCTCGAGGCGGTCCCCCCTTCCTCCCGACAACACGAAGCGAGCTTGTAAAATTCGATCTCGCAACGGCGGGTTTATTAAGGGACTCTCGACAACGAGGAAGAATACGCAAACGCGAATATATCGTCGTCCCCTCTGAACGAATGGCACGTGGAAGTGAATACAAAAAAAAAAAAAAAGAAAGATATCCAACACCCAGCGGCGTATTGCTTTCGAGAAGTTGACGACGTTCGTACAGGTAAGTCGTAAAATATCGATGGGACTCGCCGTGAAACCTCGAAGCGGTCTATAATTTTACCCACCCGACAACACGAAGCGAGCATAAAAAATTATTCGATCTCGCAACGGCGGGTGTGTTTCCAGACTCGCGACAACGAGGCTTCGCTCGGCGAAGCGGTCCCCTCTGAACGAACGACACGATCAAAACCCGAACACAGGTGCGTGGTACAAGTTCCTCAAATTCCACGATCCACTGCACGATCTGTGCTTCAGAGCTCAGGTGATAAAAAAAAAAAAAAATTCGTTGGGACTCGGCCGCCAAAGCCTCGAGCGGTCTACCGTTTTTCCCCGGCAACACGAAGCGAGTATAAATTATTCGATCTCGCAACGGCCGGTTTCTCAGACTCGCGACAACGAGGCTATGGCAAAAAGCAAGTCCCCTCTGAGCTTGCAGCACAATTGTGAAACGGGAAAACGAACAAGTACCAGCGGCGTATTGCTTTCACGCAGAGACGCAAAATAATGGTACACACTCGACCTGTCGAATATGCAAAGTCGACGACATAACTTACCGTTCGGGTAAGAAAAATTCGTTAGGACTCGTCGGTTAACAACACCAACACCTCGAGCGCGGTCTGTATAATTTTATTTACCCGACAACACGAAGCGAGCATAATAAATGAGATTCGATCTCGCAACGGCGGGTTCATTATACAGACCCTAATCGCCAACGAGGCTTGGCCCGACGAATCGTCCCCTCCGAACGGAACGGTACGATCGACATTAACACAACCAGGGTACGCGGCGCGACACCACGCTCTTAACGAATTCGAAGTCGACGACGATCGTCGTTCGGGTAAAGATTCGTTGGGACTCGCCGTCGTACACAGCCTCGAGGCGGTCTGTTTCACCCGACAACGCGAAGCGAGCATAATATTGTTCGATCTCGCAACGGCACGGGTTTTCACAGACTCTCGACAACGAGGCTTGGCGGCGACGAATCGTCCCCTCCGAACGGAACGGTACGATCGACTAAAACAGGATACGCGCGACACACGCTCTTAAAGGAATTCGAAGTCGACGACGGCGCGTCCGTTCGGGTGAAGATTCGTTGGGACTCGCCGCACGCGCAGCCTCTGAGCGGTCCAATTTAACCTGCGACACGAAGCGAGCATAAAATGGTTCGATCTCGCAACGGCAACGGGTTTTCATAGACTCTATGAGAGCGAGGCTTGGCGGCGACGAATCGTCCCCTCCGAACGGAACGGTACGATCGACTAAAACAGGATACGCGCGACACACGCTCTTAAAAGAAATCGAAGTCGACGACGGCGCGTCCGTTCGGGTGAATGATTCGTTGGGACTCGCCGCACGCGCAGCCTCTGAGCGGTCCAATTTAACCTGCGACACGAAGCGAGCATAAAATTGTTCGATCTCGCAACGGCAACGGGTTTTCAGACACTCAACAACGAGGCTTGGCGGCGACGAATCGTCCCCTCCGAACGAAACGGTACGGTACGATCGACTGGTATAAAAGAGCGGGCGACACACGATCCTGCGAATTCGAGATCGACGACGGTACAACACGTTCATCGTTCGGGTGAAGATTCGTTGGGACTCGCCGCGCGCGCAGCCTCGAAGCGGTCCAATTTAACCTGCGACACGAAGCGAGCATAAAATTGTTCGATCTCGCAACGGCACGGGTTTTCACAGACTCTCGACAACGAGGCTTGGCGGCGACGAATCGTCCCCTCCGAACGAAACGGTACGGTACGGTACGATCGACTGGTATAAAAGAGCGGGCGACACACGATCCTGCGAATTCGAGGTCGACGACGGTACAACACGTTCATCGTTCGGGTGAAGATTCGTTGGGACTCGCCGCGCGCGCAGCCTCGAAGCGGTCCAATTTAACCTGCGACACGAAGCGAGCATAAAATTGTTCGATCTCGCAACGGCACGGGTTTTCACAGACTCTCGACAACGAGGCTTGGCGGCGACGAATCGTCCCCTCCGAACGAAACGGTACGGTACCATCGACTGGTATAAAAGAGCTGGCGACGCGATCCTACGAATTCGAGGTCGACGACGGTACACACGTTCGTCGTTCGGGTAAAGATTCGTTGGGACTCGCCGTCGTACACAGCCTCGAGGCGGTCCGTTTCACCCGACAACACGAAGCGAGCATAAAGTTGTTCGAGCTCGCAACGGCACGGGTTTTCACAGACTCTCGACAACGAGGCTTGGCGGCGACGAATCGTCCCCTCCGAACGAAACGGTACGGTACGGTACGATCGACCTGATCGTAGAGAGCGGTCGCGGTGGCACGACCCTGCGAGAATTCGAGGTCGACGACGATCGTTGTTCGTCGTTCGGGTAAAGATTCGTTGGGACTCGTCGCCGTACACCCTCGAGGCGGTCTGTTTAGCCCGGCAACGCGAAGCGAGCATAAAATTGTTCGATCTCGCAACGGCACGGGTTTACCCAGACTCTCGACAACGGGGCTTGGCGGCGACGAATCGTCCCCTCCGAACGGAACGGTACGACGATCGACTGTTTTTACAGGAGGCGCGCGCGCGCGCGCGCTCGTCTCGATCCTTCAAATTCGTGGTCGACGACGTTCTCTCGTTCAGGGAAATGATTCGATGGGACTTCGTCGTCGTACAGGCCTCGAAGCGGTCTGCATTTACCCGACAACACGAAGCGAGCATAAAATTGTTCGATCTCGCAACGGCGGGTTTTTTTCTCAGACTCTCGACAACGAGGCTCGACGCGACGAATCCGTCCCCTCTGAACGGAAAAAAAAAAACGATCGTCTAAAGGAACGATAGAACGCGCGGTGCGGTCCTTTTTCCCCTTGTGTACGCTCTGCGTTTGTTTCATCCATTCGGACTCGCACAATTTTACCTTGGAACGAATAGCTCCGCGGTTACGCACAGATTCGAGGACAGTGGTCTCGGTCTCTCTGACACGAGGTGAGTTACATACTTCGAGCAGTGGATGTAATATGATTGCATGCCGTCAATATCGGCGTTTCATGCAACGTTCGTGGTTTTTTGTTGTGTGTTATTTCGAATCAGTGGATGCGGCCGCGGGTCACGAAGACCACGCGCGAGCTCATTATTTATTTTTTTAATTTCGTCATTTCAATTTTTTCGGTGCCGTTGACAAGCCATCGGGCAACCTTTAAAAAAATTTCACACAGCAAATCAGTGGATGCGGCCGCGGGTCACGAAGACCACGCGCGAGCACTTTATTTTTTTTTCTTTTGTCTGTGTGCGTTTTGTAACGCATGCAGTATGTAACTCCTCGTCCCGAAATCGAGAGAGAACTGGACACGCAGTTCGTCCTCTGGGTTACGCGCTCGAGCCCGGAGGCTCGCTTCTTCCCTCCCTTCGATCGGCTGCCATGCCGACACGGAAACGCGGAACGGGAGGTCTGGCCTCCGCACGTAATCCGACGTGTTCCGGGCATTATATGCGATCGAAGTTTGGGTTTTGGTATTTGTTTGATCCTTCCCTCCAAGGGAATTTTTATTTTAATACGACTTTTTTCGTTAATGATCCTTCCGCAGGTTCACCTACGGAAACCTTGTTACGACTTTTACTTCCTCTAAATAATCAAGTTTGGTCATCTTCCCGATAACATCGGCAATGCCGAGGCATTGGCCGCGCACCAGTCCGAAGACCTCACTAAATAATTCAATCGGTAGTAGCGACGGGCGGTGTGTACAAAGGGCAGGGACGTAATCAACGCGAGCTTATGACTCGCGCTTACTGGGAATTCCTCGTTCATGGGGAATAATTGCAAGCCCCAATCCCTAGCACGAAGGAGGTTCAACGGGTTACCCGGGCCTTTCGGTCAGGGAAAACACGCTGATTCCTTCAGTGTAGCGCGCGTGCGGCCCAGAACATCTAAGGGCATCACAGACCTGTTATTGCTCAATCTCGTGCGGCTAAAAGCCGCCTGTCCCTCTAAGAAGATTTGTTTGTACGTTGGTAGTAAAAACCCACCGACCGAAGCCGGGGGCCTTCGAGATATTCTAAGCCCGGCCCCGGGAGGGGGCTCGGACATGCTTCATCGCCATATATGGCATACGCGTAAGAGATACGCCCATTACCCCACTCCCCCGGCGAGCCAATACCGAGGGAGCGGGCGCGGAGAAACCAGCACCGCCATGCACCACTCATATTTTTCGTCATTTAAGTTCTTTGACTTATCCGTACATTTTGTACATTGTGTTATTCATTCAACACCTCTTGCGTAGGGAGAAGACCCAGTCCTGACTCATCGTCGGCTGTAAGGATATTTGATCTACTAACGCACCAATAGGTCAGGATTAACTTTGTTTTTAATTCCCAACCCGACAAATTACGTTCGATTATTTTTGTTCGAATTCGCAGTGGCAGCCCTTTGCTTCACCCACACAGATCTAGCTGTGGGACTACTGACGGCGGGAACCACGAGGAGGTGGCTGCTTGCTAACTATGGCCCGTAGGAGTTCACAGGTATTTTTATCCTTCCCACCTGCTATCCTAGAGATTTGCACATGGAGGCAACGACTAGGGGGGGTGCTCCCCTACACCATCTTAAATCCCAATGGGGCCATAGCTTCTCCCGCCGGGGCCTTCGAGATACCATAATTTACGTCTATTTAACAGGCTAGAGTCTCGTTCGTTATCGGAATTAACCAGACAAATCGCTCCACCAACTAAGAACGGCCATGCACCACCACCCACCGAATCAAGAAAGAGCTCTTAATCTGTCAATCCTTCCGGTGTCTGGGCCTGGTGAGGTTTCCCGTGTTGAGTCAAATTAAGCCGCAGGCTCCACTCCTGGTGGTGCCCTTCCGTCAATTCCTTTAAGTTTCAGCTTTGCAACCATACTTCCCCCGGAACCCAAAAACTTTGGTTTCCCGGAAGCTGCCCGCCGAGTCATCGGAGGAACATCGGCGGATCGCTGGTTGGCATCGTTTATGGTTAGAACTAGGGCGGTATCTGATCGCCTTCGAACCTCTAACTTTCGTTCTTGATTAATGAAAACATTTTTGGCAAATGCTTTCGCTTTAGTCCGTCTTGCGACGATCCAAGAATTTCACCTCTAACGTCGCAATACGAATGCCCCCATCTGTCCCTATTAATCATTACCTCGGGGTTCCGGAAACCAACAAAATAGAACCGAGGTCCTATTCCATTATTCCATGCACATAGTATTCAGGCGAAAATAGCCTGCTTTAAGCACTCTAATTTATTCAAAGTAAACGTACCGGCCCACCTCGACACTCAGTGAAGAGCACCGCGATGGGATGTCTGTTGGACCGCCCCGTGAGGAGCTAAGCCCACCGGTAGGACGTATCACATAATGCCAGTTAGACACCGCGAGCGGTGAACCGACACTGTGACACACAGATTCAACTACGAGCTTTTTAACCGCAACAACTTTAATATACGCTATTGGAGCTGGAATTACCGCGGCTGCTGGCACCAGACTTGCCCTCCAATTGATCCTCGTTAAAGGATTTAAAGTGTACTCATTCCGATTACGGGGCCTCGGATGAGTCCCGTATCGTTATTTTTCGTCACTACCTCCCCGTGCCGGGAGTGGGTAATTTGCGCGCCTGCTGCCTTCCTTGGATGTGGTAGCTGTTTCTCAGGCTCCCTCTCCGGAATCGAACCCTGATTCCCCGTTACCCGTTACAACCATGGTAGGCGCGGAACCTACCATCGACAGTTGATAAGGCAGACATTTGAAAGATTCGTCGCCGGTACTAAATGACCGTGCGATCAGCTGTGGGTTATTCAGAGTCACCAAAGCAAACGATGGACGCACGGGCGAACCGCACGCCACCGATTGGTTTTGATCTAATAAAAGCATTCCTCCCATCTCTGGTCGGAATTCTGATTTGCATGTATTAGCTCTAGAATTACCACAGTTATCCAAGTAATTTCGTGTACAATCTAAGAAACCATAACTGATTTAATGAGCCATTCGCGGTTTCACCTTAGTTCGGTATGTACTGAGACATGCATGGCTTAATCTTTGAGACAAGCATATGACTACTGGCAGGATCAACCAGGGAACCGTACCATGAGTCGTCTCTCTCTCTCTCTCTCCTCCTCCTCTTTTTCACCATCATCATATCATCATCAACTCTTATAAGAGTAGTTTGCTCAACGTGTTTTTAGTCGTCGTCGGTTCTCTTAGAGACACCGATCGACGATACGAAATACTAATATATATATGTATATCGTTCGAATATCGCAATATTCGTCATAGTTTTGTTCAGTGGATGCGGCTGACGGGTCTTTCGGACCTCGCTCGAGCACATTATTTATTTTTTGTATTTCGTAAAATGCATCCTCGGTTAGCACATATGTTCAATAATACCGAGGTATTGCATTTTTTCCTCCTCTCCTTTTCCTTTCTTTTCTTTTCTTTCGAGAATGAGACACTCCCAAAAATCGTACGTTCCCAAAATCGACTTCACAAGTCGCCTTCCAACTGAACCGTGTCGAGTAAGCGCGTATACACTTCACGCTGAAAATATACATCGTCTTTACCACGGACATATCCCCTTGCGAGGACTTGTCGGGTATCGACGAGCAAGCGCGTATACTGTAGTTCTGATTGGCTGTTACCCCCAGCAGAGTAACTCTTCCATTGGGTAAGGAATTCCCACGCGAGTGCCCCTGATTGGTCGTAGCCCTGCGGCACGGCCAATCAAAATCAGTCGACAGACGGAGTTCTGACATTCTAGACGACATGTCAACCGAGAGTAAGATGGAGCTCGACGGCGAGAGCACATCTACTTTCACCCGGTCTACATCAAGGAAACGTAAAGATTCAATCGACAGCACAGACAGTGAAGCCATCCACACCGTGCTCAGAAGAAATAAGAAAAATACAGCGAACACGTCAGGAGACGAATGCTGTAAAGCGAGTGAGTCAGAGGAAAATTTAAGAGCATTAGCAGTTGAGCTTATGCAATTCTTACAGGTCAAAGATTCCCTTTCTGCTAAGGATATAAAAGTCCTCAAGAAGAAAGTCCTGGACACGTATAAACAGTTCAAGGCTGTGGGTGATGAAAATAAGAAACTGAAGTGCAAACTCTTAGAAGAACAAAGTGTTAATAAGAAACTATCAATATTAGACTTGTCAATAAATAACGCAGTGCTCCAACTTAATGAAATTAAAAAGCAAATGCAAGAGCAGCCCAGTGAAGCAAAGCTAACGTATGCAAAAATCGCCCCAAAGGACTCCATCAAGCCGCCGAAGAACGTAATCGCCATCTACCGAAAAATGGCAGCCAGATCTCAAGCAGTGATGCAACGAGAAAAATGATAGAAAGAACTATAGCACCTACGGAAGAGAAACTGAAGATTCGCCAAGTAAGGAAAATAAACAAAAGTGGCATCTTAATCAAGACAGAAACGACTAGCGACATTGAAAACATCTTGAAGAATAAGAAACTCACAAGTGCTGGTTTGGTAGCAGGACTCCCCGCTAAAAGAAAACCAAAGATGATTATCTACCAGGTTCACAAAGATCTGCAAGAGAAGGAACTCATAGCGGCGGTCAAAGAACGAAACGCAGCCCACTTAAACAACGAAAAATTTATGGAGGACTTTAATCTGTTATTCAAAACCGGAGACCGCGAAAAAGACTTTGTAAACTGGGTTGTCGAAGTTTCCTCAGAAATCAGGAAAACAATAAATAAACGAAGCAAAATCTTCATAGGATGGAACTCTTGCAACATCCGCGATTACATGCAAGTGACAAGATGCTTCAAATGCCAGAGTTTTGGTTATATATCCAAACACTGCCAGGCAAAAGTGGATACATGTGGACACTGTGGACAAGACGGCCACTCCTTCAACACATGTCCAAAGAAGAAACAAAATCCAACCTGCATGAACTGTAAGAGGGCAAATAAGGAACATGACCACTCCTCCCGGTCCAAGGATTGTGCAGCCTACAAGCACGCCATCGAGGTCTACTTAACCAGGGTCGATTATGGTAAGTAAACAACAAACTACCACACTACAGAATACAAAAATTACATTAGGCCAACTGAATGGACAAAATTCGAAAATAGTGCTAGACGAAATTCGATGTCTAGTAATCGATAAGAACATCGATATCCTCTGCGTTCAGGAACCCTACATATAGAAACAACATCCCAATTAACCGCATTAACAATCATACAGTCTTATTCGATGCTAATTTCCCAAAATTCAATAAAAGCCGCGATAATAATAACAAACAAAAATTACACTATATTAAAAATAGAACACCTATCGAATACACATTTTATTTGCGCAGAAATTACTACAGGAAACCACAAATTCTATATAATTAACAGTTATTTCCAGCACAGCGACAATATTGAACCTTATTTACAGCAGTTAGATATAATGCTTTCAGCGCTGAAAGGTAAAAATATAGAAATTTGTTTAGACGCGAATGCCTAATCACCAATTTGGCATAGCAGAACCTCGAACGAAAGAGGAGAAAAATTAGAACTCCTTATAGCTCAACGAAATCTATTTATACTAAACTCACCGACCGACGTGTACACCTTCAACTCATTTCAAGGCCAAACGAATATAGATGTCACGCTTATTTCATCCTCATATTACAAATCCGCAACAAACTGGAAAGTCCACGACGCAACAACCTCATTACATTTCAAATAAACGCAAACATTCTGAACAAAACCGGACCCCAAACCCTGGCCAGATACAACTTGAAACGCGCGAACTGGGAAAAATTCCAACAGACAATAGAACAAGAACGAATTAAACAGCTAACTGAATCCAACTCCGCAAATCCAAACACACGAGCCATAGACATCACAAAAATGATACAATCAGCTTGCAACACAGCCATTCCTAAGAAGAAACAATTCACAAAAGCGGTCCCGTGGTGGAACGACGCACTAACGAAACTTAAAGCCCAAACAAGGAAAGCAAGACGTACATTCCAGCAAACCACACTCGAACCTCGACGTTCTAAAGAGAAAAAGAACTACACCTCCATCAGGAACAAATATATAACCGCAATAAGGACAGCCAAAACAGACAGTTGGAAAAATTTCGTAAACATAAAAGGGAATGCAAACCCATGGAGCTATGTTTACAAACTAAACACAAACAAAATACCAGTGGAAACCGTACCGGAAAACATTAAGTACAACAACACACACGCGCTATCATGGGAAGAATCAACAACTGCTTTACTTAACGAACTACTTCCAAGCGACGACACATCCGAAGAAAATAACTGGCACCAGGCAATAAGAACATACATTCAAAAACCCCCAGACACAGAAAACGCCGCGCTCTTCACACAGGAGGAAGTGCAGAACACCATCCGTAATTTGAAAAACAAGAAAGCACCAGGACACGACCTTACACATAATGAAATAATCAAAATAGCATGGACTCAAGTCGGAAACGAAATTACAAACCTCATGAACCTCTGCCTATTAAAAGAAACATTTCCGCAAGTATGGAAGAGAGGCGTCATCCGCATCTTAATCAAAAGCAAAAACAAGGACAAAACAAATCCAAGATCGTACCGGCCAATTTGCTTACTGCCCACTTTAAGCAAAGTTCTGGAAAAATTAATATCTCACAGGATCACAAATTTAACAAACCAGCACTCGGAAACATCGAACAGAGAATTTGGTTTTAAAGAAGGAAAATCTACTGAAGACGCAATAGTGGAAATACGCAAAATAACAGAAGAAAACACCCACAAATATGCAATAGGACTTCTTTTTGACATCGAAGGAGCTTTCGACAATGTATGGTGGTCAAGTATTCTACATAATTTAAAAAAACGAAACTGCTCAAGAAACCTCTATCTTTTAATCAAGAGTTACCACACGGAACGTTCCGTGGAGGTAACAAACGCAAACGCCACAGTAATGAAAGAAGCTACAAAAGGATGCCCACAAGGTTCCATTCTCGGCCCTACATTTTGGAATCTGATCTTCGATGACGCAATCAACACTATACAAACTCTTGGCTTCGAACCTATCGCCTACGCCGACGATATAATAGTAATCATCAGTGGAAACTCACGCAAAGAAATAGAATTAAAAGCAAATGAAGCCACCGACGCTCTTACGAAATGGTGTGACAAACAAAAGTTAAAACTATCCAAGCAGAAGACAGAAATGATATTATTAAAAGGATTCTTAGACATAAAAAGACCACCAGTTGTAAAAATAAATCAGACATCCATCAAAATGGTAAAAGAAATAACATACCTGAGAATACATTTCGGCACAAGATTAAATATCACACCGCACGTCAGACACATCAACGAAAAATGCAAGACCACATTCAACCAACTCGCACGCGTCGCGAGAGTTCACTGGGGAATAAACAATAGAAACATGGCAATAATATACAGAGGAGTATTTCAATCAATAATAACATATGCCGCAGCAGGCTGGGGGGACAAAATGAATGTATGTCACAAGAAACAGATACGACAAGCTCAGAGGATCGCCCTCCTTCGAGTAACAAAAGCTTACAAAACCATTTCAACAGATGCTTTACTAGTCCTAGCAGCAGCAATTCCAATAGAACTTCTGATGCGCGAAAGAATAGAACACTACCATCACAAGAAAAACCTACTACTAACAGAAGCACGAAACTCCGCAATTACCAAGCAACAGATCAACAATCACAAAACGCAGATAAGGTCGACATCAATAGAAACATGGCAGAGAAATTGGGAACAGACAGGTAATGGCAGAATCACCTTCGAATACTTCGATAACATCGAGAACCGTCTCAAATATACATGGATACAACCCAGTTGCTACACATCGCAACTACTAACAGGACACGGTAAAATCAGAAATAAGCAGAAAGACCGAGGCACAGCCCTCACGGACACATGCTCCTGTGGCACACAAGATTCAGTAAAACACATAATATACGAATGTAAATACTACACAAACAGCCGCAAAGTATTAGACGAATCAATAGGAAACAACAAACAGAAGTGCCCGTGCACACTAAAAGACTTAAACTACCAAGAAAACTACACACACTTCGCGGAATTCGCGAAACATGTCATGCATGCTAGGGAAATAGAATACATGAACGAATCAGTACACCGCATGAAAATAAAACAGAGGAACAAATAACAACGAACACAAACTAGAGGCAGAACCTGAACGCAGAAGGCAAATCAACAAGCCACAAAGACAACGCGAGATTTGCGCTCTTCTAAGAGCGCGAGGTGTCCGAGTGGCAGATAGTCAAACAACACCAAGCACTATCGAACGGTCAGATAACATAGCGCATGAATTCGCATGAGACCGAGCGCTCGCGCTGGCGACCGCGACTCCACGTGGCCCCCGCTGTCAACACTTCATTCGAACTCGGCTTCAACCCGAATTCCAATGAGGTGGCTAAGTGGGTCGCTTCTCGTATGGGACGGTCTACTCTCTTCATGATCCGTAGTTAGTGAGAGAGAGGTTTTTCCAAGCACCGCCGCTCAAGACATCTACGGGCGTGACTCTTCGCAGTGGCTAAAAACTAACACAACATCTGTCGATATAGGCGAAAACCTCGGTGCGACAAGAGCCGGCGCCGGCGCCCCGAAGCTCAATTTAGACACTCGTCCTAACCAGACCTAACCTCTCGATGGTAGTGTTTTACAAATTCCCGGGCTTTTCGGGCTCCATTTCACGTTGGGAACATTATATGCGCCTATAAGGCAATATAACCTAACCTAACCAAACGTAACCTCTCGGCGGTAATATTTTATAACATTCCTGGCATGTCGGCTCCTTCGTCTTAATGGGAAAATTATATACGTCTACAACGTAATATAACCTAACGTAACCAAACCCAACATCTCGGCGGAAATATTTTATAACATTCCTGCCGTATCGGTCGCTTCTTTTCGTTGGGAACATTATATTCGTCTAAAACGTAATATAGCTTAACCTAACCAAACCTAATCTCTCGGCTGTATTATTATTCAACATTCCTGCCGTATCGGTCCCAACTTTTCAGTGGGAACGTTGTGTACGTCTATAACGTTTTATATCCTAACCTAACGCTACCTAACCTCTCGGCAGTAACATTTTACAACATTCCTGGCGAGTCGGCCCCCAATTATCGGAGGTAACATTATGTACGTCTATAACGTTATATATCCTAAGCTATGGCAGCCTAACATCTCGGATGTAATATTTTAGAACATTCCTATCGTGTCGGCCACTAGTTCTCGCTGGGAAAATTATACACGTCTATACCGTAATATTACCTAACCTAACCTATCCAGAACGTCGGTGGTAGTGTTTGGCAGGTTCGCGGTCTGGTAACACCGTTCTTCTCGGTGGGAGCATTATCTACGTCCATAATGTTCTATATCCTAACCTAAGGCAACCTAACATCTCGGATGTAATGTTTTACAACATTCTCCTTGTGTCGTTCCTTACTTCTCGGTGGGTACACTATACGTCTGTAACGTTGTATATGCTAACCTAAGGCAACTTAACACCCCGTATGTAATATTTTAAAAGATTCCTGGCGTGTCGGCCCCTAGTTCTCGGTGGGAACGTTATACACGTCTATAACGTAATATTACCTAACCTAACCCATCTAGCCCGTCGGTGGTAGTGTTTCGCAGGATCGCGGCCTTGTAACCCCGTTCTTCACGGTCGGAGCTTTATCTACGTCTATAACATTATATATCCTAACCTAAGGCAACCTAACATCGCGGATGTAATATTTTACAACATTCCTGGCGTGTTGGCCCCTCCTTCTCGGTGGGAACATTAAATACTTCTATAACGTTATTTATCCGAAACAAAGGCAACCTAACAACTCGGATGTAATAATTTACGACATTCCTGTCGTGTCGGTCCCTAGTTCTCGGTGGGAACATTATACACGTCTATAATGATATATACTCTAACCTAAGGCAACCTAACATCTCGGATGTAATGTTTTACAACATTCCCTGTGTGTCGTTCCCTACTTCTCGGTGGGTACATTATATAAGTATATAAAGTTGTATATCCTAACCTATAGCAACATAATATCTCGGATGTAAAATTTCACAACATTCATGGCATGTCGGCCCCTAGTTCTCGGTGGGAACGTTATACACGTCTATAACGCAATATTACATAACCCAACCCATATAGCACGTCGGTGGTAGTGTTTTACAGGATCGCGGACTGGTAACCCCATTCTTCAAGCAGGGAGCATTATCTACGTCTATAAATTTACATATCCTAACCCAAGGCAACCTAACATCGCGGATGTAATATTTTACAACATTCCTGGCGTGTTGGCCCCTATTTCTCGGTGGTAAAATTATATACTTCTATATCGTTATATATCCTTACCCAAGGCAACCTAACACCTCGGATGTATTATTATACAACATTCCCGGCGTTTCGACCCCTAGTTCTCGGTGGGAACATTATACACGTTTATAACGTAATATTACCTAACCTAACCCATCTAGCCCGTCGGTGGTAGTGTTTTACAGGATCGCGGTCTTGTAACCCCGTTCTTCACGGTGTGAGCTTTACCTACGTCTATAACATTATATATCCTAACCTATGGCAACCTAACGTCGCGGATGTAATATTTTTCAAAATTCCTGGCGTGTCGGCGCCTAGTTCTCCGTGGGAAAATTATACACGTCTCTTACGTAATATCACCTAACCTAACCCATCTAGCCCGTCGGTGGTTGTGTTTTACAGGATCGCGGTCTGGTAACCGCGTTCTTCTCTGCGGGAACATTATCTACGTTTATAACTTTACATATCCTAGACTAAAGCAACCTAACATTTCAGGTGTAATATTTTACAAGATTCCTGGCGTGTCGACCCATAGTTCACGGCGGGAACATTATAAACGTCTATAACGTAATATTACCTACCGTAACTCTTATAGTCCGTCGGTGGTAGCGTTTTACAGGATCGCGGACTGGTAACCCCGTCCTTCGCGGTGATAGCATTATCTACTTCTATAAAGTTATATATCCTCACTTAAGGCAACGTAACATCTCGGATGTAATATTTTACAACATTCGTGGCTTTTCCGCCCCTACTTCTCAGTGGGGACATTATGTACTTCTATAACGTTATATGTCCTAACCTAAGGCAACCTCACATTTCGGATGTAATATTTTACAACATTCCTTGCGTGTTGGCGCCTACTTCTCCGCGGGAACATTCTATACGTCTATAACGTTATATATCCTAACCTAATGCAACCTAACATCTTGGATGTAATATTTTACAACATTCGTGGCGTGTCGGCCCCTACTTCTTGGTGGGAACATTATGTACGGCTATAACGTTATATATCCTATCCAAAGGCAACCTAACATCTCGGATGTAATATTTTACAACATTCGTGGCGTGTCGGCCCCTAGTTCTCGGTGGGAACATTATGTACGCGTATAACGATATATGTCCTAACCTAAGGCAACATAACATCTCGGACGCATTATTTTACAACATTCGTGGCGTGTCGGCCCCTAGTTCTCGGTGGGAACATTATGTACGGCTATAACGTTATATGTTCTATCCTAAGGCAACCTAACACCTCGCATGTACTATTTTACAACATTCGTGGCTTGTCGGCCCGTAGTTCTCGGTGGGAACATTATGTGCGGCTATAACGTTATATGTCCTAACCTAAGGCAATCTAACATCTCGGATGTAATATTTTACATTCCTTGCGTGTCGGCACCTACTTCTCGGTGGGAACATTATGTACGTTTATAACGTTATATGTCCTATCCTAGGGCAACCTAACATCTCGGATGTAATATTTTACAACATTCCTAGCGTGTCGGCGCCCACTTCTAGGTGGGTACATTAAATACGTCTATAACGTAATATGTCCTAACCTAAGGCAACCTAACATCTCGGACGCAATATTTTACAACATTCGTGGCTTGTCGGCCCCTTGTTCTCGGTGGGAACAATATGTACGGCTATAACGTTATATGTCCTATCCTAGGGCAATTTAACATCTCGGATGTAATATTTTACAACATTCGTAGCGTTTCGGCCCCTACCTCACGGTGGGAGAGGTATGTACGTCTATAACGTTATATGTCCTAACCTAAGGCAACCTAACATCTCGCACGTGATAATTTACAACATTCCTCGCGTGTCGGCGCATACTTCACGGTGGGAACATTATATACGTCTGTAACGTTATATATCCTAACCTAAGGCAACCTAACATCTCGGATGTAATATTTTACAACATTCCTTGCGTGTCGGCGCCTACTTCTCCGTGAGATCATTATATAAGTCTATAGCATTATATATCCTAACGTAAGGCAACGTGACATCTTGGATGTAATATTTTACAATATTCGTGGCGTGTCGGAACCTACTTCTCGGTGGGAACGTTATGTACGTCTAGTACGTTATATGTCCTAACATGAGGCATCCTAACAACTCGGAGGTAATATTTTACAACATTCCTTGCGAGTCGGCGCCTACTTCTCCGTGGGAACATTGTATACATCTATAATGTTATATATCCTAACCTATGGCAACCTAACATCTCGGACGTAATATTTTACAACAGTCCTTGCGTGTCGGCGCATACTTCTCGGTGGGAATATTATGTACGTCTATAAAGTTATATATCCTAACCTAAGGAAACCTAACACCTCGGACGCAATATTTTACAACATTCCTCGTGTGTCGGCGTATTCTTCTCCGTGGGAACATTATGTACGTCTATAACGTTATATGTCCTAACCTAAGGCAACCTTACATCTCGGACGTGATACTTTACAGCATTCCTTGCATGTCGGCCCCTACTTCTCGGTGGGAACTTTATATACGTCTATAACTTTATGTACCCTAACATAAGGCAACCTAACAACTCGGACTTAATATTTGACAACATTCCTGGCGCTTCAGCCCCTACTGCTCGGTGGGAACATTATGTACGTCTATAACGTTATATGTCCTAACCTAAGGCAACCTAACATCTCGGATGTAATATTTCAGAACATTCCTTGCGTGTCGGCAGCTACATCTCGGTGGTAACATTATATACGTGTATAACGTTATATGTCCTACCCTAAGGCAATCTAACGTCTCGGATGTAATATTTTACAACGTTCGTGGCATGCCGGCCCCTACTTCTCCGTGGGAACATTAAATACTTCTATAACGTTATATATCCTAACCGAAGGCAACATAACATCTCGGACGTGATATTTTAAAACATTCCTAGCGTTTAGGCGCATACTACTCCGTGGTAACATTATATGCTTCTGTAACGACATATATCCTAACCTAAGGCAACATAACATCTCGGACGTGATATTTTACAACATTCCTTGCGCGTCGGAGCATACTACTCCGTGGGAACATTATATACTTCTGTAACGTTATATATCCTAACCTAAGGCAACCTAACATCTCGGACGTAATATTTTACAACATTCCTTGCGTGTCGTCCCCTACGTCTCGGTGGGAACATTATATACGTCTATGGCGTTATATGTCCTAACCTAATGCAATCTAACATCTCGGATGTAATATTTTACAACATTCCTTGCGTGCCGGCACCTACTTCTCGGTGGGACCATTATGTACGTCTATAACGTTATATGTCCTAACCTAAGGCAAACTAACGTCTCGAGCGCAATATTATACAACATGCCTTGCGAGTCGGCGCCTACTTCTCCGTGGGAACATTAAATACTTCTATAACGTTATATATCATAACCGAAGGCAACATAACATCTCGGACGTGATATTTTACAACATTCCTTGCGTGGCGGCACCTACTTCTCGGTGGAAACATTATGTACGTCTATAACGTTATATATCCTAACATAAGGCAACCTTAAAACTCGGATGTAATATTTGACAACATACCTGGCTCTTCAGCACCTACTTCTCGGTGGGAACATTACGCACGGCTATAACGTTATATGTCCTAACTTAAGGCAACGTAACATCTCGGAAGTGATATTTTAAAACATTCCTTGCGTTTAGGCGCATACTACTCCGTGGTAACATTATATGCTTCTGTAACGACATATATCCTAACCTAAGGCAACATAACATCTCGGACGTGATATTTTACAACATTCTTTGCGTTTCGGCGGATACTACTCCGTGGAAACATTATATACTTCTATAACGTTATATATCCTAACCAAAGGCAACCTAGCATCTCGGGGGTAATATTTTATAACATACATTGCGAGTAGGCGCCTACATATCCGTGGGAACATTACATACTTCTATGACGTTACATATCCTAACCTAAGGCAACGTAACATCTCGGTCGTAATATTTTAAAACATTCCTCGCGTGTCGGCGCATACGTCTCCGTGGGAACATTATATACTTCTGTAACGTTATATATCCTAACCTAAGGCAACCTAACATCTCGGACGTAATATTTTACAACATTCCGTGCGTGTCGGCACCCACGTCTCGGTGGTAACATTATATACGTCTATAACGTTATTTATCCCATCCTAGGGCAACCTAACATCTCGGACGTTGTATTTTACAACATTCGTGGCGTGTCGGCCCCCACTTCTCGGTGGGAACATTATGTACGGCTATAACGTTATATGTCCTAACCTAAGGCAAATTAACATCTCGGACGTTATATTTTACATCCTTCGTGGCGTGTCGGCCCCTACTTCTTGCTGGGAACATTATGTACGTATATAACGTTATATGTCCTATCCTAAGGCACACTAACATCTCGGACGTTATATTTTACAACATTCGTGGCGTGTCGGCCCCCACTTCTCGGTGGGAACATTATGTACGGCTATAACGTTATATGTCCTAACCTAAGGCATCCTAACGCCTCGGATGTAGTATATTACAACATTCGTGGCGTTTCGGCCCCTACTTCTCGGTGGGTACATTATATACTTCTATAACGTTATATATCCTAACCTAAGGCAACATAGCATCTTGGATGTAATATTTTACAACATTCCTTGCGTGTCGGCACCCACTTCTCGGTGGTAACATTATATACGTCTATAACGTTATTTATCCCATCCTAGGGCAACCTAACATCTCGGACGTTGCATTTTACAACATTCTTGTCGTGTCGGCTCCTACTTCCTGGTGGGAACATTATGTACGGCTATAACGTTATATGTCCTAACCTAAGGCAACCTAACTTCTCGGACGTAGTATGTACAACATTCCTTGCGTGTCGGACTCTACTTCTCGGTTCGATCATTATATACCTCTATAACGTTATATATCCTTATTTAATGCAACATAACATCTCGGACGTGATATTTTACAACATTCGTTGCGTGTCGGCGCCGACTTCTCGGTGGGTACATTATATACGTCTATAACGTTATAAGTCCTAACCTAAGGCAACCAAACATCTCGGACGTAATATATTACAACATTCCTTGCGCGTCGGCGCCCACTTCTCGGTGGGTACATTATATACGTCTATAATGTTATATATCCTAACCTAAGGAAATCTAACATCTCGGATGTAATATTTCACAACATTCGTGGCGTGTCGGCCTCTACTTCTCGGTGGGAACATTAGGTACTTCTATAACGTTATGTGTCCTAACCTAAGGCAACCTAACACCTCGGACGTAATATTTTACAATATACCTTGCGTGTCGGCGCATACTTATTGGTGGGAACATTATGTACGTATATAACGTTATATGTCCTAACCTAAGGCAACCTAACATCTCGGATGTAATATTTTACAACATTCGTGGCGTGTAGGCCTCTAGTTCACGGTGGGAACATTACGTACGGCTATAACGTTATATGTCCTAACCTAAGGCAAACTAACATATCGGATGTAATATTACACAACATTCGTGGCGTGTCAGCCTCTACTTCTCGATGGGAACATTATGTACGTCTATAAAGTTATGTGTCCTAACCTAAGGCAACCTAACATCTCGGACGTTATACTTTACAACATTCGTGGCGTGTCGGCCTCTAGTTCTCGGTGGGTACATTATATACGTCTATAACGTTATATATCCTAACATAAGGCAACCTAACAACTCGGATGTAATATTTGACAACATTCCTGGCGCTTCAGCCCCTACTGTTCGGTGGGAACATTATGTAGGTCTATAACGTTATATGTCCTAACCTAAGGCAACCTAAAGTCTCGGATGTAATATTTTACAACATTCGTGGCGTGTCGTCCTCTAGTTCTCGGTGGGAACGTTATGTGCAGCTATAACGTAATATGTCCTAACCTAAGGCAACCTAACACCTCGGACGTAATATTTTACAATATTCTTTGCGTGTCGGCGCATACTTATTTGTGGGAACTTTATGTACGTATATAACGTTATATGTCCTAACCTAAGGCAATCTAACATCTCGGATGTAATATTTTACGGTATAACATTCGTGGCGTGTCGGGCTCTAGTTCACGGTGGGAACATTACGTACGTCTATAACGTAATATGTCCTAACCTAAGGGAACCTAACTCCTCGGACGTAATATTTTACAATATTCCTTGCGTGTCGGCGCATACTTATTGGTGGGAACATTATGTACGTATATAACGTTATATGTCCTAACCTAAGGCAACCTAACATCTCGGATGTAATATTTTACAACATTCGTGGCGTGTAGGCCTCTAGTTCACGGTGGGAACATTACGTACGGCTATAACGTTATATGTCCTAACCTAAGGCAATCTAACACATCGGATGTAATATTACACAACATTCGTGGCGTGTCGGCCTCTACTTCTCGGTGGGAACTTTATGTACGTCTATAACGTTATGTGTCCTAACCTAAGGCAACCTAACACCTCGTATGTAATATTTTACAACATTCGTGGCGTGTCGGCCTCTACTTCTCGGTGGGAACAATATGTACGTCTATAACGTAATATGTCCTAACCTAAGGCAACCTAACATCTCGAATGTAATATTTTACAACATTCGTGGCGTGTCGGGCTCTAGTTCACGGTGGGAACACTATGTACGTCTATAACGTAATATGTCCTAACCTAAGGCAACCTAACACCTCGGACGTAATATTTTACAATATTCCTTGCGTGTCGGCGCATACTTATTGGTGGGAACATTGTGTACGTATATAACGTTATATGTCCTAACCTAAGGCAACCTAACATCTCGGATGTAATATTTTACATTTGTGGCGGGTCGGCCTCCACTTCTCGGTGCGAACATTATATACGTCTATAACGTAATATGTCCTGACCTAAGGCAACCTAACATCTCGGACGTGATATTTTACAACATTCCTTGCGTGTCGGCGCCTACTTCTCGGTGGGAAAATTATATACGTCTATAACGTTATATATCCTAACATAAGGCAACCTAACACCTCGGAAGTAATATTTTACAACATTCGTGGCGTGTCGGCCTCTACTTCTCGGTGGGAACATTAGGTACGTCTATAACGTTATGTGTCCTAACCTAAGGCAACCTAACACATCGTATGTAATATTTTACAACATTCGTGGCGTGTCGGCCTCTACTTCTCGGTGGGAACATTATGTACGTCTATAACGTAATATGTCCTAACCTAAGGCAACCTAACACCTCGGACGTAATATTTTACAATATTCCTTGCGTATCGGCGCATACTTATTGGTGGGAACATTATGTACGTATATAACGTTATATGTCCTAACCTAAGGCAACCTAACATCTCGGATGTAATATTTTACAACATTTGTGGCGTGTCGACCCCCACTTCTCGGTGCGAACATTATGTACGTCTATAACGTAATATGTCCTAACCTAAGGCAACATAGGACCTCGTACGTTATATTTTACAACATTCGTGGCGTGTCGGCGCGTACTTCTCCGTGGGAACATTATATACGTCTATAACGTTATATATCCTAACATAAGGCAACCTAACAACTCGGATGTAATATTTTACAACATTCCTTACGTGTCGGCGCCTGCTTCTCGGTGGGAACATTATGTACGTCTATAACGTAATATGTCCTAACCTAAGGCAGCCTCACATCTCGGATGTAATATTTTACAACATTCCTTGCGTGTCGGCGCCCACTTCTCGGTGGGTACATTATATACGTCTATAATGTTATATATCCTAACCTAAGGAAATCTAACATCTCGGATGTAATATTTCACAACATTCGTGGTGTGTCGGCCTCTTCTTCTCGGTGGGAACATTATGTACGTCTATAACGTAATATGTCCTAACCTAAGGCAACCTAACATCTCGGATGTAATATTGTACAACATTCGCGGCGTTTCGGCCCCTACTTCTCGGCGGAAAAGTTATGTACGTCTATAACGTTATATGTCCTAACCTAAGGCAACCTAACATCTCGGATGTAATATTTTACAAAATTCGTGGCGTGTCGGCTCCTACTTCTCGGTGGGAACATTATGTACGTCTATAACGTTATATGTCCTATCCTAGGGCAACCTAACATCTCGGACGTAATATTTTAAAACATTCCTCGCGTGTCGGCGCATACTTCTCCGTGGGACCATTATGTACGTCTATAACGTTATATGTCGTAACCTAAGGCAAACTAACATCTGGGGCGCAATATTTTACAACATTCCTTGCGAGTCGGCGCCTACTTCTCCGTGGGAACATTATATACATCTATAATGTTATATATCCTAACCTATGGCAACCTAACATCTCGGACGTAATATTTTACAACATTCCTTGCGTATCGGTACCTGCTTCTTGGTGCGAACATTATGTACGTCTATAACGTTATATGTTCTAAACCAAGGCAACCTCACATCTCGGATGTAATATTTTTCAACATTCGTGGCGTGTCGACCCCTACATCACGTTGGGAGCATTATGTACGGCTATAACGTTATATGTCCTAACCTAAGGCAACATAACATCTCGGATGTAATATATTTCAACATTCGTGGCGTGTCGACCCCTACATCACGTTGGGAACATTATGTACGGCTATAACGTTATATGTCCTATCCTAAGGCAATCTAACATCTCGGACGTAATATTTCACAACATTCCTTGCGTGTCGGTCCTTACTTCTCGGTGGGCACATGGTATACGTCGATGACGTTATATGTCCTAACCTAAGGCAACCTAACACATCGGATGTAATATTTTACAACATGCGTGGCGTGTCGGCCCCTACTTCTCGGTGGGAACATTATGTACGGCTATAACGTTTTATGTCCTAACCTAAGGAAACCTAACATCTCGGGGGAAATATTTTACAACATTCCTGGCGCGTCAGACCCTACTTATCGGTGGGAACAGTATATACGTCTATAACGTTATATATCCTAACCTAAGGAAACCTTACATCTCGGGTGAAATATTTTACAACATTCTCGGCGTGTCGGCCCCTACATCTCGGTGGGAACATCATATACGTCTATGATGTTTTACATCCTAACCTAAGGCAACCTAACATCTCGGACGCAATATTTTACAACATTCGTTGCGTGTCGGACCCTACATCTCAGTGGTATCATCATATACGTCATAACGTTATATATCATAACCTAATGCAACCTGACATCTGGGGCATGATATGTAACAACATTCCATGCGTGTCGGCACCTACTTCTCGGTGGGAACATTATATACGTTTATAACGTTACATATCCTAACCTAAGGCAACCTTACATCTCGGGCGTAATATTTTACAACATTCCTTGCGTGTCGGAGCATACTTCTCCGTGGGAACATTATGTACGTCTATAACGTTATATGTCCTAAACCAAGGCAACGTCACGTCTCGGATGTAATATTTTTCAACATTCGTGGCGTGTCGACCCCTACATCACGTTGGGAGCATTATGTACGGCTATAACGTTATATGTCCTAACCTAAGACAACCTAACATCTCGGATGTAATATTTTACAACATTCCTTGCGTGTCGGCATCTACTTCTCGATGGGAACGTTATGTACGTCTATAACGTTATATCTCCTAACCTACGGCCACCTAAAATCTCGGACGCAACATTATACAACATTCCTAGAGTGTCGGCGCCGACTTCCCAGTGGGTACATTATACACGTCTATAGCGTTATATATCCTATCCTAAGGCAACCTAACATCTCGGACGTAATATTTTACAACATCCCTTGCGTGTCGGCGCCCACGTCTCCGTGGGAACATTATATACTTCTATAACGTTATATATCCTAACCTAAGGCAACACAACATCTCGGACGTGATATTTTAGAACATTCCTTGCGTGTCGCCGCATACTACCCTGTGGGAACATTATATACTTCTATAACGTTATGTGTCCTAACATAAGGCATCCTAACAACTCGTATGTAATATTTTAAAATATTCCTGGCATGTCGGCGCCTACATCTCGGTGGGGATATTATATACGTCTATTACGTTATATATTCTAACCTAAGGAAGCCTAACATCTTGGATGAAATATTTTACATCATTCCTGGCGTGTCGGCCCGTATTTCTCGGTGGTAAAATTATATACGTCTATAAAGTTGTATATCCTAACCTAAGGGACCCTAACATCTCAGAACTAATATTTGACAACATTGCTGTCGTGACGGCCCCTACATATCGGTGGGAACATCATATACGTCTATGACGTTATATATCCTAACCTAAGGCAACCTAACATCTCGGATGTAATATTTTACAACATTCCTGGCGCATCGGCCCCTACTTCTCGGTGGGAACATTATATACGTCTATAACGTTATGTATCCCAACCTAAGGCAACCTAATACCTCGGATGTAATATTTTACAATATTCCTGGCATATCGTTCCCTACTTCTCGGTGGGAACATTATATACGTCTATAAAGTTATATATCCTAGCCTGAGGCATCCTAACACCTCGGATGTAATATTCTACAACATTCCTGGCGTGTCGGCGCCTACATCTCGGTGGGAACGTTATATACGTCAATAACGTTATATATGCTAACCTGAGGCATCCTAACACCTCGGATGTAATATTTTACAACATTCCTGGCGTGTCGGCACCTACTTCTCGGTGGGAACATCATATACGTCTATAACGTTTTATATCCTAACCTTAGGCAACATAATATCTCGGATGTAATATTTTACAACATTCCTGCCTCGTCAGACCCTACTTCTCGGTGGGAACAGTATATACGTCTATAACGTTATATATCCTAACCTAAGGAAACCTAACATCTCGGCTGAAATATTTTAGAACATTCAACTCGGGTCGGCCCCTACTTCCCGGTTGGAACTTTATATACGTCTATAACGTTATATATCCTAACCTAAGGAAACCTAACATCTCGGATGTAATATTTGAAAACATTCCTGGCCTGTTGGCCGCTACTTCTCGGTGGGAACATTATATACGTCTATAACGTTATATACCCTAACCTGAGGCATCCTAACACCTCGGATGTAATATTTTAGTACATTCCTGGCATGTCGGCGCCTACATCTCGGTGGGGATATTATATACGTATATAACGTTATAATTCCTAACCTAAGGAAACCTAACATCTCGGGTGAAATAATTTACAACATTCTCGGCGTGTCGGCCCGTAGCTCTCGGTGGTAACATTATATACGCCTATAACGTTGTATATCCTAACCTAAGGGAACCTAACATCTCAGAAGTAATATTTGACAACATTCCTGGCGTGACGGCCCCTACATCTCGGTGGGAACATCATATACGTCTATGATGTTTTACATCCTAACCTAAGGCAACCTAACATCTCGGACGCAATATTTTACAACATTCGTTGCATGTCGGACCCTACATCTCAGTGGTATCATCATATCCGTCATAACGTTATATATCCTAACCTAATGCAACCTGACATCTGGGGCATGATATGTAACAACATTCCATGCGTGTCGGCACCTACTTCTCGGTGGGAACATTATATACGTTTATAACGTTACATATCCTAACCTAAGGCAACCTTACATCTCGGGCGTAATATTTTACAACATTCCTTGCGTGTCGGAGCATACTTCTCCGTGGGAACATTATGTACGTCTATAACGTTATATGTCCTAAACCAAGGCAACGTCACGTCTCGGATGTAATATTTTTCAACATTCGTGGCGTGTCGACCCCTACATCACGTTGGGAGCATTATGTACGGCTATAACGTTATATGTCCTAACCTAAGACAACCTAACATCTCGGATGTAATATTTTACAACATTCCTTGCGTGTCGGCATCTACTTCTCGATGGGAACGTTATGTACGTCTATAACGTTATATGTCCTAACCTACGGCCACCTAAAATCTCGGACGCAACATTATACAACATTCCTAGAGTGTCGGCGCCGACTTCCCAGTGGGTACATTATACACGTCTATAGCGTTATATATCCTATCCTAAGGCAACCTAACATCTCGGACGTAATATTTTACAACATCCCTTGCGTGTCGGCGCCCACGTCTCCGTGGGAACATTATATACTTCTATAACGTTATATATCCTAACCTAAAGCAACACAACATCTCGGACGTGATATTTTAGAACATTCCTTGCGTGTCGCCGCATACTACCCCGTGGGAACATTATATACTTCTATAACGTTACATATCCTAACATAAGGCATCCTAACAACTCGTATGTAATATTTTACAATATTCCTGGCATGTCGGCGCCTACATCTAGGTGGGGATATTATATACGTCTATTACGTTATATATTCTAACCTAAGGAAACCTAACATCTTGGATGAAATATTTTACATCATTCCTGGCGTGTCGGCTCGTAGTTCTCGGTGGTAAAATTATATACGTCTATAACGTTGTATATCCTAACCTAAGGGACCCTAACATCTCAGAACTAATATTTGACAACATTCCAGGCGTGTCGGCCCCTACATATCGGTGGGAACATCATATACGTCTATGACGTTATATATCCTAACCTAAGGCAACCTAACATCTCGGATGTAATATTTTACAACATTCCTGGCGCGTCGGCCCCTACTTCTCGGTGGGAACATTATATACGTCCATAACGTTATGTATCCCAACCTAAGGCAACCTAATACCTCGGATGTAATATTTTACAATATTCCTGGCATATCGTTCCCTACTTCTCGGTGGGAACATTATATACGTCTATAAAGTTATATATCCTAGCCTGAGGCATCCTAACACCTCGGATGTAATATTCTACAACATTCCTGGCGTGTCGGCGCCTACATCTCGGTGGGAACGTTATATACGTCAATATCGTTATATATGCTAACCTGAGGCATCCTAACACCTCGGATGTAATATTTTACAACATTCCTGGCGTGTCGGCACCTACTTCTCGGTGGGAACATCATATACGTCTATAACGTTTTATATCCTAACCTTAGGCAACACAACATCTCGGACGTGATATTTTAGAACATTCCTTGCGTGTCGCCGCATACTACCCCGTGGGAACATTATATACTTCTATAACGTTATATATCCTAACATAAGGCATCCTAACAACTCGTATGTAATATTTTACAACATTCCTTGCGTGTCGGCGCCCACTTCTCGGTGGGTACATTATATACGTCTATAATGTTATATATCCTAACCTAAGGAAATCTAACATCTCGGATGTAATATTTCACAACATTCGTGGTGTGTCGGCCTCTTCTTCTCGGTGGGAACATTATGTACGTCTATAACGTAATATGTCCTAACCTAAGGCAACCTAACATCTCGGATGTAATATTGTACAACATTCGCGGCGTTTCGGCCCCTACTTCTCGGCGGAAAAGTTATGTACGTCTATAACGTTATATGTCCTAACCTAAGGCAACCTAACATCTCGGATGTAATATTTTACAAAATTCGTGGCGTGTCGGCTCCTACTTCTCGGTGGGAACATTATGTACGTCTATAACGTTATATGTCCTATCCTAGGGCAACCTAACATCTCGGACGTAATATTTTAAAACATTCCTCGCGTGTCGGCGCATACTTCTCCGTGGGACCATTATGTACGTCTATAACGTTATATGTCGTAACCTAAGGCAAACTAACATCTGGGGCGCAATATTTTACAACATTCCTTGCGAGTCGGAGCCTACTTCTCCGTGGGAACATTATATACATCTATAATGTTATATATCCTAACCTATGGCAACCTAACATCTCGGACGTAATATTTTACAACATTCCTTGCGTATCGGCACCTGCTTCTTGGTGCGAACATTATGTACGTCTATAACGTTATATGTTCTAAACCAAGGCAACCTCACATCTCGGATGTAATATTTTTCAACATTCGTGGCGTGTCGACCCCTACATCACGTTGGGAGCATTATGTACGGCTATAACGTTATATGTCCTAACCTAAGGCAACATAACATCTCGGATGTAATATATTTCAACATTCGTGGCGTGTCGACCCCTACATCACGTTGGGAACATTATGTACGGCTATAACGTTATATGTCCTAACCTAAGGCAACCTAACATCTCGGATGTAATATTTTACAACATTCCTTGCGTGTAGGCACCTACTTCTCGGTGGGAACATTATGTACGTCAATAACGTTATATGTCCTAACGTAAGGCAACCTAACATCCCGGACGCAATGTTTTACAACATTCCTAGCGTGTCGGCGCCGACTTCTCGGTGGGTACATTATATACGTCTATAAAATTATATATCATAACCTAACGCAACCTAATATCTCGGATGTAATATTTTACAACATTCCTTGCGTATCGGCACCTGCTTCTCGGTGGGTTCATTATATACGTCTTTAAAGTTATATATCATAACCTAACGCAACCTAACATCTCGGATGTAATATTTTACAACATTCGTGGAGTGGCGGCCCCTAGTTCTCGGTGGGGACATAATTAACGGCTATAACGTTATATGACCTATCCTAAGGCAATTTAACATCTCGGATGTAATATTTTACAACATTCCTTGCGTATCGGTACCTGCTTCTCGGTGGGAACATTATGTACGTCTATAACGTTATATGTCCTAAACCAAGGCAACCTCACATCTCGGATGTAATATTTTTCTACATTCGTGGCGTGTCGACCCCTACATCACGTTGGGAACATTATGTACGGCTATAACGTTATATGTCCTATCCTAAGGCAATCTAACATCTCGGACGTAATATTTCACAACATTCCTTGCGTGTCGGTCCTTACTTCTCGGTGGGCACATGGTATACGTCGATGACGTTATATGTCCTAACCTAAGGCAACCTAACACATCGGATGTAATATTTTACAACATGCGTGGCGTGTCGGCCCCTACTTCTCGGTGGGAACATTATGTACGGCTATAACGTTTTATGTCCTAACCTAAGGAAACCTAACATCTCGGATGTAATATTTGAAAACATTCCTGGCCTGTTGGCCGCTACTTCTCGGTGGGAACATTATATTCGTCTATAACGTTATATACCCTAACCTGAAGCATCCTAACACCTCGGATGTAATATTTTAGTACATTCCTGGCGTGTCGGCGCCTACATCTCTGTGGGGGGGGGGGGTATTATATACGTATATAACGTTATAATTCCTAACCTAAGGAAACCTAACATCTCGGGTGAAATATTTTACAACATTCTCGGCGTGTCGGCCCGTAGCTCTCGGTGGTAACATCTCAGTGGTATCATCATATACGTCATAACGTAATATATCCTAACCTAATGCAACCTGACATCTGGGGCATGATATGTAACAACATTCCATGCGTGTCGGCACCTACTTCTCGGTGGGAACATTATATACGTTTATAACGTTACATATCCTAACCTAAGGCAACCTTACATCTCGGGCGTAATATTTTACAACATTCCTTGCGTGTCGGAGCATACTTCTCCGTGGGAACATTATGTACGTCTATAACGTTATATGCTCTAAACCAAGGCAACGTCACGTCTCGGATGTAATATTTTTCAACATTCGTGGCGTGTCGACCCCTACATCACGTTGGGAGCATTATGTACGGCTATAACGTTATATGTCCTGACCTAAGGCAACCTAACATCTCGGATGTAATATTTTACAACATTCCTTGCGTGTCGGCATCTACTTCTCGATGGGAACGTTATGTACGTCTATAACGTTATATGTCCTAACCTACGGCCACCTAAAATCTCGGACGCAACATTATACAACATTCCTAGAGTGTCGGCGCCGACTTCCCAGTGGGTACATTATACACGTCTATAGCGTTATATATCCTATCCTAAGGCAACCTAACATCTCGGACGTAATATTTTACAACATCCCTTGCGTGTCGGCGCCCACGTCTCCGTGGGAACATAATATACTTCTATAACGTTATATATCCTAACCTAAGGCAACACAACATCTCGGACGTGATATTTTAGAACATTCCTTGCGTGTCGCCGCATACTACCCCGTGGGAACATTATATACTTCTATAACGTTATATATCCTAACATAAGGCATCCTAACAACTCGTATGTAATATTTTACAACATTCCTTGCGTGTCGGCGCCCACTTCTCGGTGGGTACATTATATACGTCTATAATGTTATATATCCTAACCTAAGGAAATCTAACATCTCGGATGTAATATTTCACAACATTCGTGGCGTGTCGGCCTCTTCTTCTCGGTGGGAACATTATGTACGTCTATAACGTAATATGTCCTAACCTAAGGCAACCTAACATCTCGGATGTAATATTGTACAACATTCGCGGCGTTTCGGCCCCTACTTCTCGGCGGAAAAGTTATGTACGTCTATAACGTTATATGTCCTAACCTAAGGCAACCTAACATCTCGGATGTAATATTTTACAAAATTCGTGGCGTGTCGGCTCCTACTTCTCGGTGGGAACATTATGTACGTCTATAACGTTATATGTCCTATCCTAGGGCAACCTAACATCTCGGACGTAATATTTTAAAACATTCCTCGCGTGTCGGCGCATACTTCTCCGTGGGACCATTATGTACGTCTATAACGTTATATGTCGTAACCTAAGGCAAACTAACATCTGGGGCGCAATATTTTACAACATTCCTTGCGAGTCGGCGCCTACTTCTCCGTGGGAACATTATATACATCTATAATGTTATATATCCTAACCTATGGCAACCTAACATCTCGGACGTAATATTTTACAACATTCCTTGCGTATCGGTACCTGCTTCTTGGTGCGAACATTATGTACGTCTATAACGTTATATGTTCTAAACCAAGGCAACCTCACATCTCGGATGTAATATTTTTCAACATTCGTGGCGTGTCGACCCCTACATCACGTTGGGAGCATTATGTACGGCTATAACGTTATATGTCCTAACCTAAGGCAACATAACATCTCGGATGTAATATATTTCAACATTCGTGGCGTGTCGACCCCTACATCACGTTGGGAACATTATGTACGGCTATAACGTTATATGTCCTAACCTAAGGCAACCTAACATCTCGGATGTAATATTTTACAACATTCCTTGCGTGTAGGCACCTACTTCTCGGTGGGAACATTATGTACGTCAATAACGTTATATGTCCTAACGTAAGGCAACCTAACATCCCGGACGCAATGTTTTACAACATTCCTAGCGTGTCGGCGCCGACTTCTCGGTGGGTACATTATATACGTCTATAAAATTATATATCATAACCTAACGCAACCTAACATCTCGGATGTAATATTTTACAACATTCCTTGCGTATCGGCACCTGCTTCTCGGTGGGTTCATTATATACGTCTTTAAAGTTATATATCATAACCTAACGCAACCTAACATCTCGGATGTAATATTTTACAACATTCGTGGAGTGGCGGCCCCTAGTTCTCGGTGGGGACATAATTAACGGCTATAACGTTATATGACCTATCCTAAGGCAATTTAACATCTCGGATGTAATATTTTACAACATTCCTTGCGTATCGGTACCTGCTTCTCGGTGGGAACATTATGTACGTCTATAACGTTATATGTCCTAAACCAAGGCAACCTCACATCTCGGATGTAATATTTTTCTACATTCGTGGCGTGTCGACCCCTACATCACGTTGGGAACATTATGTACGGCTATAACGTTATATATCCTGACCTAAAGCAACCTAACACTTCGGACACAATATTTTACAAAAATCCTTGCGTGTCGGCCCCTACTTCTCGGTGGGAACATTATATACGTCTATGACGTTATATGCCCTAACCTAAGGCAATCCAACATCTCGGATGTAATATTTTACTACATTCCTTGCGTGTCGGTACCTGCTTCTCGGTGGGAACATTATGTACGTCTATAACGTTATATGTCCTAAACCAAGGCAACCTCACGTCTCGGAAGTAATATTTTTCAACATTCGTGGCGTGTCGACCCCTACATCACGTTGGGAACATTATGTACGGCTATAACGTTATATGTCCTAACCTAAGGCAACATAACATCTCGGATGTAATATTTTTCAACATTCGTGGCGTGTCGACCCCTACATCACGTTGGGAACATTATGTACGGCTATAACGTTATATGTCCTATCCTAAGGCAATCTAACATCTCGGACGTAATATTTCACAACATTCCTTGCGTGTCGGTCCTTACTTCTCGGTGGGCACATGGTATACGTCGATGACGTTATATGTCCTAACCTAAGGCAACCTAACACATCGGATGTAATATTTTACAACATGCGTGGCGTGTCGGCCCCTACTTCTCGGTGGGAACATTATGTACGGCTATAACGTTTTATGTCCTAACCTAAGGAAACCTAACATCTCGGATGTAATATTTGAAAACATTCCTGGCCTGTTGGCCGCTACTTCTCGGTGGGAACATTATATTCGTCTATAACGTTATATACCCTAACCTGAAGCATCCTAACACCTCGGATGTAATATTTTAGTACATTCCTGGCGTGTCGGCGCCTACATCTCGGGGGGGGGGTATTATATACGTATATAACGTTATAATTCCTAACCTAAGGAAACCTAACATCTCGGGTGAAATATTTTACAACATTCAACTCGGGTCGGCCCCTACTTCCCGGTTGGAACTTTATATACGTCTATAACGTTATATATCCTAACCTAAGGAAACCTAACACCTCGGATGTAATATTTGAAAACATTCCTGGCCTGTTGGCCGCTACTTCTCGGTGGGAACATTATATACGTCTATAACGTTATATACCCTAACCTGAAGCATCCTAACACCTCGGATGTAATATTTTAGTACATTCCTGGCGTGTCGGCGCCTACATCTCGGGGGGGGGGGGTATTATATACGTATATAACGTTATAATTTCTAACCTAAGGCAACCTAACATCTCGGGTGAAATATTTTACAACATTCTCGGCGTGTCGGCCCGTAGCTCTCGGTGGTAACATTATATACGCCTATAACGTTGTATATCTTAACCTAAGGGAACCTAACATCTCAGAAGTAATATTTGACAACATTCCTGGCGTGACGGCCCCTACATCTCGGTGGGAACATCATATACGTCTATGATGTTTTACATCCTAACCTAAGGCAACCTAACATCTCGGACGCAATATTTTACAACATTCGTTGCGTGTCGGACCCTACATCTCAGTGGTATCATCATATACGTCATAACGTTATATATCCTAACCTAATGCAACCTGACATCTGGGGCATGATATGTAACAACATTCCATGCCTGTCGGCACCTACTTCTCGGTGGGAACATTATATACGTTTATAACGTTACATATCCTAACCTAAGGCAACCTTACATCTCGGGCGTAATATTTTACAACATTCCTTGCGTGTCGGAGCATACTTCTCCGTGGGAACATTATGTACGTCTATAACGTTATATGTCCTAAACCAAGGCAACGTCACGTCTCGGATGTAATATTTTTCAACATTCGTGGCGTGTCGACCCCTACATCACGTTGGGAGCATTATGTACGGCTATAAAGTTATATGTCCTAACCTAAGGCAACCTAACATCTCGGATGTAATATTTTACAACATTCCTTGCGTGTCGGCATCTACTTCTCGATGGGAACGTTATGTACGTCTATAACGTTATATGTCCTAACCTACGGCCACCTAAAATCTCGGACGCAACATTATACAACATTCCTAGAGTGTCGGCGCCGACTTCCCAGTGGGTACATTATACACGTCTATAGCGTTATATATCCTATCCTAAGGCAACCTAACATCTCGGACGCAATATTTTACAACATTCGTTGCGTGTCGGACCCTACATCTCAGTGGTATCATCATATACGTCATAACGTTATATATCCTAACCTAATGCAACCTGACATCTGGGGCATGATATGTAACAACATTCCATGCGTGTCGGCACCTACTTCTCGGTGGGAACATTATATACGTTTATAACGTTACATATACTAACCTAAGGCAACACAACATCTCGGACGTGATATTTCAGAACATTCCTTGCGTGTCGCCGCATACTACCCCGTGGGAACATTATATACTTCTATAACGTTATATATCCTAACATAAGGCATCCTAACAACTCGTATGTAATATTTTACAAAATTCCTGGCATGTCGGCGCCTACATCTCGGTGGGGATATTATATACGTCTATTACGTTATATATTCTAACCTAAGGAAGCCTAACATCTTGGATGAAATATTTTACATCATTCCTGGCGTGTCGGCCCGTAGTTCTCGGTGGTAAAATTATATACGTCTATAACGTTGTATATCTTAACCTAAGGGACCCTAACATCTCAGAACTAATATTTGACAACATTCCTGTCGTGACGGCCCCTACATATCGGTGGGAACATCATATACGTCTATGACGTTATATATCCTATCCTAAGGCAACCTAACATCTCGGATGTAATATTTTACAACATTCCTGGCGCGTCGGCCCCTACTTCTCGGTGGGAACATTATATACGTCTATAACGTTATGTATCCCAACCTAAGGCAACCTTATACCTCGGATGTAATATTTTACAATATTCCTGGCATATCGTTCCCTACTTCTCGGTGGCAACATTATATACGTCTATAACGTTGTATATCCTAGCCTGAGGCATCCTAACACCTCGTATGTAATATTTTACAACATTCCTGTCATGTCGGTCCCTACTTCTCGGTGGGAAAATTATATACTTCTATAACGTTATATATCCTAACATAAGGCAACCTCACACCTCGGATGTAATATTTTACAACATTCCTGGCGTGTCGGCCGCTACTTCTCTGTGGGAACATTATATACGTCTATAACGTTGTATATCCTAACCTAAGGCAACCTAACATCTCGGATGTAATATTTTACAACATTCCTGGCATGTCGGTCCCTACTACTTGGTGGGAACATTATATACGTCTATAACGTTGTATATCCCAACCTAAGGCAACCTAACACCTCGGGTATAATATATTACAACATTCCTGGCGTGTCGGCGCCTACATCTCGGTGGGGACATTATATACGTCTATAACGTTGTCTATCCGAACATAAGGAACCTAACATCTCGGTTGAAATATGTTACAACATTCCTGGCGTGTCGGCTCCTACTTCTCGGTGAGAACATTATATACGTCTATAACGTTATATATGCTAACCTGAGGCATCCTAACACCTCGGATGTAATATTTTATAACATTCCTGGCATGTCGGCGCCTACATCTCGGTGGGGATATTATATACGTCTATAACGTTATATATCCTAACCTAATGAAACCTAACATCTCGGGTGAAATATTTTACAACATTCCTTGCGTGTCGACGCCAACATCTCGGGGGGTACATTATATACGTCTATAACGTTGTATATCCCAACCTAAGGCAACCTAACACCACGGATATAATATTTTACAACATTCCTGGCGTGTCGGCGCCTACATCTCGGTGGGGACATTATATACGTCTATAAAGTTTTCTATCCTAACCTAAGGAAACCCAACATCTCGGGTGTAATATTTGACAACATTCCTGGCGTTTCGGGCCCTACTTCTCGGTGGGAACATTATATACGTCTATAACGTTATATATGCTAACCTGAGGCATCCTAACACCTCGGATGTAATATTTTACAACATTCCTGGCGTGTCGGCGCCTACATCTCGGTGGGAATATCATATACGTCGATGACGTTGTATATCCCAACCTAAGGCAACCTAACACCTCGGATATAATATTTTACAACATTCCTGGCGTGTCGGCGCCTACATCTCGGTGGGGACATTATATACGTCTATAACGTTGTCTATCCTAACCTAAGGGAACCTAACATCTCAGGTGTAATATTTTACAACACTCCTGGCGTGTCGGCCCGTAGTCCTCGGTGGTAATATTATATACGTCTATAACGTTGTATATCGTAACCTAAGGGAACCTAACATCTCGGATGTAATATTTTACAACAAGCCTTGCGTGTCAGCCCCTACTTCTCGGTGGGAACATTATATACGTCAATAACGTTATATATGCTAACCTGAGGCATCCTAACACCTCGGATGTAATATTTTATAACATTCCTGGCATGTCGGCGCCTACATCTCGGTGGGGATATTATATACGTCTATAACGTTATATATCCTAACCTAAGGAAACCTAACATCTCGGGTGAAATATTTTACAACATTCCTTGCGTGTCGGCGCCAACATCTCGGTGGGTACATTATATACGTCTATAACGTTGTATATCTCAACCTAAGGCAACCTAACTTCTCGGATGTAATATTTTACAACATTCCTGGCATGTTGGTCCCTACTTCTCGGTGGTAACATTATACACATCTATAACGTAATATTACATAACATAAGTCATCCACCCCGCAGGTTGTAGTGTTTTACAGGATTCCGGTGTGGTAACACCGCTCTTCTCTGTGGGAGCATTATCTACGTCTATAACGTTATATATCCTAACCTAAGGCAACCTAACACATCGGATGTACTATTTTACCACATTCCTGACGGGTCGGAGCTTATATCTCGGTGAGAAAATTATATACGTCTATAACGTTATATATCCTAACCAAAGGCAACCTAACATCTCGGATGTAACATTTTACAACATTTCTGGCGTGTCGGCCCTTAGTTCTCGGTGGGAACATTATATACGTCTATAATGTTATATATCCTAATCTAAGGATACCTAACATCCCGGGTCTAATATTTGAAAACATTCCTGGCTTGTTGGCCGCTACTTCTCGGTGGGAATATTATGCACGTCTATAACGTTATATACCCTAACCTAAGGCAAACTAACATCTCGTATGTAATATTTTACAACATTCCTGGCGCGTCGGCCCCTACTTCTCGGCGGGAACATTATATACGCCTATAACGTTATATATTCTAACCAAAGGCAACCTAACATCTCGGATGTAATATTTTACAACATTCCTGGCGCGGCGGACCTTAGTTCTCGTCGGGAACATTATATACGTCTATAACGTTATGAATCCCAACCTAAGGCAACCTAACACATCGGATGTAATATTTGGCAACATTCCTGGCGTGTCGGACCCTACTTCTTGGTGGGAACATCATATACGTCTATAGCGTTATATATCCTAACCGAAGGCAACCTAACATCTCGGATGTAATATTTTACAACATGCCTGGCGTGTTGGCCCATGCATCTCGGTGGGAACATTACATACGTCAATAACGTTATATATGCTAACCTGAGGCATCCTAACACCTCGGATGTAATATTTTACAACATTCCTGGCGTGTCGGCGCCTACACCTCGGTGGGAATATCATATACGTCTATGACGTTGTATATCCTAACCTAAGGAAACCTAACATCTCGGGTGAAATAATTGCCAACATTCCTGGCGTGTCGGCCCCTACATCTCGGTGGGAACATCATATACGTCTATGACGTTGTATATCCTAACCTAAGGAAACCTAACATCTCGGATGTAATATTTGACAACATTCCTGGCGTGTCGGCCCGTAGTCCTCGGTGGTAATATTATATACGTCTATAACGTTGTATATCGTAACCTAAGGGAACCTAACATCTCGGATGTAATATTTTACAACAAGCCTTGCGTGTCAGCCCCTACTTCTCGGTGGGAACATTATATACGTCAATAACGTTATATATGCTAACCTGAGGCATCCTAACACCTCGGATGTAATATTTTATAACATTCCTGGCATGTCGGCGCCTACATCTCGGTGGGGATATTATATACGTCTATAACGTTATATATCCTAACCTAAGGAAACCTAACATCTCGGGTGAAATATTTTACAACATTCCTTGCGTGTCGGCGCCAACATCTCGGTGGGTACATTATATACGTCTATAACGTTGTATATCTCATCCTAAGGCAACCTAACTTCTCGGATGTAATATTTTACAACATTCCTGGCATGTTGGTCCCTACTTCTCGGTGGTAACATTATACACATCTATAACGTAATATTACATAACATAAGTCATCCACCCCGCAGGTTGTAGTGTTTTACAGGATTCCGGTGTGGTAACACCGTTCTTCTCTGTGGGAGCATTATCTACGTCTATAACGTTATATATCCTAACCTAAGGCAACCTAACACATCGGATGTACTATTTTACCACATTCCTGACGGGTCGGAGCTTATATCTCGGTGACAAAATTATATACGTCTATAACGTTATATATCCTAACCAAAGGCAACCTAACATCTCGGATGTAATATTTTACAACATTTCTGGCGTGTCGGCCCTTAGTTCTCGGTGGGAACATTATATACGTCTATAATGTTATATATCCTAATCTAAGGATACCTAACATCCCGGATCTAATATTTGAAAACATTCCTGGCTTGTTGGCCGCTACTTCTCGGTGGGAACATTATGCACGTCTATAACGTTATATACCCTAACCTAAGGCAACCTAACATCTCGTATGTAATATTTTACAACATTCCTGGCGCGTCGGCCCCTACTTCTCGGCGGGAACATTATATACGCCTATAACGTTATATATTCTAACCAAAGGCAACCTAACATCTCGGATGTAATATTTTACAACATTCCTGGCGCGGCGGACCTTAGTTCTCGTCGGGAACTTTATATACGTCTATAACGTTATGAATCCCAACCTAAGGCAACCTAACACATCGGATGTAATATTTGGCAACATTCCTGGCGTGTCGGACCCTACTTCTTGGTGGGAACATCATATACGTCTATAGCGTTATATATCCTAACCGAAGGCAACCTAACATCTCGGATGTAATATTTTACAACATGCCTGGCGTGTTGGCCCATGCATCTCGGTGGGAACATTACATACGTCAATAACGTTATATATGCTAACCTGAGGCATCCTAACACCTCGGATGTAATATTTTACAACATTCCTGGCGTGTCGGCGCCTACACCTCGGTGGGAATATCATATACGTCTATGACGTTGTATATCCTAACCTAAGGAAACCTAACATCTCGGGTGAAATATTTGACAACATTCCTGGCGTGTCGGCCCCTACATCTCGGTGGGAACATCATATACGTCTATGACGTTGTATATCCTAACCTAAGGCAATCTAACATCTCGGATGTAATATTTTAGAACATTCCTCGCGTGTCGGTCCCTACTTCTTGGTGGGAACATTATATACGTCTATAACGTTGTATATCCAACCTAAGGGAACCTAACATCTCAGAAGAAATATTTAACAACATTCCTGGCGTGTCGGCCCCTACATCTCGGTGGGAACATCATATACGTCTATGACGTTGTATATCCTAACCTAAGGAAACCTAACATCTCGGATGTAATATTTTACAACATTCCTGTCGTGTCGGCGCCTACATCTCGGTGGGGACATTATATACGTCTATAACGTTGTATATCCTAACCTAAGGAAACCTAACATCTCGGATGTAATATTTGAAAACATTCCTGGCTTGTTGGCCCCTTCTTCTCAGTGGGAGCTTTATATACGTCTATAACGTTGTATATCCTAACCTAAGGGAACCTAACATCTCAGAAGTAATATTTCACAACCTTCCTGTCGTGTCGGACCCTACTTCCCGGTGGGAACATGATATACGTCTATAACGTTATATATCCTAACACAAGGCAACCTAACATCTCGGATGTAAAATTGTACAACATTCCTGGCATGTCTGTCCCTACTTCTCGGTGGGAACTTTATATACGTCTATGACGTTATATATACTAACCTAAGGCAACTTAATACCTCGCATGTAATCTTTTACAACATTCCTGTCGTGTCGGCGCCCACATCTCGGTGGGGATATTATATACGTCTATAACGTTGTATATCCTTACCTAAGGGAACCTAACATCTCAAGTGTAATATTTTACAACAATCCTGGCGTGTCGGCCCGTACTTCCCGGTGGGAACTTTATATACGTCTATAACGTTATATATCCTTACCTAAGGGAACCTAACATCTCGGGTGTAATATTTTACAACACTCCTGGCGTGTGGGCCCGTAGTCCTCGGTGGTAACATTATATACGTCTATAACGTTGTACATCCTAACCTAAGGGAACCTAACATCTCAGAAGTAATATTTGAGAACATTCCTGACGTGACGGCCACTACATAACGGTGGGGACATCACATACGTCTATGACGTTGTATATCCTAACCTAAGGCAACCTAACATCTCGTATATAATATTTTACAGCACACCTGGCATGTCGGTCCCTACTACTTGGTGGGAACATTATATATGTCTATAACGTTGTATATCCCAACCTAAGGCAACCTAACACCTCGGATATAATATTTTACAACATTCCTGGCGTGTCGGCGCCTACATCTCGGTGGGGACATTATATACGTCTATAACCTTGTATACCCTAAAATAAGGCAACCTAACATCTCAGAAGTAATATTTGACAACATGCCTGGCGTGTCGGCCCCTGCTTCTCGGTGGGAACATTATATACGTCTGTAACGTTATATATCCTAACCTAAGGCAACCTACCATCTCGGATGTAATATTTTACAACATGCCTGGCGTGTCTGCCCCTACTTCTCGGTGGGAACATTATATACGTCAATAACATTATATATGCTAACCTGAGAGAACCTAACATCTCGTGTGTAATATTTTACAACATTACTGGCTTGTCGGCCCGCATTTCTCGATGGGAACATTATATCCGTCTATAACGTTATATATCCTAACCTAAGGCAAACTAACATCTCGAATGTAATATTTTACAACATCCCTGGCGTGTCGGCCCCTACTTCTCGGTGGGAACATTATATACGTCAATAACGTTATATATGCTAACCTGAGGGAACCTAACATCTCGGATGTTATATTTTACAACATTCCTGGCGTGTCGGCGCCTACATCTCGGTAGGGACATTATATACGTCTATAGCGTTGTATATCCTAACCTTAAGGCATCCTAACACCTCGGATGTAATATTTTACAACATTCCTGGCGTGTCGCCGCCTAAATCTCTGTGGGAACATTATATACGTCTACAACGTTATGTATCCCAAACTAAGGCAACTTAACATCTCGGTTGTCACAGTTTACAAAATTCCTGGCATGCCGGTCCCAACTTCTGGTTGGGAACATTATATACGCCTATAACGTTATATATCCTACCCTGAGGCATCCTAACACCTCGGATGTAATATTTTACAACATTCCTGGCATGTCGGCGCCTACATCTCGGTGGGGACATTATATAAATCTATAACGTTATTTATCCTAACCTAACCTAACCTAACATCTCAGGTGTAATATTTTACAACACTCCTGGCGTGTCGGCCCGCAGTTCTCGGTGGGAACATTATATACGTCTGTAACGTTATATATCCTAACCTAAGGAAACCTAACATCTCGGGTGAAATATTTTACAACATGCCTGGCGTGTCGGGTCCTACTTCCCGGTGGGAACTCTATATACGTCTATAACGTTATATATCCTTACCTAAGGGAACCTAACATCTCGGGTGTAATATTTTACAACATTCCTGTCGTGTCGGCCCGCATTTCTCGGTGGGGACATTATATACTTCTATAACGTTGTATATCCTAACCTAAGGAAACCTAACATCTCGGATGTAATATTTTACAACATGCATGGCTTGTCGGCCGCAACTTCTCGGTGGGAACATTATATACGTCTATAACGTTATGTATCGCAACCTAAGGCAACCTAACATCTCGGTTGTATTATTATACAATATTCCTGGCTTGTCGGCCCCTACTTCTCGGTGGGTACATCATATACGTCTATAACGTTATATATCCTAACCTAAGGCAACCTACCATCTCGGATGTAATATTTTACAACATGCCTGGCGTGTCGGCCCCTACTTCTCGGTGGGAACATCATATACGTCTGTAACGTTATATATCCTAACCTAAGGCAACCTACCATCTCGGATGTAATATTTTACAACATTCCTGGCATGTTGGCGCCTACATCTCGGTGGGGACATTATATAAATCTATAACTTTATATATCCTAACCTGACCTAACCTAACATCTCAGGTGTAATATTTTACAACACTCCTGGCGTGTCGGCCCGCAGTTCTCGGTGGGAACATTATATACGTCTGTAACGTTATATATCCTAACCTAAGGAAACCTAACATCTCGGGTGAAATATTTTACAACATTCCTGGCATGTCGGCGCCTACATCTCGGTGGGGACATTATATACGTCTATAACCTTGTATACCCTAAAATAAGGCAACCTAACATCTCAGAAGTAATATTTGACAACATCCCTGGCGTGTAGGCCCCTACTTCTCGGTGGGAACATTATATACGTCTATAACGGTATATATACTTACCTAAGGGAATCTAACATCTCGGGTATAACATATTACAACATTCCTGGCGTGACGTCCCGCAGTTCTCGATGGGAACATTATATACATCTATAACGTTATATATCCTAACCTAAGGCAACCTAACATCTCGGATGTAATATTTTACAACACGCCTGGCGTGTCGGCCCCTACTTCTCGGTGGGAACATTATATACGTCTATAACGGTATATATCCTTACCCTAGGGAACCTAACATCTCGGGTGTAATATTTTACAACATTCCTGGCGTGACGTCCCGCAGTTCTCGATGGGAACATTATATACATCTATAACGTTATGTATCCCAACCTAAGGCAACCTAGCATCTCGGTTGTAATATTATACAATATTCCTGGCTTGTCGGCCCCTACTTCTCAGTGGGTACATCATATACGTCTATAACGTTATATATCCTAACCTAAGGCAACCTAACATCTCGGATGTAATATTTTACAACACGCCTGGCGTGTCGGCCCCTACTTCTCGGTGGGAACATTATATACGTCTATAACGGTATATATACTTACCTAAGGGAATCTAACATCTCGGGTATAACATATTACAACATTCCTGGCGTGTCGGCCCGCAGTTCTCGGTGGGAACATTATATACGTCTATAACGTTCTATATCCTAACCTAAGGGAACCTAACATCGCAGAAGTAATATTTCACAACATTCCTGGCGCGTGGGCGCCTACTTCTCGGTGGGAACATTATATACGTCTATAACGTTATATATCCTAACCTAAGGCAACCTAATACCACGGATGTAATATTTTACAACATTCCTGGTGTGTCGGCGCCTACATCTCGGTAGGGACATTATATAGGTCTATAACGATCTATATCGTAACCTAAGGCATCCTAACACCTCGGATGTAATATTTTACAACATTCCTGGCGTGACGGCGCCAACATCTCGGTGGGGACATTATATACGTCTATAACGTTGTATATCCTAACCTAAGGGAATCTAACATCTCAGCAGTAATATTTCACAACATTCCTGGCGTGTGCGCCCCTACATCTCGGTGGGAACATCATATACGACTATGACGTTGTATATCCTAACCTAAGGAAACCTAACATCTCGGGTGATATATTTTACAACATTCCTGGCATATCTGCGCCTACATCTTGGTGGGGACATTATATACGTCTATAACGTTGTGTATCCTAAAATAAGGCAACCTAGCATCTCAGAAGTCATATTTGACAACATTCCTGGCGTGTCGGACCCTACTTCCCGGTGGGAACTTTATATACGTCTATAACGTTATATATCCTTACCTAAGGGAATCTAACATCTCGGGTGTAATATTTTACAACATTCCTGGCGTGACGGCCCGCAGTTCTCAATGGGAATATTATATACATCTATAACGTTATATATCCTAACCTAAGGCAATCTAACATCTCGGATGTAATATTTTACAACACGCCTGGCGTGTCGGCCCCTACTTCTCGGTGGGAACATTATATACGTCTATAACGTTATATATCCTAGCCTGAGGCATCCTAACACCTCGGATGTAATATTCTACAACATTCCTGGCGTGTCGGCGCCTACATCTCGGTGGGAACGTTATATACGTCAATAACGTTATATATGCTAACCTGAGGCATCCTAACACCTCGGATGTAATATTTTACAACATTCCTTGCGTGTCGGCACCTACTTCTCGGTGGGAACATCATATACGTCTATAACGTCTTATATCCTAACCTTAGGCAACATAATATCTCGGATGTAATATTTTACAACATTCCTGGCGCGACAGACCCTACTTCTCGGTGGGAACAGTATATACGTCTATAACGTTATATATCCTAACCTAAGGAAACCTAACATCTCGGCTGAAATATTTTACAACATTCAACTCGGGTCGGCCCCTACTTCCCGGTTGGAACTTTATATTCGTCTATAACGTTATATATCCTAACCTAAGGAAACCTAACACCTCGGATGTAATATTTGAAAACATTCCTGGCCTGTTGGCCGCTACTTCTCGGTGGGAACATTATATTCGTCTATAACGTTATATACCCTAACCTGAAGCATCCTAACACCTCGGATGTAATATTTTAGTACATTCCTGGCATGTCGGCGCATACATCTCGGTGGGGATATTATATACGTATATAACGTTATAATTCCTAACCTAAGGAAACCTAACATCTCGGGTGAAATATTTTACAACATTCTCGGCGTGTCGGCCCGTAGCTCTCGGTGGTAACATTATATACGCCTATAACGTTGTATATCCTAACCTAAGGGAACCTAACATCTCAGAAGTAATATTTGACAACATTCCTGGCGTGACGGCCCCTACATCTCGGTGGGAACATCATATACGTCTATGATGTTTTACATCCTAACCTAAGGCAACCTAACATCTCGGACGCAATATTTTACAACATTCGTTGCGTGTCGGACCCTACATCTCAGTGGTATCATCATATACGTCATAACGTTATATATCCTAACCTAATGCAACCTGACATCTGGGGCATGATATGTAACAACATTCCATGCGTGTCGGCACCTACTTCTCGGTGGGAACATTATATACGTTTATAACGTTACATATCCTAACCTAAGGCAACACAACATCTCGGACGTGATATTTCAGAACATTCCTTGCGTGTCGCCGCATACTACCCCGTGGGAACATTATATACTTCTATAACGTTATATATCCTAACATAAGGCATCCTAACAACTCGTATGTAATATTTTACAATATTCCTGGCATGTCGGCGCCTACATCTCGGTGGGGATATTATATACGTCTATTACGTTATATATTCTAACCTAAGGAAGCCTAACATCTTGGATGAAATATTTTACATCATTCCTGGCGTGTCGGCCCGTAGTTCTCGGTTGTAAAATTATATACGTCTATAACGTTGTATATCTTAACCTAAGGGACCCTAACATCTCAGAACTAATATTTGACAACATTCCTGGCGCGTGGGCGCCTACTTCTCGGTGGGAACATTATATACGTCTATAACGTTATATATCCTAACCTAAGGCAACCTAATACCACGGATGTAATATTTTACAACATTCCTGGTGTGTCGGCGCCTACATCTCGGTAGGGACATTATATAGGTCTATAACGATCTATATCGTAACCTAAGGCATCCTAACACCTCGGATGTAATATTTTACAACATTCCTGGCGTGACGGCGCCAACATCTCGGTGGGGACATTATATACGTCTATAACGTTGTATATCCTAACCTAAGGGAATCTAACATCTCAGAAGTAATATTTCACAACATTCCTGGCGTGTGCGCCCCTACATCTCGGTGGGAACATCATATACGACTATGACGTTGTATATCCTAACCTAAGGAAACCTAACATCTCGGGTGATATATTTTACAACATTCCTGGCATATCTGCGCCTACATCTTGGTGGGGACATTATATACGTCTATAACGTTGTGTATCCTAAAATAAGGCAACCTAGCATCTCAGAAGTCATATTTGACAACATTCCTGGCGTGTCGGACCCTACTTCCCGGTGGGAACTTTATATACGTCTATAACGTTATATATCCTTACCTAAGGGAATCTAACATCTCGGGTGTAATATTTTACAACATTCCTGGCGTGACGGCCCGCAGTTCTCAATGGGAATATTATATACATCTATAACGTTATATATCCTAACCTAAGGCAATCTAACATCTCGGATGTAATATTTTACAACACGCCTGGCGTGTCGGCCCCTACTTCTCGGTGGGAACATTATATACGTCTATAACGTTATATATCCTAGCCTGAGGCATCCTAACACCTCGGATGTAATATTCTACAACATTCCTGGCGTGTCGGCGCCTACATCTCGGTGGGAACGTTATATACGTCAATAACGTTATATATGCTAACCTGAGGCATCCTAACACCTCGGATGTAATATTTTACAACATTCCTTGCGTGTCGGCACCTACTTCTCGGTGGGAACATCATATACGTCTATAACGTCTTATATCCTAACCTTAGGCAACATAATATCTCGGATGTAATATTTTACAACATTCCTGGCGCGACAGACCCTACTTCTCGGTGGGAACAGTATATACGTCTATAACGTTATATATCCTAACCTAAGGAAACCTAACATCTCGGCTGAAATATTTTACAACATTCAACTCGGGTCGGCCCCTACTTCCCGGTTGGAACTTTATATTCGTCTATAACGTTATATATCCTAACCTAAGGAAACCTAACACCTCGGATGTAATATTTGAAAACATTCCTGGCCTGTTGGCCGCTACTTCTCGGTGGGAACATTATATTCGTCTATAACGTTATATACCCTAACCTGAAGCATCCTAACACCTCGGATGTAATATTTTAGTACATTCCTGGCATGTCGGCGCATACATCTCGGTGGGGATATTATATACGTATATAACGTTATAATTCCTAACCTAAGGAAACCTAACATCTCGGGTGAAATATTTTACAACATTCTCGGCGTGTCGGCCCGTAGCTCTCGGTGGTAACATTATATACGCCTATAACGTTGTATATCCTAACCTAAGGGAACCTAACATCTCAGAAGTAATATTTGACAACATTCCTGGCGTGACGGCCCCTACATCTCGGTGGGAACATCATATACGTCTATGATGTTTTACATCCTAACCTAAGGCAACCTAACATCTCGGACGCAATATTTTACAACATTCGTTGCGTGTCGGACCCTACATCTCAGTGGTATCATCATATACGTCATAACGTTATATATCCTAACCTAATGCAACCTGACATCTGGGGCATGATATGTAACAACATTCCATGCGTGTCGGCACCTACTTCTCGGTGGGAACATTATATACGTTTATAACGTTACATATCCTAACCTAAGGCAACACAACATCTCGGACGTGATATTTCAGAACATTCCTTGCGTGTCGCCGCATACTACCCCGTGGGAACATTATATACTTCTATAACGTTATATATCCTAACATAAGGCATCCTAACAACTCGTATGTAATATTTTACAATATTCCTGGCATGTCGGCGCCTACATCTCGGTGGGGATATTATATACGTCTATTACGTTATATATTCTAACCTAAGGAAGCCTAACATCTTGGATGAAATATTTTACATCATTCCTGGCGTGTCGGCCCGTAGTTCTCGGTTGTAAAATTATATACGTCTATAACGTTGTATATCTTAACCTAAGGGACCCTAACATCTCAGAACTAATATTTGACAACATTCCTGGCGCGTGGGCGCCTACTTCTCGGTGGGAACATTATATACGTCTATAACGTTATATATCCTAACCTAAGGCAACCTAATACCACGGATGTAATATTTTACAACATTCCTGGTGTGTCGGCGCCTACATCTCGGTAGGGACATTATATAGGTCTATAACGATCTATATCGTAACCTAAGGCATCCTAACACCTCGGATGTAATATTTTACAACATTCCTGGCGTGACGGCGCCAACATCTCGGTGGGGACATTATATACGTCTATAACGTTGTATATCCTAACCTAAGGGAATCTAACATCTCAGAAGTAATATTTCACAACATTCCTGGCGTGTGCGCCCCTACATCTCGGTGGGAACATCATATACGACTATGACGTTGTATATCCTAACCTAAGGAAACCTAACATCTCGGGTGATATATTTTACAACATTCCTGGCATATCTGCGCCTACATCTTGGTGGGGACATTATATACGTCTATAACGTTGTGTATCCTAAAATAAGGCAACCTAGCATCTCAGAAGTCATATTTGACAACATTCCTGGCGTGTCGGACCCTACTTCCCGGTGGGAACTTTATATACGTCTATAACGTTATATATCCTTACCTAAGGGAATCTAACATCTCGGGTGTAATATTTTACAACATTCCTGGCGTGACGGCCCGCAGTTCTCAATGGGAATATTATATACATCTATAACGTTATATATCCTAACCTAAGGCAATCTAACATCTCGGATGTAATATTTTACAACACGCCTGGCGTGTCGGCCCCTACTTCTCGGTGGGAACATTATATACGTCTATAACGTTATATATCCTAGCCTGAGGCATCCTAACACCTCGGATGTAATATTCTACAACATTCCTGGCGTGTCGGCGCCTACATCTCGGTGGGAACGTTATATACGTCAATAACGTTATATATGCTAACCTGAGGCATCCTAACACCTCGGATGTAATATTTTACAACATTCCTTGCGTGTCGGCACCTACTTCTCGGTGGGAACATCATATACGTCTATAACGTCTTATATCCTAACCTTAGGCAACATAATATCTCGGATGTAATATTTTACAACATTCCTGGCGCGACAGACCCTACTTCTCGGTGGGAACAGTATATACGTCTATAACGTTATATATCCTAACCTAAGGAAACCTAACATCTCGGCTGAAATATTTTACAACATTCAACTCGGGTCGGCCCCTACTTCCCGGTTGGAACTTTATATTCGTCTATAACGTTATATATCCTAACCTAAGGAAACCTAACACCTCGGATGTAATATTTGAAAACATTCCTGGCCTGTTGGCCGCTACTTCTCGGTGGGAACATTATATTCGTCTATAACGTTATATACCCTAACCTGAAGCATCCTAACACCTCGGATGTAATATTTTAGTACATTCCTGGCATGTCGGCGCATACATCTCGGTGGGGATATTATATACGTATATAACGTTATAATTCCTAACCTAAGGAAACCTAACATCTCGGGTGAAATATTTTGCAACATTCTCGGCGTGTCGGCCCGTAGCTCTCGGTGGTAACATTATATACGCCTATAACGTTGTATATCCTAACCTAAGGGAACCTAACATCTCAGAAGTAATATTTGACAACATTCCTGGCGTGACGGCCCCTACATCTCGGTGGGAACATCATATACGTCTATGATGTTTTACATCCTAACCTAAGGCAACCTAACATCTCGGACGCAATATTTTACAACATTCGTTGCGTGTCGGACCCTACATCTCAGTGGTATCATCATATACGTCATAACGTTATATATCCTAACCTAATGCAACCTGACATCTGGGGCATGATATGTAACAACATTCCATGCGTGTCGGCACCTACTTCTCGGTGGGAACATTATATACGTTTATAACGTTACATATCCTAACCTAAGGCAACACAACATCTCGGACGTGATATTTCAGAACATTCCTTGCGTGTCGCCGCATACTACCCCGTGGGAACATTATATACTTCTATAACGTTATATATCCTAACATAAGGCATCCTAACAACTCGTATGTAATATTTTACAATATTCCTGGCATGTCGGCGCCTACATCTCGGTGGGGATATTATATACGTCTATTACGTTATATATTCTAACCTAAGGAAGCCTAACATCTTGGATGAAATATTTTACATCATTCCTGGCGTGTCGGCCCGTAGTTCTCGGTTGTAAAATTATATACGTCTATAACGTTGTATATCTTAACCTAAGGGACCCTAACATCTCAGAACTAATATTTGACAACATTCCTGTCGTGACGGCCCCTACATATCGGTGGGAACATCATATACGTCTATGACGTTATATATCCTATCCTAAGGCAACCTAACATCTCGGATGTAATATTTTACAACATTCCTGGCGCGTCGGCCCCTACTTCTCGGTGGGAACATTATATACGTCTATAACGTTATGTATCCCAACCTAAGGCAACCTAATACCTCGGATGTAATATTTTACAGTATTCCTGGCATATCGTTCCCTACTTCTCGGTGGCAACATTATATACGTCTATAACGTTGTATATCCTAGCCTGAGGCATCCTAACACCTCGTATGTAATATTTTACAACATTCCTGTCATGTCGGTCCCTACTTCTCGGTGGGAAAATTATATACTTCTATAACGTTATATATCCTAACATAAGGCAACCTCACACCTCGGATGTAATATTTTACAACATTCCTGGCGTGTCGGCCCCCACTTCTCGGTGGGAACATCATATATGTCTATAACGTTATATATCCTAACCTAAGGAAACCTAACATCTCGGGGGAAATATTTTACAACATTCCTGGCGCGTCAGACCCTACTTCTCGGTGGGTACATTATATACGTCTATAACGTTATGTATCCCAACCTAAGGCAACCTAACATCTCGGATGTAATATTTTACAATATTCCTGGCATATCGTACACTACTTCTCGGTGGGAACATCATATACGTCTATAACGTTGTATATCCTAACCTTAGGCAACCTAATATCTCGGATGTAATATTTTACAACATTCCTAGCGCGTCGGCCCCTACTTCTCGGTGGGAACATTATATACGTCTATAACGTTTTGTATCCCAACCTAAGGCAACCTAACATCTCGGCTGAAATATTTGAAAACATTCCTGGCCTGTTCGCCGAGTCTTCTCGGTGGGAACATTATATACGTCTATAACGTTATATACCCTAACCTGAGGCATCCTAACACCACGGATGTAATATTTTAGGACATTCCTCGCATGTCGGCGCCTACGTCTCGGTGGGGATATTATATACGTATATAACGTTATATTTCCTAACCTAAGGAAACCTAACATCTCGGGTGAAATATTTTACAACATTCCCGGCGTGTCGGCCCGTAGCTCTCGGTGGTAACATTATATACGCCTATAACGTTGTATATCCTAACCTAAGGGAACCTAACATCTCAGAAGTAATATTTGACAACATTCCTGGCGTGACGGCCCCTACATCTCGGTGGGAACATCATATACGTCTATGATGTTTTACATCCTAACCTAAGGCAACCTAACATCTCGGACGCAATATTTTACAACATTCGTTGCGTGTCGGACCCTACATCTCAGTGGTATCATCATATACGTCATAACGTTATATATCCTAACCTAATGCAACCTGACATCTGGGGCATGATATGTAACAACATTCCATGCGTGTCGGCACCTACTTCTCGGTGGGAACATTATATACGTTTATAACGTTACATATCCTAACCTAAGGCAACACAACATCTCGGACGTGATATTTCAGAACATTCCTTGCGTGTCGCCGCATACTACCCCGTGGGAACATTATATACTTCTATAACGTTATATATCCTAACATAAGGCATCCTAACAACTCGTATGTAATATTTTACAATATTCCTGGCATGTCGGCGCCTACATCTCGGTGGGGATATTATATACGTCTATTACGTTATATATTCTAACCTAAGGAAGCCTAACATCTTGGATGAAATATTTTACATCATTCCTGGCGTGTCGGCCCGTAGTTCTCGGTGGTAAAATTATATACGTCTATAACGTTGTATATCTTAACCTAAGGGACCCTAACATCTCAGAACTAATATTTGACAACATTCCTGTCGTGACGGCCCCTACATATCGGTGGGAACATCATATACGTCTATGACGTTATATATCCTATCCTAAGGCAACCTAACATCTCGGATGTAATATTTTACAACATTCCTGGCGCGTCGGCCCCTACTTCTCGGTGGGAACATTATATACGTCTATAACGTTATGTATCCCAACCTAAGGCAACCTAATACCTCGGATGTAATATTTTACAATATTCCTGGCATATCGTTCCCTACTTCTCGGTGGCAACATTATATACGTCTATAACGTTGTATATCCTAGCCTGAGGCATCCTAACACCTCGTATGTAATATTTTACAACATTCCTGTCATGTCGGTCCCTACTTCTCGGTGGGAAAATTATATACTTCTATAACGTTATATATCCTAACATAAGGCAACCTCACACCTCGGATGTAATATTTTACAACATTCCTGGCGTGTCGGCCCCCACTTCTCGGTGGGAACATCATATATGTCTATAACGTTATATATCCTAACCTAAGGAAACCTAACATCTCGGGGGAAATATTTTACAACATTCCTGGCGCGTCAGACCCTACTTCTCGGTGGGTACATTATATACGTCTATAACGTTATGTATCCCAACCTAAGGCAACCTAACATCTCGGATGTAATATTTTACAATATTCCTGGCATATCGTACCCTACTTCTCGGTGGGAACATCATATACGTCTATAACGTTGTATATCCTAACCTTAGGCAACCTAATATCTCGGATGTAATATTTTACAACATTCCTAGCGCGTCGGCCCCTACTTCTCGGTGGGAACATTATATACGTCTATAACGTTTTGTATCCCAACCTAAGGCAACCTAACATCTCGGCTGAAATATTTGAAAACATTCCTGGCCTGTTCGCCGAGTCTTCTCGGTGGGAACATTATATACGTCTATAACGTTATATACCCTAACCTGAGGCATCCTAACACCACGGATGTAATATTTTAGGACATTCCTCGCATGTCGGCGCCTACGTCTCGGTGGGGATATTATATACGTATATAACGTTATATTTCCTAACCTAAGGAAACCTAACATCTCGGGTGAAATATTTTACAACATTCCCGGCGTGTCGGTCCGTAGTTCTCGGTGGTAACATTATATACGCCTATAACGTTGTATATCCTAACCTAAGGGAACCTAACATCTCAGAAGAAATATTTGACAACATTCCTGGCGTGACGGCCCCTACATCTCGGTGGGAACATCATATACGTCTATGATGTTGTACATCCTAACCTAAGGCAACCTAACATCTCGGATGTAATATTTTACAAAATTCCTGGCGCGTCGGCCCCTACTTCTCGGTAGGAACATTATATACGTCTATAACGTTATGTATCCCAACCTAAGGCAACCTAACACCACGGATGTAATATTTGAAAACATTCCTGGCATGTTGGTCCCTACTTCTCGGTGGTAACATTATACACATCTATAACGTAATATTACATAACATAAGTCATCCAGCCCGCAGGTTGTAGTGTTTTACAGGATTCCGGTGTGGTAACACCGTTCTTCTCGGTGAGAACATTATATACGTCTATAATGTTATATATCCTAATCTAAGGATACCTAACATCCCGGGTCTAATATTTGAAAACATTCCTGGCTTGTTGGCCGCTACTTCTCGGTGGGAACATTATGCACGTCTATAACGTTATATACCCTAACCTAAGGCAACCTAACATCTCGGATGTAATATTTTACAACATTCCTGGCGCGTCGGCCCCTACTTCTCGGTGGGAACATTATATACGTCAATAACGTTATGTATGGTAACCTGAGGCATCCTAACACCTCGGATGTAATATTTTATAACATTCCTGGCGTGTCGGCCGCTACTTCTCTGTGGGAACATTATATACGTCTATAACGTTGTATATCCTAACCTAAGGCAACCTAACATTTCGGATGTAATATTTTACAACATTCCTGGCGTGTCGGCCCGCAGTTCTCGGTGGGAACATTATATACGTCTGTAACGTTATATATCCTAACCGAAGGCAACCTAACATCTCGGTTGTAATACTTTACAACATTTCTGGCATGTCGGTCCATACTTCTCGTTGGGAACATTATTTACGTCTATAACGTTATATATCCTAACCTGAGGTATCCTAACACCTCGGATGTAATATTTTACAACATTCCTGGCGTGTCGGCGCCTACATCTCGGTGGGGATATTATATACGTATATAACGTTATAATTCCTAACCTAAGGAAACCTAACATCTCGGGTGAAATATTTTACAACATTCCTGGCGTGTCGGCCCGTAGTTCTCGGTGGTAACATTATATACGTCTATAACGCTATATATCCTTACCTGAGGGAACCTAACATCTCGGATGTAATATTTGACAACATTCCTGGCGTGTCGGGCCCTACTTCCCGGTGGGAACTTTATATACGTCTATAACGCTATATATCGTTACCTAAGGGAACCTAACATCTCGCGTGTAACATTTTACAACATTCCTGGCGTGTCGACCAGCAGTTCTCGGTGGGAACATCATATACGTCTATGACGTTGTATATCCTAACCTACGGGAACCTAACATATCGGATGTAATATTTTACAACATTCCTGGTGTGACGGCCCCTACATCTCGGTGGGTACTTTATATACGTCTATAACGTTATATATCCTTACCTAAGGTAACCTAACATCTCGGGTGTAATATTTTACAACATTCCTGGCGTGTCGGCGCCTACATCTCGGTGGAAAACATTATATACGTCTATTAAGTTATGCATCCCAAACTAAGGCAACCTAACATCTCGGTTGTAATATTTTACAACGTTCCTGGCATGTCGGACCCTACTTTTCGGTGGGAACATTATATACTTCTATAACGTTATATATCCTAACCTAAGGCAACATCACACCTCGGATGTAATATTTTACAATATTCCTGGCGTATCGGTACCTACTTCTCGGTGGGGACATTATATGCTTCTATAACGTTGTATATCCTAACCTAAGGAAACCTAACATCTCGGATGTAATATTTGAAAACATTCCTGGCTTGTTGGCCGCTACTTCTGAGTGGGAACATTATATACGTCTACGACGTTGTATATCCTAACCTAAGGCAACCTAACATCTCGGATGTAATATTTTACAACATTCCTGGCGTGTCGGCCCTCAGTTCTCGGTGGGAACATTATATACGTCTGTAACGTTATATATCCTAACCTAAGGCAACCTAACATCTCGGATGTAATACTTTACAACATGCCTGGCGTGTCGGCCCCTACTTCTCGGTGGGAACATTATATACTTCTATAACGATATATATATCCTAGCCTGAGGCATCCTAACACCTAAGATGTAATATTTTACAACATTCCTGGCGTGTCGGCGCCTAAATCTCGGTGGGAACATTATATACTTCTATAACGTTATATATCCTAACATAAGGCAACCTCACACCTCGGATGTAACATTTTACAACATTCCTGGCTTGAGGGCCCCTTCTTCTCGGTGGGAACATCATATACCTCTATGACGTTGTATATCCTAACCTAAGGAAACCTAACATCTCGGATGTAATATTTTACAACATTCCTGGCGTGTCGGCCGCTACATCTCGGTGGGGACATTATATACTTCCTTAACGTTGTATATCCTAACCTAAGGAAACCTAACATCTCGGATGTAATATTTGAAAACATTCCTGGCTTGTTGGCCGCTTCTTCTCAGTGGGAGCTTTATATACGTCTATAACGTTATATATCCTTACCTAAGGGAACCTAACATCTCGGGAGTAACATTTTACAGCATTCTTGGCGTGACGGCCCCTACATCTCGGTGGGAACATCATATGCGTCTATAACGTTATATATCCTAACCTAAGGAAACCTAACACCTCAGAAGTAATATTTCACAAAAGTCCTGGCGTGTCGGCCCCTACATCTCGGTGGGAACATCATATACATCTATGACGTTGTATATCCTAACCTAAGGAAACCTAACATCTTGGGTGTAACATTTGCAACATTGCCGGCTTGTCGGCCGCTACTTCTCGTTGGGAACTTTATATACGTCTATAACGTTATATATACTAACCTAAGGCAACTTAATACCTCGGATGTAATCTTTTACAACATTCCTGTCGTGTCGGCGCCTACATCTCGGTGGGGACATTATATACGTCTATAACGTTGTATATCCTAACCTAAGGAAACCTAACATCTCGGATGTAATATTTGAAAACATTCCTGGCTTGTTGGCCCCTTCTTCTCAGTGGGAGCTTTATATACGTCTATAACGTTGTATATCCTAACCTAAGGGAACCTAACATCTCAGAAGTAATATTTCACAACCTTCCTGTCGTGTCGGACCCTACTTCCCGGTGGGAACATGATATACGTCTATAACGTTATATATCCTAACACAAGGCAACCTAACATCTCGGATGTAAAATTGTACAACATTCCTGGCATGTCTGTCCCTACTTCTCGGTGGGAACTTTATATACGTCTATGACGTTATATATACTAACCTAAGGCAACTTAATACCTCGCATGTAATCTTTTACAACATTCCTGTCGTGTCGGCGCCCACATCTCGGTGGGGATATTATATACGTCTATAACGTTGTATATCCTTACCTAAGGGAACCTAACATCTCAAGTGTAATATTTTACAACAATCCTGGCGTGTCGGCCCGTACTTCCCGGTGGGAACTTTATATACGTCTATAACGTTATATATCCTTACCTAAGGGAACCTAACATCTCGGGTGTAATATTTTTCAACATTCCTGGCGTGTCGGCCCGCAGTTCTCGGTGGGAACATTATATACGTCTATAACGTTATATATCCTTACCTAAGGGAACCTAACATCTCGGGTGTAATATTTTACAACACTCCTGGCGTGTGGGCCCGTAGTCCTCGGTGGTAACATTATATACGTCTATAACGTTGTACATCCTAACCTAAGGGAACCTAACATCTCAGAAGTAATATTTGAGAACATTCCTGACGTGACGGCCACTACATAACGGTGGGGACATCATATACGTCTATGACGTTGTATATCCTAACCTAAGGCAACCTAACATCTCGTATATAATATTTTACAGCACTCCTGGCATGTCGGTCCCTACTACTTGGTGGGAACATTATATATGTCTATAACGTTGTATATCCCAACCTAAGGCAACCTAACACCTCGGATATAATATTTTACAACATTCCTGGCGTGTCGGCGCCTACATCTCGGTGGGGACATTATATACGTCTATAACCTTGTATACCCTAAAATAAGGCAACCTAACATCTCAGAAGTAATATTTGACAACATGCCTGGCGTGTCGGCCCCTGCTTCTCGGTGGGAACATTATATACGTCTGTAACGTTATATATCCTAACCTAACTCAACCTACCATCTCGGATGTAATATTTTACAACATGCCTGGCGTGTCTGCCCCTACTTCTCGGTGGGAACATTATATACGTCAATAACATTATATATGCTAACCTGAGAGAACCTAACATCTCGTGTGTAATATTTTACAACATTACTGGCTTGTCGGCCCGCATTTCTCGATGGGAACATTATATCCGTCTATAACGTTATATATCCTAACCTAAGGCAAGCTAACATCTCGAATGAAATATTTTACAACATCCCTGGCGTGTCGGCCCCTACTTCTCGGTGGGAACATTATATACGTCAATAACGTTATATATGCTAACCTGAGGGAACCTAACATCTCGGATGTTATATTTTACAACATTCCTGGCGTGTCGGCGCCTACATCTCGGTAGGGACATTATATACGTCTATAGCGTTGTATATCCTAACCTTAAGGCATCCTAACACCTCGGATGTAATATTTTACAACATTCCTGGCGTGTCGCCGCCTAAATCTCGGTGGGAACATTATATACGTCTACAACGTTATGTATCCCAAACTAAGGCAACTTAACATCTCGGTTGTCACAGTTTACAAAATTCCTGGCATGCCGGTCCCAACTTCTGGTTGGGAACATTATATACGTCTATAACGTTATATATCCTACCCTGAGGCATCCTAACACCTCGGATGTAATATTTTACAACATTCCTGGCATGTCGGCGCCTACATCTCGGTGGGGACATTATATAAATCTATAACGTTATTTATCCTAACCTAACCTAACCTAACATCTCAGGTGTAATATTTTACAACACTCCTGGCGTGTCGGCCCGCAGTTCTCGGTGGGAACATTATATACGTCTGTAACGTTATATATCCTAACCTAAGGAAACCTAACATCTCGGGTGAAATATTTTACAACATGCCTGGCGTGTCGGGTCCTACTTCCCGGTGGGAACTCTATATACGTCTATAACGTTATATATCCTTACCTAAGGGAACCTAACATCTCGGGTGTAATATTTTACAACATTCCTGTCGTGTCGGCCCGCATTTCTCGGTGGGGACATTATATACTTCTATAACGTTGTATATCCTAACCTAAGGAAACCTAACATCTCGGATGTAATATTTTACAACATGCATGGCTTGTCGGCCGCAACTTCTCGGTGGGAACATTATATACATCTATAACGTTATGTATCGCAACCTAAGGCAACCTAACATCTCGGTTGTATTATTATACAATATTCCTGGCTTGTCGGCCCCTACTTCTCGGTGGGAACATCATATACGTCTATGATGTTTTACATCCTAACCTAAGGCAACCTAACATCTCGGACGCAATATTTTACAACATTCGTTGCGTGTCGGACCCTACATCTCAGTGGTATCATCATATACGTCATAACGTTATATATCCTAACCTAATGCAACCTGACATCTGGGGCATGATATGTAACAACATTCCATGCGTGTCGGCACCTACTTCTCGGTGGGAACATTATATACGTTTATAACGTTACATATCCTAACCTAAGGCAACACAACATCTCGGACGTGATATTTCAGAACATTCCTTGCGTGTCGCCGCATACTACCCCGTGGGAACATTATATACTTCTATAACGTTATATATCCTAACATAAGGCATCCTAACAACTCGTATGTAATATTTTACAATATTCCTGGCATGTCGGCGCCTACATCTCGGTGGGGATATTATATACGTCTATTACGTTATATATTCTATCCTAAGGAAGCCTAACATCTTGGATGAAATATTTTACATCATTCCTGGCGTGTCGGCCCGTAGTTCTCGGTGGTAAAATTATATACGTCTATAACGTTGTATATCTTAACCTAAGGGACCCTAACATCTCAGAACTAATATTTGACAACATTCCTGTCGTGACGGCCCCTACATATCGGTGGGAACATCATATACGTCTATGACGTTATATATCCTATCCTAAGGCAACCTAACATCTCGGATGTAATATTTTACAACATTCCTGGCGCGTCGGCCCCTACTTCTCGGTGGGAACATTATATACGTCTATAACGTTTTGTATCCCAACCTAAGGCAACCTAACATCTCGGCTGAAATATTTGAAAACATTCCTGGCCTGTTCGCCGAGTCTTCTCGGTGGGAACATTATATACGTCTATAACGTTATATACCCTAACCTGAGGCATCCTAACACCACGGATGTAATATTTTAGGACATTCCTCGCATGTCGGCGCCTACGTCTCGGTGGGGATATTATATACGTATATAACGTTATATTTCCTAACCTAAGGAAACCTAACATCTCGGGTGAAATATTTTACAACATTCCCGGCGTGTCGGTCCGTAGTTCTCGGTGGTAACATTATATACGCCTATAACGTTGTATATCCTAACCTAAGGGAACCTAACATCTCAGAAGAAATATTTGACAACATTCCTGGCGTGACGGCCCCTACATCTCGGTGGGAACATCATATACGTCTATGATGTTGTACATCCTAACCTAAGGCAACCTAACATCTCGGATGTAATATTTTACAAAATTCCTGGCGCGTCGGCCCCTACTTCTCGGTAGGAACATTATATACGTCTATAACGTTATGTATCCCAACCTAAGGCAACCTAACACCACGGATGTAATATTTGAAAACATTCCTGGCATGTTGGTCCCTACTTCTCGGTGGTAACATTATACACATCTATAACGTAATATTACATAACATAAGTCATCCAGCCCGCAGGTTGTAGTGTTTTACAGGATTCCGGTGTGGTAACACCGTTCTTCTCGGTGAGAACATTATATACGTCTATAATGTTATATATCCTAATCTAAGGATACCTAACATCCCGGGTCTAATATTTGAAAACATTCCTGGCTTGTTGGCCGCTACTTCTCGGTGGGAACATTATGCACGTCTATAACGTTATATACCCTAACCTAAGGCAACCTAACATCTCGGATGTAATATTTTACAACATTCCTGGCGCGTCGGCCCCTACTTCTCGGTGGGAACATTATATACGTCAATAACGTTATGTATGGTAACCTGAGGCATCCTAACACCTCGGATGTAATATTTTATAACATTCCTGGCGTGTCGGCCGCTACTTCTCTGTGGGAACATTATATACGTCTATAACGTTGTATATCCTAACCTAAGGCAACCTAACATCTCGGATGTAATATTTTACAACATTCCTGGCATGTCGGTCCCTACTACTTGGTGGGAACATTATATACGTCTATAACGTTATATATCCCAACCTAAGGCAACCTAACACCTCGGGTATAATATATTACAACATTCCTGGCGTGTCGGCGCCTACATCTCGGTGGGGACATTATATACGTCTATAACGTTGTCTATCCTAACTTAAGGAAACCTAACATCTCGGTTGAAATATGTTACAACATTCCTGGCGTGTCGGCTCCTACTTCTCGGTGAGAACATTATATACGTCTATAACGTTATATATGCTAACCTGAGGCATCCTAACACCTCGGATGTAATATTTTATAACATTCCTGGCATGTCGGCGCCTACATCTCGGTGGGGATATTATATACGTCTATAACGTTATATATCCTAACCTAAGGAAACCTAACATCTCGGGTGAAATATTTTATAACATTCCTTGCGTGTCGACGCCAACATCTCGGTGGTTACATTATATACGTCTATAACGTTGTATATCCCAACCTAAGGCAACCTAACACCACGGATATAATATTTTACAACATTCCTGGCGTGTCGGCGCCTACATCTCGGTGGGGACATTATATACGTCTATAAAGTTTTCTATCCTAACCTAAGGAAACCCAACATCTCGGGTGTAATATTTGACAACATTCCTGGCGTTTCGGGCCCTACTTCTCGGTGGGAACATTATATACGTCTATAACGTTATATATGCTAACCTGAGGCATCCTAACACCTCGGATGTAATATTTTACAACATTCCTGGCGTGTCCGCGCCTACATCTCGGTGGGAATATCATATACGTCGATGACGTTGTATATCCCAACCTAAGGCAACCTAACACCTCGGATATAATGTTTTACAACATTCCTGGCGTGTCGGCGCCTACATCTCGGTGGGAACATTATGTACGTCTATAACGTTATATACCCTAACCTAAGGCAACCTAACATCTCGTATGTAATATTTTACAACATTCCTGGCGCGTCGGCCCCTACTTCTCGGCGGGAACATTATATACGCCTATAACGTTATATATTCTAACCAAAGGCAACCTAACATCTCGGGTGTAATATTTTACAACATTCCTGGCGCGGCGGACCTTAGTTCTCGTCGGGAACATTATATACGTCTATAACGTTATGAATCCCAACCTAAGGCAACCTAACACATCGGATGTAATATTTGGCAACATTCCTGGCGTGTCGGACCCTACTTCTTGGTGGGAACATCATATACGTCTATAGCGTTATATATCCTAACCGAAGGCAACCTAACATCTCGGATGTAATATTTTACAACATGCCTGGCGTGTTGGCCCATGCATCTCGGTGGGAACATTACATACGTCAATAACGTTATATATGCTAACCTGAGGCATCCTAACACCTCGGATGTAATATTTTACAACATTCCTGGCGTGTCGGCGCCTACACCTCGGTGGGAACATTATATACGTCTACAACGTTATGTATCCCAAACTAAGGCAACTTAACATCTCGGTTGTCACAGTTTACAAAATTCCTGGCATGCCGGTCCCAACTTCTGGTTGGGAACATTATATACGTCTATAACGTTATATATCCTACCCTGAGGCATCCTAACACCTCGGATGTAATATTTTACAACATTCCTGGCATGTCGGCGCCTACATCTCGGTGGGGACATTATATAAATCTATAACGTTATTTATCCTAACCTAACCTAACCTAACATCTCAGGTGTAATATTTTACAACACTCCTGGCGTGTCGGCCCGCAGTTCTCGGTGGGAACATTATATACGTCTGTAACGTTATATATCCTAACCTAAGGAAACCTAACATCTCGGGTGAAATATTTTACAACATGCCTGGCGTGTCGGGTCCTACTTCCCGGTGGGAACTCTATATACGTCTATAACGTTATATATCCTTACCTAAGGGAACCTAACATCTCGGGTGTAATATTTTACAACATTCCTGTCGTGTCGGCCCGCATTTCTCGGTGGGGACATTATATACTTCTATAACGTTGTATATCCTAACCTAAGGAAACCTAACATCTCGGATGTAATATTTTACAACATGCATGGCTTGTCGGCCGCAACTTCTCGGTGGGAACATTATATACGTCTATAACGTTATGTATCGCAACCTAAGGCAACCTAACATCTCGGTTGTATTATTATACAATATTCCTGGCTTGTCGGCCCCTACTTCTCGGTGGGTACATCATATACGTCTATAACGTTATATATCCTAACCTAAGGCAACCTACCATCTCGGATGTAATATTTTACAACATGCCTGGCGTGTCGGCCCCTACTTCTCGGTGGGAACATCATATACGTCTGTAACGTTATATATCCTAACCTAAGGCAACCTACCATCTCGGATGTAATATTTTACAACATTCCTGGCATGTTGGCGCCTACATCTCGGTGGGGACATTATATAAATCTATAACTTTATATATCCTAACCTAACCTAACCTAACATCTCAGGTGTAATATTTTACAACACTCCTGGCGTGTCGGCCCGCAGTTCTCGGTGGGAACATTATATACGTCTGTAACGTTATATATCCTAACCTAAGGAAACCTAACATCTCGGGTGAAATATTTTACAACATTCCTGGCATGTCGGCGCCTACATCTCGGTGGGGACATTATATACGTCTATAACCTTGTATACCCTAAAATAAGGCAACCTAACATCTCAGAAGTAATATTTGACAACATCCCTGGCGTGTAGGCCCCTACTTCTCGGTGGGAACATTATATACGTCTATAACGGTATATATACTTACCTAAGGGAATCTAACATCTCGGGTATAACATATTACAACATCCCTGGCGTGACGTCCCGCAGTTCTCGATGGGAACATTATATACATCTATAACGTTATATATCCTAACCTAAGGCAACCTAACATCTCGGATGTAATATTTTACAACACGCCTGGCGTGTCGGCCCCTACTTCTCGGTGGGAACATTATATACGTCTATAACGGTATATATCCTTACCCTAGGGAACCTAACATCTCGGGTGTAATATTTTACAACATTCCTGGCGTGACGTCCCGCAGTTCTCGATGGGAACATTATATACATCTATAACGTTATGTATCCCAACCTAAGGCAACCTAACATCTCGGTTGTAATATTATACAATATTCCTGGCTTGTCGGCCCCTACTTCTCAGTGGGTACATCATATACGTCTATAACGTTATATATCCTAACCTAAGGCAACCTAACATCTCGGATGTAATATTTTACAACACGCCTGGCGTGTCGGCCCCTACTTCTCGGTGGGAACATTATATACGTCTATAACGGTATATATACTTACCTAAGGGAATCTAACATCTCGGGTATAACATATTACAACATTCCTGGCGTGTCGGCCCGCAGTTCTCGGTGGGAACATTATATACGTCTATAACGTTCTATATCCTAACCTAAGGGAACCTAACATCGCAGAAGTAATATTTCACAACATTCCTGGCGCGTGGGCGCCTACTTCTCGGTGGGAACATTATATACGTCTATAACGTTATATATCCTAACCTAAGGCAACCTAATACCACGGATGTAATATTTTACAAAATTCCTGGTGTGTCGGCGCCTACATCTCGGTAGGGACATTATATAGGTCTATAACGATCTATATCGTAACCTAAGGCATCCTAACACCTCGGATGTAATATTTTACAACATTCCTGGCGTGACGGCGCCAACATCTCGGTGGGGACATTATATACGTCTATAACGTTGTATATCCTAACCTAAGGGAATCTAACATCTCAGAAGTAATATTTCACAACATTCCTGGCGTGTGGGCCCCTACATCTCGGTGGGAACATCATATACGTCTATGACGTTGTATATCCTAACCTAAGGAAACCTAACATCTCGGGTGATATATTTTACAACATTCCTGGCATATCTGCGCCTACATCTTGGTGGGGACATTATATACGTCTATAACGTTGTGTATCCTAAAATAAGGCAACCTAGCATCTCAGAAGTCATATTTGACAACATTCCTGGCGTGTCGGACCCTACTTCCCGGTGGGAACTTTATATACGTCTATAACGTTATATATCCTTACCTAAGGGAATCTAACATCTCGGGTGTAATATTTTACAACATTCCTGGCGTGACGGCCCGCAGTTCTCAATGGGAATATTATATACATCTATAACGTTATATATCCTAACCTAAGGCAATCTAACATCTCGGGTGTAATATTTTACAACACGCCTGGCGTGTCGGCCCCTACTTCTCGGTGGGAACATTATATACGTCTATAACGTTATATATCCTAGCCTGAGGCATCCTAACACCTCGGATGTAATATTCTACAACATTCCTGGCGTGTCGGCGCCTACATCTCGGTGGGAACGTTATATACGTCAATAACGTTATATATGCTAACCTGAGGCATCCTAACACCTCGGATGTAATATTTTACAACATTCCTTGCGTGTCGGCACCTACTTCTCGGTGGGAACATCATATACGTCTATAACGTCTTATATCCTAACCTTAGGCAACATAATATCTCGGATGTAATATTTTACAACATTCCTGGCGCGACAGACCCTACTTCTCGGTGGGAACAGTATATACGTCTATAACGTTATATATCCTAACCTAAGGAAACCTAACATCTCGGGTGAAATATTTTACAACATTCTCGGCGTGTCGGCCCGTAGCTCTCGGTGGTAACATTATATACGCCTATAACGTTGTATATCCTAACCTAAGGGAACCTAACATCTCAGAAGTAATATTTGACAACATTCCTGGCGTGACGGCCCCTACATCTCGGTGGGAACATCATATACGTCTATGATGTTTTACATCCTAACCTAAGGCAACCTAACATCTCGGACGCAATATTTTACAACATTCGTTGCGTGTCGGACCCTACATCTCAGTGGTATCATCATATACGTCATAACGTTATATATCCTAACCTAATGCAACCTGACATCTGGGGCATGATATGTAACAACATTCCATGCGTGTCGGCACCTACTTCTCGGTGGGAACATTATATACGTTTATAACGTTACATATCCTAACCTAAGGCAACACAACATCTCGGACGTGATATTTCAGAACATTCCTTGCGTGTCGCCGCATACTACCCCGTGGGAACATTATATACTTCTATAACGTTATATATCCTAACATAAGGCATCCTAACAACTCGTATGTAATATTTTACAATATTCCTGGCATGTCGGCGCCTACATCTCGGTGGGGATATTATATACGTCTATTACGTTATATATTCTAACCTAACGAAGCCTAACATCTTGGATGAAATATTTTACATCATTCCTGGCGTGTCGGCCCGTAGTTCTCGGTGGTAAAATTATATACGTCTATAACGTTGTATATCTTAACCTAAGGGACCCTAACATCTCAGAACTAATATTTGACAACATTCCTGTCGTGACGGCCCCTACATATCGGTGGGAACATCATATACGTCTATGACGTTATATATCCTATCCTAAGGCAACCTAACATCTCGGATGTAATATTTTACAACATTCCTGGCGCGTCGGCCCCTACTTCTCGGTGGGAACATTATATACGTCTATAACGTTTTGTATCCCAACCTAAGGCAACCTAACATCTCGGCTGAAATATTTGAAAACATTCCTGGCCTGTTCGCCGAGTCTTCTCGGTGGGAACATTATATACGTCTATAACGTTATATACCCTAACCTGAGGCATCCTAACACCACGGATGTAATATTTTAGGACATTCCTCGCATGTCGGCGCCTACGTCTCGGTGGGGATATTATATACGTATATAACGTTATATTTCCTAACCTAAGGAAACCTAACATCTCGGGTGAAATATTTTACAACATTCCCGGCGTGTCGGTCCGTAGTTCTCGGTGGTAACATTATATACGCCTATAACGTTGTATATCCTAACCTAAGGGAACCTAACATCTCAGAAGAAATATTTGACAACATTCCTGGCGTGACGGCCCCTACATCTCGGTGGGAACATCATATACGTCTATGATGTTGTACATCCTAACCTAAGGCAACCTAACATCTCGGATGTAATGTTTTACAAAATTCCTGGCGCGTCGGCCCCTACTTCTCGGTAGGAACATTATATACGTCTATAACGTTATGTATCCCAACCTAAGGCAACCTAACACCACGGATGTAATATTTGAAAACATTCCTGGCATGTTGGTCCCTACTTCTCGGTGGTAACATTATACACATCTATAACGTAATATTACATAACATAAGTCATCCAGCCCGCAGGTTGTAGTGTTTTACAGGATTCCGGTGTGGTAACACCGTTCTTCTCGGTGAGAACATTATATACGTCTATAATGTTATATATCCTAATCTAAGGATACCTAACATCCCGGGTCTAATATTTGAAAACATTCCTGGCTTGTTGGCCGCTACTTCTCGGTGGGAACATTATGCACGTCTATAACGTTATATACCCTAACCTAAGGCAACCTAACATCTCGGATGTAATATTTTACAACATTCCTGGCGCGTCGGCCCCTACTTCTCGGTGGGAACATTATATACGTCAATAACGTTATGTATGGTAACCTGAGGCATCCTAACACCTCGGATGTAATATTTTATAACATTCCTGGCGTGTCGGCCGCTACTTCTCCGTGGGAACATTATATACGTCTATAACGTTGTATATCCTAACCTAAGGCAACCTAACATCTCGGATGTAATATTTTACAACATTCCTGGCATGTCGGTCCCTACTACTTGGTGGGAACATTATATACGTCTATAACGTTGTATATCCCAACCTAAGGCAACCTAACACCTCGGGTATAATATATTACAACATTCCTGGCGTGTCGGCGCCTACATCTCGGTGGGGACATTATATACGTCTATAACGTTGTCTATCCTAACTTAAGGAAACCTAACATCTCGGTTGAAATATGTTACAACATTCCTGGCGTGTCGGCTCCTACTTCTCGGTGAGAACATTATATACGTCTATAACGTTATATATGCTAACCTGAGGCATCCTAACACCTCGGATGTAATATTTTATAACATTCCTGGCATGTCGGCGCCTACATCTCGGTGGGGATATTATATACGTCTATAACGTTATATATCCTAACCTAAGGAAACCTAACATCTCGGGTGAAATATTTTACAACATTCCTGGCGTGTCGGCCCCTACTTCCCGGTGGGAACTTTATATACGCCTATAACGTTATATATCCTTACCTAAGGGAACCTAACATCTCGGGTGTAATATTTTACAACATTCCTGGCGTGTCGGCCCGCATTTCCCGGTGGGAACATTATATACGTCAATAACGTTATATATCCTAACCTAAGGAAGCCTAATATCTCAAGTGAAATATTTTACAACATTGCTGGCGTGACGGCACCTACATCTCGGTGGGGACATTATATACCTGTACAACGTTGTATATCCTAACCTAAGGAAACCTAACATCTCGGATGTAATATTTGAAAACATTCCTGGCTTGTTGGCCGCTACTTCTCAGTGGGAACATTAAATACGTATATAACGTTATATATCCTAACCTAAGGAAACCTAACATCTCGGGGGAAATATTTTACAACATTCCTGGCGCGTCAGACCCTACTTCTCGGTGGGTACATTATATACGTCTATAACGTTATGTATCCCAACCTAAGGCAACCTAACATCTCGGATGTAATATTTTACAATATTCCTGGCATATCGTACCCTACTTCTCGGTGGGAACATCATATACGTCTATAACGTTGTATATCCTAACCTTAGGCAACCTAATATCTCGGATGTAATATTTTACAACATTCCTAGCGCGTCGGCCCCTACTTCTCGGCGGGAACATTATATACGCCTATAACGTTATATATTCTAACCAAAGGCAACCTAACATCTCGGATGTAATATTTTACAACATTCCTGGCGCGGCGGACCTTAGTTCTCGTCGGGAACATTATATACGTCTATAACGTTACGAATCCCAACCTAAGGCAACCTAACACATCGGATGTAATACTTGGCAACATTCCTGGCGTGGCGGACCCTACTTCTTGGTGGGAACATCATATACGTCTATAGCGTTATATATCCTAACCGAAGGCAACCTAACATCTCGGATGTAATATTTTACAACATGCCTGGCGTGTTGGCCCATGCATCTCGGTGGGAACATTACATACGTCAATAACGTTATATATGCTAACCTGAGGCATCCTAACACCGCGGATGTAATATTTTACAACATTCCTGGCGTGTCGGCGCCTACACCTCGGTGGGAATATCATATACGTCTATGACGTTGTATATCCTAACCTAAGGAAACCTAACATCTCGGGTGAAATATTTGACAACATGCCTGGCGTGTTGGCCCATGCATCTCGGTGGGAACATTACATACGTCAATAACGTTATATATGCTAACCTGAGGCATCCTAACACCTCGGATGTAATATTTTACAACATTCCTGGCGTGTCGGCGCCTACACCTCGGTGGGAATATCATATACGTCTATGACGTTGTATATCCTAACTTAAGGAAACCTAACATCTCGGTTGAAATATGTTACAACATTCCTGGCGTGTCGGCTCCTACTTCTCGGTGAGAACATTATATACGTCTATAACGTTACATATGCTAACCTGAGGCATCCTAACACCTCGGATGTAATATTTTATAACATTCCTGGCATGTCGGCGCCTACATCTCGGTGGGGATATTATATACGTCTATAACGTTATATATCCTAACCTAAGGAAACCTAACATCTCGGGTGAAATATTTTACAACATTCCTTGCGTGTCGACGCCAACATCTCGGTGGGTACATTATATACGTCTATAACGTTGTATATCCCAATCTAAGGCAACCTAACACCACGGATATAATATTTTACAACATTCCTGGCGTGTCGGCGCCTACATCTCGGTGGGGACATTATATACGTCTATAAAGTTTTCTATCCTAACCTAAGGAAACCCAACATCTCGGGTGTAATATTTGACAACATTCCTGGCGTTTCGGGCCCTACTTCTCGGTGGGAACATTATATACGTCTATAACGTTATATATGCTAACCTGAGGCATCCTAACACCTCGGATGTAATATTTTACAACATTCCTGGCGTGTCGGCGCCTACATCTCGGTGGGAATATCATATACGTCGATGACGTTGTATATCCCAACCTAAGGCAACCTAACACCTCGGATATAATATTTTACAACATTCCTGGCGTGTCGGCGCCTACATCTCGGTGGGAACATTATGTACGTCTATAACGTTATATACCCTAACCTAAGGCAACCTAACATCTCGTATGTAATATTTTACAACATTCCTGGCGCGTCGGCCCCTACTTCTCGGCGGGAACATTATATACGCCTATAACGTTATATATTCTAACCAAAGGCAACCTAACATCTCGGATGTAATATTTTACAACATTCCTGGCGCGGCGGACCTTAGTTCTCGTCGGGAACATTATATACGTCTATAACGTTATGAATCCCAACCTAAGGCAACCTAACACATCGGATGTAATATTTGGCAACATTCCTGGCGTGTCGGACCCTACTTCTTGGTGGGAACATCATATACGTCTATAGCGTTATATATCCTAACCGAAGGCAACCTAACATCTCGGATGTAATATTTTACAACATGCCTGGCGTGTTGGCCCATGCATCTCGGTGGGAACATTACATACGTCAATAACGTTATATATGCTAACCTGAGGCATCCTAACACCTCGGATGTAATATTTTACAACATTCCTGGCGTGTCGGCGCCTACACCTCGGTGGGAATATCATATACGTCTATGACGTTGTATATCTTAACCTAAGGAAACCTAACATCTCGGGTGAAATATTTGACAACATTCCTGGCGTGTCGGCCCCTACATCTCGGTGGGAACATCATATACGTCTTTGACGTTGTATATCCTAACCTAAGGAAACCTAACATCTCGGATGTAATATTTGACAACATTCCTGGCGTGTCGGCCCGTAGTCCTCGGTGGTAATATTATATACGTCTATAATGTTGTATATTGTAACCTAAGGGAACCTAACATCTCAGAAGTAATATTTGACAACATTCCTGGCGTGACGGCCACTACATCACGGTGGGAACATCATATACGTCTATGACGTTGAATATCCAAACCTAAGGCAACCTAACATCTCGGATGTAATATTTGACAACATTCCTGGCGTGTCGGCCCCTACTTCCCGGTGGGAACTTTATATACGTCTATAACGTTATGAATCCCAACCTAAGGCAACCTAACACATCGGATGTAATATTTTACAACATTCCTGGCGTGTCGGCCCCTACTTCCCGGTGGGAACTTTATATACGCCTATAACGTTATATATCCTTACCTAAGGGAACCTAACATCTCGGGTGTAATATTTTACAACATTCCTGGCGTGTCGGCCCGCATTTCCCGGTGGGAAAATTATATACGTCAATAACGTTATATATCCTAACCTAAGGAAGCCTAATATCTCAAGTGAAATATTTTACAACATTGCTGGCGTGACGGCACCTACATCTCGGTGGGGACATTATATACCTGTACAACGTTGTATATCCTAACCTAAGGAAACCTAACATCTCGGATGTAATATTTGAAAACATTCCTGGCTTGTTGGCCGCTACTTCTCAGTGGGAACATTAAATACGTATATAACGTTATATATCCTAACCTAAGGAAACCTAACATCTCGGGAGAAATATTTTACAACATTCCTGGCGCGTCAGACCCTACTTCTCGGTGGGTACATTATATACGTCTATAACGTTATGTATCCCAACCTAAGGCAACCTAACATCTCGGATGTAATATTTTACAATATTCCTGGCATATCGTACCCTACTTCTCGGTGGGAACATCATATACGTCTATAACGTTGTATATCCTAACCTTAGGCAACCTAATATCTCGGATGTAATATTTTACAACATTCCTAGCGCGTCGGCCCCTACTTCTCGGTGGGAACATTATATACGTCTATAACGTTTTGTATCCCAACCTAAGGCAACCTAACATCTCGGATGTAATATTTTACAATATTCCTGGCATATCGTTCCCTACTTCTCGGTGGGAACATTATATACGTCTATAACGTTATATATCCTAGCCTGAGGCATCCTAACACTTCGGATGTAATATTCTACAACATTCCTGGCGTGTCGGCGCCTACATCTCGGTGGGAACGTTATATACGTCAATAACGTTATATATGCTCACCTGAGGCATCCTAACACCTCGGATGTAATATTTTACAACATTCCTGGCGCGTCGGACCCTACCTCTCGGTGGGAACATTATATACGTCTATAACGTTATATATCCTAATCTAAGGATACCTAACATCCCGGGTCTAATATTTGAAAACATTCCTGGCTTGTTGGCCGCTACTTCTCGGTGGGAACATTATGCACGTCTATAACGTTATATACCCTAACCTAAGGCAACCTAACATCTCGGATGTAATATTTTACAACATTCCTGGCGCGTCGGAGCCTACTTCTCGGCGGGAACATTATATACGTCTATAACGTTGTATATCCTACCCTAAGGAAACCTAACATCTCGGATGTAATATTTTACAACAAGCCTCGCGTGTCGGCCCCTACTTCTCGGTGGGAACATTATATACGTCAATAACGTTATGTATGGTAACCTGAGGCATCCTAACACCTCGGATGTAATATTTTATAACATTCCTGGCGTGTCGGCCGCTACTTCTCTGTGGGAACATTATATACGTCTATAACGTTGTATATCCTAACCTAAGGCAACCTAACATCTCGGGTGAAATATTTTACAACATTCCTTGCGTGTCGGCGCCAACATCTCGGTGGGTACATTATATACGTCTATAACGTTGTATATCTCAACCTAAGGCAACCTAACTTCTCGGATGTAATATTTTACAACATTCCTGGCATGTTGGTCCCTACTTCTCGGTGGTAACATTATACACATCTATAACGTAATATTACATAACATAAGTCATCCACCCCGCATGTTGTAGTGTTTTACAGGATTCCGGTGTGGTAACACCGTTCTTCTCTGTGGGAGCATTATCTACGTCTATAACGTTATATATCCTAACCTAAGGCAACCTAACACATCGGATGTACTATTTTACCACATTCCTGACGGGTCGGAGCTTATATCTCGGTGAGAAAATTATATACGTTTATAACGTTATATATCCTAACCAAAGGCAACCTAACATCTCGGATGTAATATTTTACAACATTTCTGGCGTGTCGGCCCTTAGTTCTCGGTGGGAACATTATATACGTCTATAATGTTATATATCCTAATCTAAGGATACCTAACATCCCGGGTCTAATATTTGAAAACATTCCTGGCTTGTTGGCCGCTACTTCTCGGTGGGAACATTATGTACGTCTATAACGTTATATACCCTAACCTAAGGCAACCTAACATCTCGTATGTAATATTTTACAACATTCCTGGCGCGTCGGCCCCTACTTCTCGGCGGGAACATTATATACGCCTATAACGTTATATATTCTAACCAAAGGCAACCTAACATCTCGGATGTAATATTTTACAACATTCCTGGCGCGGCGGACCTTAGTTCTCGTCGGGAACATTATATACGTCTATAACGTTACGAATCCCAACCTAAGGCAACCTAACACATCGGATGTAATACTTGGCAACATTCCTGGCGTGGCGGACCCTACTTCTTGGTGGGAACATCATATACGTCTATAGCGTTATATATCCTAACCGAAGGCAACCTAACATCTCGGATGTAATATTTTACAACATGCCTGGCGTGTTGGCCCATGCATCTCGGTGGGAACATTACATACGTCAATAACGTTATATATGCTAACCTGAGGCATCCTAACACCTCGGATGTAATATTTTACAACATTCCTGGCGTGTCGGCGCCTACACCTCGGTGGGAATATCATATACGTCTATGACGTTGTATATCCTAACCTAAGGAAACCTAACATCTCGGGTGAAATATTTGACAACATTCCTGGCGTGTCGGCCCCTACTTCCCGGTGGGAACTTTATATACTTCTATAACGTTATATATCCTTTCCTAAGGTAACCTAACATCTCAGGTGTAATATTTTACAATTATTCCTGGCGTGTCGGCCCGTAGTCCTCGGTGGTAACATTATATACGTCTATAACGTTGTATATCCTAACCTAAGGGAACCTAACATCTCAGAAGTAATATTTAACAACATTCCTAGGGTGTCGGCCCCTACTTCTCGGTGGGGACATTATATACGTCTATTACCTTGTATATCCTAACCTAAGGTAACCTAACAGCTCGGCTGAAATATTTTACAACATTCCTGGCCTGTCGGTCCCTACTTCTCGGTTGGAACATTATACACATCTATAACGTAATATTACATAACCTAAGTCATCCAGCCCGCCGGTTGTAGTGTTTTACAGGATTCAGGTGTGGTAACACCGTTCTTCTCTGTGGGAGCATTATCTACGTCTATAGCGTTATATATCCTAACCTAAGGCAACCTAACTCATCGGATGTAATATTTTACAACATTCCTGGCGTGTCGGCGCCTACATCTCGGTGGGGACATTATATACGTCTATAACGTTGTATATCCTAAAATAAGGCAACCTCACACCTCGGATGTAATATTTCACAACATTCCTGGCGTATCGGCGCCTACATCTCGTCGGGAACATTATATACGTCTATAACGTTATATATCCTTACCTAAGGGAACCTAACATCTCAAATGTAATATTTTACAACATTCCTGGCGTGTCGGCCCCTACTTCCCGGTGGGAACTTTATATACGCCTATAACGTTATATATCCTTACCTAAGGGAACCTAACATCTCGGGTGTAATATTTTACAACATTCCTGGCGTGTCGGCCCGCATTTCCCGGTGGGAACATTATATACGTCAATAACGTTATATATCCTAACCTAAGGAAGCCTAATATCTCAAGTGAAATATTTTACAACATTGCTGGCGTGACGGCACCTACATCTCGGTGGGGACATTATATACCTGTACAACGTTGTATATCCTAACCTAAGGAAACCTAACATCTCGGATGTAATATTTGAAAACATTCCTGGCTTGTTGGCCGCTACTTCTCAGTGGGAACATTAAATACGTCTATAACGTTATATATCCTTACCTAAGGGAACCTAACATCTCGGGTGTAACATTTTACAACATTCCTGGCGTGAGGGCTCCTACATCTCGGTGGAAACATCATATACGTCTATAACGTTGAATATCGCAACCTAAGGCAAGCTAACACCTCGTATATAATATTTCACAACATTCCTGGCGTGTCGGCCCCTACATCTCGGTGGGAACATCATATACATCTATGACGTTGTATATCCTAACCTAAGGAAACCTAACATCTCAGGTGTAATATTTTACAACATTCCTGTCGTGTCGGCCCGTAGTCCTCGGTGGTAACATTATATACGTCTATAGCGTTGTATATGCTAACCTGAGGCATCCTAACACCTCGGATGTAATATTTTACAACATTCCTGGCGTGACGGCGCCAACATCACGGTGGGGACATTATATACGTCTGTAACGTTGTATATCCTAACCTAAGGAAACCTAACATTTCGGCTGTAATATTTGAAAATATTCCTGGCTTGTTGGCCGCTATTTTTCGGTGGGAACATTATATACGTCAATAACGTTATATATCCTAACCTAAGGAAGTCGAACATTTCGAGTGAAATATTTTACAACATTCCTGGCGTGTCGGCGCCTACATCTCGGTGGGGACATTATATACGTCTATAACCTTGTATACCCTAAAATAAGGCAACCTAACATCTCAGAAGTAATATTTGACAACATGCCTGGCGTGTCGGCCCCTGCTTCTCGGTGGGAACATCATATACGTCTATGACGTTGTATATCCTAACCTAAGGAAACCTAATACCTAGGGTGTAATATTTTGCAACATTCCTGGCGTGACGGCGCCTACATCTCGGTGGGGACATTATATACTTCTATAACGTTGTATATCCTAACCTAAGGAAACCTAACATCTCGGATGTAATATTTTACAACATGCATGGCTTGTCGGCCGCAACTTCTCGGTGGGAACATTATATACGTCTATAACGTTATGTATCGCAACCTAAGGCAGCCTAACATCTCGGTTGTACTATTATACAATATTCCTGGCTTGTCGGCCCCTACTTCTCGGTGGGTACATCATATACGGCTATAACGTTATATATCCTAACCTAAGGCAACCTACCATCTCGGATGTAATATTTTACAACATGCCTGGCGTGTCGGCCCCTACTTCTCTGTGGGAACATTATGTACTTCTATAACGTTATATGCCCTGACCTAAGGCAACCTAACAACTCGGATGTACTATATAATAATCATGACGTTATATGTCCTAATCTAAGGCAACCTAACTTCTCGGATGTAATATTTTACAACATTCCTTGCGTGTCGGCGCCTACTTCTCCGTGGGAACATTATATACGTCTATAACGTTATATATCCTATCCTAGGGCAACCTAACTTCTCGGACGCTATATTCTACAAAATTGGTGGTGTGTCGGCCTCTACTTTTCGGTGGTAACATTATATACGTCTATAACGTTATATGTCCTATCCTAGGGCAACCTAACATCTCGGCTGTAATATTTTACAACATTCCTTTCGTGTCGGCCCCTCCTTCGCGGTGGGAACATTATGTACGGCTGTAACATTATATGTCCTAACGTAAGGCCACCTAACTTCTCGGACGTAATATTTTACAACATTCGTGGCGTGTCGGCCCCTACTTCTTGTTGGGAACATTATGTACGTAAATAACGTTATATGTCCTATCCTAAGGCAACATAACATCTCGGACGTGGTATTTTATAACATTCCGTGCGTGTCGGCGCCGACTTCTCGGTGGGTACATTATATACGTCTATAACGTTATATGTCCTAACCTAAGGAAACCTAACATCTCGGATATAATATCTCACAACATTCGTGGCGTGTCGGCCTCTACTTCTCGGTGGGGACATTATGTACGTCTATATCGTTATGTGTCCTAACCTAAGGCAACCTAACACCTCGTATGTAATATTTTACAACATTCGTGGCGTGTCGGCCCCTACTTCTCGGTGGGAACATTATGTACGACTATAACGTTATATGTCCTAACCTAAGGCAACCTAACATCTCGGATGTAATATTCTACAACATTTGTGGCGTGTCGGCCCCTACTTCTCGGTGGGAACATTATGTACGTCTATAACGTTATATGTCCTATCCCAGGGCAACCTAACATCTCGGATGTAATATCTTACAACATTCTTTGCGTGTCGGCGCCTACTTCTCCGTGGGAACATTATATACTTCTATAACATTATATTTCCTAACCGAAGGCAACATAACATCTCGGACGTGATATTTTACAACATTCCTTGCGTGTCGGCACCTACTTCTCGGTGGAAAAATTATATACGTCTCTAACGTTATTTATATTATCCTAGGGCAACCTAACATCTCGGACGTTATATTTTACAACATTCGTGGCGTGTCGGCCCCTACTTCTTGTTGGGAACATTATGTACGTATATAACGTTATATGTCCTATCCTAAGGCAAGCTAACATCTCGGATGTAATATTTTACAACATTCCTTGCGAGTCGGCGCCTACTAATCGGTGGGAACATTATATACTTCTATAACGTTATATGTCCTAACCGAAGGCAACATAACATCTCGGACGTGATATTTTGCAACATTCGTGGCGTGTCGGCCTCTACTTCTCTGTGGGAACATTAAGTGCAGCTATAAAGTAATATGTCCTAACCTCAGGCAACCTAACGTCTTGGACGCAATATTTTACAACATTCCATGCGTGTCGGCACCTACTTCTCGGTGGGAACATTATGTACGTCTATAACGTTATATATCCTAACATAAGGCAACCTAACAACTCGGATGTAATATTTGACAACATTCCTGGCCCTTCAGCCCCTACTTCTCTGTGGGAACATTATGTACTTCTATAACGTTATATGCCCTGACCTAAGGCAACCTAACAACTCGGATGTACTATATAATAATCATGACGTTATATGTCCTAATCTAAGGCAACCTAACTTCTCGGACGTAATATTTTACGACATTCCTTGCGTGTCGGCGCCTACTTCTCCGTGGGAACATTATATACGTCTATAACGTTATATATCCTAACCTAAGGCAACCTAACACCTCGTATGTAATATTTTACAACATTCGTGGCGTGTCGGCCCCTACTTCTTGTTGGGAACATTATGTACGTATATAACGTTATATGTCCTATCCTGCGGCAAGCTAACATGTCGGATGTAATATTTTACAGCATTCCTTGCGTGTCGGCGCCTACTTCTCCGTGTGAACATTATATACTTCTATAACGTTATATATCCTATCCTAGGGCAACCTAACTCCTCGGCTGTAATATTCTACAACATTCCTTTCGTGTCGGCCCCTCCTTCGCGGTGGGAACATTATGTACGGCTATAACATTATATGTCCTAACGTAAGGCCACCTAACTTCTCGGACGTAATATTTTACAACATTCGTGGCGTGTCGGCCCCTACTTCTTGTTGGGAACATTATGTACGTAAATAACGTTATATGTCCTATCCTAAGGCAACATAACATCTCGGACGTGGTATTTTACAACATTCCTTGCGTGTCGGCGCCGACTTCTCGGTGGGTACATTATATACGTCTATAACGTTATATGTCCTAACCTAAGGAAACCTAACATCTCGGATGTAATATCTCACAACATTCGTGGCGTGTCGGCCTCTACTTCTCGGTGGGGACATTATGTACGTCTATATCGTTATGTGTCCTAACCTAAGGCAACCTAACACCTCGTATGTAATATTTTACAGCATTCGTGGCGTGTCGACCCCTACTTCTTGGTGGGAGCATTATGTACGACTCTAACGTTATATGTCCTAACCTAAGGCAACCTAACATCTCCGATGTAATATTTAACAACATTTGTGGCGTGTCTGCCCCTACTTCTCGGTGGGAACGTTATGTACGTATATAACGTTATATGTCCTATCCTAAGGCAACCTAACATCTCGCATGTAATATTTTTCAGCATTCCTTGCGTGTCGGCACCTACTTTTCGGTGGGAACATTATATACGTCTATAACGTTATATGTACTATCCTAGGGCAACCTAACATCTCGGATGTAATATTTTACAACATTCCTTGCGCGTCGGGCCCTACTTCTCGGTGGGAACATTATGTACGGCTATAACGTTATATGTCCTAACCTAAGGCAACCTAACACCTCGGATGTAATATTTAACAGCCTTCGTGGCGTGTCGGCCTCTACTTCTCGGTTGGAACATTATGTGCAGCTATAACAGAATATGTCCCAACCTAAGGCAACCTAACATTTCGGATGTAATATTTTACAACATTCCTTGCGTGTCGGCGCATACTACTCCGTGGGAATATTATATACGTCTATATCTTTATATATCCTAACCTAAGGCAACCTAACATCTCGGATGTAATATTTAACAGCATTCTGGGCGTGTCGGCCTCTACTTCTCGGTTGGAACATTATGTGCAGCTATAACGTAAAATGTCCTAACCTAAGGCAACCTAACATTTCGGATGTAATATTTTACAACATTCCTTGCGTCTCGGCGCATACTACTCCGTGGGAATATTATATACTTCTATAACGTTCTATATCCTAACCGAAGGCAACATAACTTCTCGGACGTGATATTTTACAACATTCCTTGCGTGTCGTCACCTACTTCTCGGTGGGAACATTATGTACGTCTATAACGTTATATGTCCTATCCTAGGGCAACCTAACTCCTCGGATGTAATATTTTACAACATTCCTTGCGTGTCGGCCCCTACTTCTCGGTGGGGACATTATGTACGGCTGTAACGTTATATGTCCTAACCTAAGCAAACCTAACATCTCGGATGTAATATTTAACAACATTCGTGGTGTGTCGGCACCTACTTCTCGGTGGGGACATTATGTACGGCTGTAACGTTATATGTCCTAACCTAAGGCAACCTAACACCTCGGATGTAATATTTTACAACATTCGTGGCGTGTCGGCCACTACTTCTCGGTGGGAACATTATGTGCAGCTATAACGTAATATGTCCTAACCTAAGGCAGCCTAACATCTCGGACGTAATATTTTACAACATTCCTTGCGTGTCGGCGCCTACTTCTCCGTGGGAACACTATATACGTCTATAACGTTATATATCCTAACCTAAGGCAACCTAACACCTCGTATGTAATATTTTACAACATTCCTTGCGTGTCGGGGCCTACTTATGAGTGGAAACATTATATACTTCTATAACGTTATATATCCTAACCGAAGGCAACATAACATCTCGGACGTGATATTTTACAGCATTCCTTGCGCGTCGGCACCTACTTTTCGGTGGTAACATTATATACGTCTATAACGTTATATGTTCTATCCTAGGGCAACCTAACACCTCGGATGTAATATTTTACAACATTCGTGGCGTGTCGGCCACTACTTCTCGGTGGGAACATTATGTGCAGCTATAACGTAATATCTCCTAACCTAAGGCAGCCTAACATCTCGGATGTAATATTTTACAACATTCCTTGCGTGTCGGCGCCTACTTATTCGTGGGAACATTATATACTTCTATAACGTTATATATCCCAACCAAAGGCAACATAACATCTCGGACGTGATATTTTACAACATTCCTTGCGTGTCGGCACCTACTTCTCGGTGGGAACATTATGTACGTCTATAACGTTATATGTTCTATCCTAGGGCAACCTAACATCTCGGATGTAATATTTTACAACATTCCTTGCGTGTCGGCGCCCACTTCTCGGTGGGAACATTATATACTTCTATAACGTTATATGTCCTAACCGAAGGCAACATAACATCTCGGACATGACAATTTACAACATTCGTGTCGTGTCGGCCTCTACTTCTCGGTGGGAACGTTATGTGCAGCTATAACGTAATATGTCCTAACCTAAGGCAACCTAACATCTCGGACACAATATTTAACAACATTCGTTACGTGTCGACCGCTACTCCTCGGTGGTAACATTATATACGTCTATAACGTTATATGTCCTATCCTAGGGCAACCTAACATATCGGATGTAATATTTTACAACATTCCTTGCGTGTCGGCCCCTACTTCTCGGTGGGGACATTCTGTACGGCTGTAACGTTATATGTCCTAACCTAAGGCAACCTAACACCTCGGATGTAATATTTTACAACATTCGTGGCGTGTCGGCCACTACTTCTCGGTGGGAACATTATGTGCAGCTATAACGTAATATGTCCTAACGTAAGGCAGCCTAACATCTTGGATGTAATATTTTACAACATTCCTTGCGTGTCGGCGCCTACTTATTCGTGGGAACATTATATACTTCTATAACGTAATATGTCCTAACCTAAGGCAACCTAACATCTACGACGCAATATTTTACAACATTCCATGCGTGTCGGCACCTACTTCTCGGTGGGAACATTATGTACGTCTATAACGTTATATATCCTAACATAAGGCAACCTAACAACTCGGATGTAATATTTCACAACATTCCTGGCGCTTCAGCCCCTTCATTTCTGTGGGAACATTATGTACGTCTATAACGTTATATGCCCCAACCTAAGGCAACCTAACAACTCGGATGTAATACATAATAATTATGACGTTATATGTCCTAACCTAAGGCAACCTAACTTCTCGGACGTAATATTTTACAACATTCCTTGCGTGTCGGCGCCTACTTCTCCGTGGGAACATTATATACGTCTATAACGTTATATATCCTAACCTAAGGCAACCTAACACCTCGTATGTAATATTTTACAACATTCGTGGCGTGTGGGCCTCTACTTCTCGGTGGGAACATTATGTACGTCTATAACGTTATATGTCCTAACCTAAGGCAACCTAACACCTCGTATGTAATATTTTACAACATTCCTTGCGTGTCGGGGCCTACTTATCAGTGGGAACATTATATACTTCTATAACGTTATATATCCTAACCGAAGGCAACATAACATCTCGGACGTGATATTTTACAGCATTCCTTGCGCGTCGGCACCTACTTTTCGGTGGTAACATTATATACGTCTATAACGTTATATGTTCTATCCTAGGGCAACCTAACACCTCGGATGTAATATTTTACAACATTCGTGGCGTGTCGGCCACTACTTCTCGGTGGGAACATTATGTGCAGCTATAACGTAATATCTCCTAACATAAGGCAGCCTAACATCTCGGATGTAATATTTTACAACATTCCTTGCGTGTCGGCGCCTACTTATTCGTGGGAACATTATATACTTCTATAACGTTATATATCCCAACCGAAGGCAACATAACATCTCGGACGTGATATTTTACAACATTCCTTGCGTGTCGGCACCTACTTCTCGGTGGGAACATTATGTACGTCTATAACGTTATATGTCCTAACCTAAGCAAACCTAACATCTCGGATGTAATATTTCACAACATTCGTGGCGTGTCGGCCTCTACTTCTCGGTCGGAACATTATGTACATCTATAACGTTATGTGCCCTAACCTAAGGCAACCGTACACCTCGTATGTAATATTTTACACCATTCGTGGCGTGTCGGCCTCTACTTCTCGGTGGGAACATTATGTACGTCTATAACGTTATGTGCCCTAACCTAAGGCAACCTAACACCTCGTATGTAATATTTTACAACATTCCTAGCGCGTCGGCCCCTACTTCTCGGCGGGAACATTATATACGCCTATAACGTTATATATTCTAACCAAAGGCAACCTAACATCACGGATGTAATATTTTCCAACATTCCTTGCGTGTCGGCACCTACTTTTCGGTGGGAACATTATTTACGTCTATAACGTTATATTTTCTATCCTAGGGCAACCGAACATCTCGGATGTAATATTTTACAACATTCCTTGCGTGTCGGCCCCTACTTCTCGGTGGGGACATTATGTACGGCTGTAACGTTATATGTCATAACCTAAGGCAACCTAACACCTCGGATGTAATATTTTACAACATTCCTTGCGTGTCGGCGCCTACTTATTCCTGGGAAAATTATATACTTCTATAACGTAATATGTCCTAACCTAAGGCAACCTAACATCTCCGACGCAATATTTTACAACATTCCATGCGTGTCGGCACCTACTTCTCGGTGGGAACATTATGTACGTCTATAACGTTATATATCCTAACATAAGGCAACCTAACAACTCGGATGTAATATTTCACGAACATTCCTGGCGCTTCAGCCCCTTCATTTCTGTGGGAACATTATGTACGTCTATAACGTTATATGCCCTAACCTAAGGCAACCTAACTTCTCGGACGTAATATTTTACAACATTCCTTGCGTGTCGGCGCCTACTTCTCCGTGGGAACATTATATACGTCTATAACGTTATATATCCTAACCTAAGGCAACCTAACACCTCGGATGTAATATTTAACAACATTCGTGGCGTGTCGGCCACTACATCTCGGTGGGAACATTATGTGCAGCTATAACGTAATATGTCCTAACCTAAGGCAGCCTAACATCTCGGATGTAATATTTTACAACTTGCGTGTCGGCGCATACTGCTCCGTGGGAATATTATATACGTCTATAACCTTATATATCCTAACCTAAGGCAAACTAACATCTCGGATGTAATATTTTACAACATTACTTGCGTGTCGGCGCCTACTTATCCGTGGGAACATTATACACTTCTATAACTTTATATATCCTAACCGAAGGCAACATAACATCTCGGACGTGATATTTTACAGCATTCCTTGCGCGTCGGCACCTACTTTTCGGTGGGGACATTATGTACGGCTGTAACGTTATATATCCCAACCTAAGGCAACCTAACACCTCGGATGTAATATTTTACAACATTCGTGGCGTGTCGGCCACTACTTCTCGGTGGGAACATTATGTGCAGCTATAACGTAATATGTCCTACCCTAAGGCAGCCTAACATCTCGGATGTAATATTTTACAACATTCCTTGCGTGTCGGCGCCTACTTATTCGTGGGAACATTATATACTTCTATAACGTAATATGTCCTAACCTAAGGCAACCTAACATCTACGACGCAATATTTTACAACATTCCATGCGTGTCGGCACCTACTTCTCGGTGGGAACATTATGAACGTCTATAACGTTATATATCCTAACATAAGGCAACCTAACAACTCGGATGTAATATTTCACAACATTCCTGGCGCTTCAGCCCCTTCATTTCTGTGGGAACATTATGTACGTCTATAACGTTATATGCCCTAACCTAAGGCAACCTAACAACTCGGATGTAATACATAATAATTATGACGTTATATGTCCTAACCTAAGGCAACCTAACTTCTCGGACGTAATATTTTACAACATTCCTTGAGTGTCGGCGCCTACTTCTCCGTGGGAACATTATATACGTCTATAACGTTATATATCCTAACCTAAGGCAACCTAACACCTCGTATGTTATATTTTACAACATTCGTGGCGTGTGGGCCTCTACTTCTCGGTGGGAACATTATGTACGTCTATAACGTTATATGTCCTAACCTAAGGCAACCTAACACCTCGTATGTAATATTTTACAACATTCCTTGCGTGTCGGGGCCTACTTATCAGTGGGAACATTATATACTTCTATAACGTTATATATCCTAACCGAAGGCAACATAACATCTCGGACGTGATATTTTACAGCATTCCTTGCGCGTCGGCACCTACTTTTCGGTGGTAACATTATATACGTCTATAACGTTATATGTTCTATCCTAGGGCAACCTAACACCTCGGATGTAATATTTTACAACATTCCTTTCGTGTCGGCCCCTCCTTCGCGGTGGGAACATTATGTACGGCTATAACATTATATGTCCTAACGTAAGGCCACCTAACTTCTCGGACGTAATATTTTACAACATTCGTGGCGTGTCGGCCCCTACTTCTTGTTGGGAACATTATGTACGTAAATAACGTTATATGTTCTATCCTAAGGCAACATAACATCTCGGACGTGGTATTTTACAACATTCCTTGCGTGTCGGCGCCGACTTCTCGGTGGGTACATTATATACGTCTATAACGTTATATGTCCTAACCTAAGGAAACCTAACATCTCGGATGTAATATCTCACAACATTCGTGGCGTGTCGGCCTCTACTTCTCGGTGGGGACATTATGTACGTCTATATCGTTATGTGTCCTAACCTAAGGCAACCTAACACCTCGTATGTAATATTTTACAGCATTCGTGGCGTGTCGACCCCTACTTCTTGGTGGGAACATTATGTACGACTCTAACGTTATATGTCCTAACCTAAGGCAACCTAACATCTCCGATGTAATATTTAACAACATTTGTGGCGTGTCTGCCCCTACTTCTCGGTGGGAACGTTATGTACGTATATAACGTTATATGTCCTATCCTAAGGCAACCTAACATCTCGCATGTAATATTTTTCAGCATTCCTTGCGTGTCGGCACCTACTTTTCGGTGGGAACATTATATACGTCTATAACGTTATATGTACTATCCTAGGGCAACCTAACATCTCGGATGTAATATTTTACAACATTCCTTGCGCGTCGGGCCCTACTTCTCGGTGGGAACATTATGTACGGCTATAACGTTATATGTCCTAACCTAAGGCAACCTAACACCTCGGATGTAATATTTAACAGCCTTCGTGGCGTGTCGGCCTCTACTTCTCGGTTGGAACATTATGTGCAGCTATAACAGAATATGTCCCAACCTAAGGCAACCTAACATTTCGGATGTAATATTTTACAACATTCCTTGCGTGTCGGCGCATACTACTCCGTGGGAATATTATATACGTCTATATCTTTATATATCCTAACCTAAGGCAACCTAACATCTCGGATGTAATATTTAACAGCATTCTGGGCGTGTCGGCCTCTACTTCTCGGTTGGAACATTATGTGCAGCTATAACGTAAAATGTCCTAACCTAAGGCAACCTAACATTTCGGATGTAATATTTTACAACATTCCTTGCGTCTCGGCGCATACTACTCCGTGGGAATATTATATACTTCTATAACGTTCTATATCCTAACCGAAGGCAACATAACTTCTCGGACGTGATATTTTACAACATTCCTTGCGTGTCGTCACCTACTTCTCGGTGGGAACATTATGTACGTCTATAACGTTATATGTCCTATCCTAGGGCAACCTAACTCCTCGGATGTAATATTTTACAACATTCCTTGCGTGTCGGCCCCTACTTCTCGGTGGGGACATTATGTACGGCTGTAACGTTATATGTCCTAACCTAAGCAAACCTAACATCTCGGATGTAATATTTAACAACATTCGTGGTGTGTCGGCACCTACTTCTCGGTGGGGACATTATGTACGGCTGTAACGTTATATGTCCTAACCTAAGGCAACCTAACACCTCGGATGTAATATTTTACAACATTCGTGGCGTGTCGGCCACTACTTCTCGGTGGGAACATTATGTGCAGCTATAACGTAATATGTCCTAACCTAAGGCAGCCTAACATCTCGGACGTAATATTTTACAACATTCCTTGCGTGTCGGCGCCTACTTCTCCGTGGGAACACTATATACGTCTATAACGTTATATATCCTAACCTAAGGCAACCTAACACCTCGTATGTAACATTTTACAACATTCCTTGCGTGTCGGGGCCTACTTATGAGTGGAAACATTATATACTTCTATAACGTTATATATCCTAACCGAAGGCAACATAACATCTCGGACGTGATATTTTACAGCATTCCTTGCGCGTCGGCACCTACTTTTCGGTGGTAACATTATATACGTCTATAACGTTATATGTTCTATCCTAGGGCAACCTAACACCTCGGATGTAATATTTTACAACATTCGTGGCGTGTCGGCCACTACTTCTCGGTGGGAACATTATGTGCAGCTATAACGTAATATCTCCTAACCTAAGGCAGCCTAACATCTCGGATGTAATATTTTACAACATTCCTTGCGTGTCGGCGCCTACTTATTCGTGGGAACATTATATACTTCTATAACGTTATATATCCCAACCAAAGGCAACATAACATCTCGGACGTGATATTTTACAACATTCCTTGCGTGTCGGCACCTACTTCTCGGTGGGAACATTATGTACGTCTATAACGTTATATGTTCTATCCTAGGGCAACCTAACATCTCGGATGTAATATTTTACAACATTCCTTGCGTGTCGGCGCCCACTTCTCGGTGGGAACATTATATACTTCTATAACGTTATATGTCCTAACCGAAGGCAACATAACATCTCGGACATGACAATTTACAACATTCGTGTCGTGTCGGCCTCTACTTCTCGGTGGGAACGTTATGTGCAGCTATAACGTAATATGTCCTAACCTAAGGCAACCTAACATCTCGGACACAATATTTAACAACATTCGTTACGTGTCGACCGCTACTCCTCGGTGGTAACATTATATACGTCTATAACGTTATATGTCCTATCCTAGGGCAACCTAACATATCGGATGTAATATTTTACAACATTCCTTGCGTGTCGGCCCCTACTTCTCGGTGGGGACATTCTGTACGGCTGTAACGTTATATGTCCTAACCTAAGGCAACCTAACACCTCGGATGTAATATTTTACAACATTCGTGGCGTGTCGGCCACTACTTCTCGGTGGGAACATTATGTGCAGCTATAACGTAATATGTCCTAACGTAAGGCAGCCTAACATCTTGGATGTAATATTTTACAACATTCCTTGCGTGTCGGCGCCTACTTATTCGTGGGAACATTATATACTTCTATAACGTAATATGTCCTAACCTAAGGCAACCTAACATCTACGACGCAATATTTTACAACATTCCATGCGTGTCGGCACCTACTTCTCGGTGGGAACATTATGTACGTCTATAACGTTATATATCCTAACATAAGGCAACCTAACAACTCGGATGTAATATTTCACAACATTCCTGGCGCTTCAGCCCCTTCATTTCTGTGGGAACATTATGTACGTCTATAACGTTATATGCCCCAACCTAAGGCAACCTAACAACTCGGATGTAATACATAATAATTATGACGTTATATGTCCTAACCTAAGGCAACCTAACTTCTCGGACGTAATATTTTACAACATTCCTTGCGTGTCGGCGCCTACTTCTCCGTGGGAACATTATATACGTCTATAACGTTATATATCCTAACCTAAGGCAACCTAACACCTCGTATGTAATATTTTACAACATTCGTGGCGTGTGGGCCTCTACTTCTCGGTGGGAACATTATGTACGTCTATAACGTTATATGTCCTAACCTAAGGCAACCTAACACCTCGTATGTAATATTTTACAACATTCCTTGCGTGTCGGGGCCTACTTATCAGTGGGAACATTATATACTTCTATAACGTTATATATCCTAACCGAAGGCAACATAACATCTCGGACGTGATATTTTACAGCATTCCTTGCGCGTCGGCACCTACTTTTCGGTGGTAACATTATATACGTCTATAACGTTATATGTTCTATCCTAGGGCAACCTAACACCTCGGATGTAATATTTTACAACATTCGTGGCGTGTCGGCCACTACTTCTCGGTGGGAACATTATGTGCAGCTATAACGTAATATCTCCTAACATAAGGCAGCCTAACATCTCGGATGTAATATTTTACAACATTCCTTGCGTGTCGGCGCCTACTTATTCGTGGGAACATTATATACTTCTATAACGTTATATATCCCAACCGAAGGCAACATAACATCTCGGACGTGATATTTTACAACATTCCTTGCGTGTCGGCACCTACTTCTCGGTGGGAACATTATGTACGTCTATAACGTTATATGTCCTAACCTAAGCAAACCTAACATCTCGGATGTAATATTTCACAACATTCGTGGCGTGTCGGCCTCTACTTCTCGGTCGGAACATTATGTACATCTATAACGTTATGTGCCCTAACCTAAGGCAACCGTACACCTCGTATGTAATATTTTACACCATTCGTGGCGTGTCGGCCTCTACTTCTCGGTGGGAACATTATGTACGTCTATAACGTTATGTGCCCTAACCTAAGGCAACCTAACACCTCGTATGTAATATTTTACAACATTCGTGGCGTGTAGGCCTCTACTTCTCGGTGGGAACATTATGTACGTCTATAACGTTATATATTCTAACGTAAGGCAACCTAACATCACGGATGTAATATTTTCCAACATTCCTTGCGTGTCGGCACCTACTTTTCGGTGGGAACATTATTTACGTCTATAACGTTATATTTTCTATCCTAGGGCAACCGAACATCTCGGATGTAATATTTTACAACATTCCTTGCGTGTCGGCCCCTACTTCTCGGTGGGGACATTATGTACGGCTGTAACGTTATATGTCATAACCTAAGGCAACCTAACACCTCGGATGTAATATTTTACAACATTCCTTGCGTGTCGGCGCCTACTTATTCCTGGGAAAATTATATACTTCTATAACGTAATATGTCCTAACCTAAGGCAACCTAACATCTCCGACGCAATATTTTACAACATTCCATGCGTGTCGGCACCTACTTCTCGGTGGGAACATTATGTACGTCTATAACGTTATATATCCTAACATAAGGCAACCTAACAACTCGGATGTAATATTTCACGAACATTCCTGGCGCTTCAGCCCCTTCATTTCTGTGGGAACATTATGTACGTCTATAACGTTATATGCCCTAACCTAAGGCAACCTAACTTCTCGGACGTAATATTTTACAACATTCCTTGCGTGTCGGCGCCTACTTCTCCGTGGGAACATTATATACGTCTATAACGTTATATATCCTAACCTAAGGCAACCTAACACCTCGGATGTAATATTTAACAACATTCGTGGCGTGTCGGCCACTACATCTCGGTGGGAACATTATGTGCAGCTATAACGTAATATGTCCTAACCTAAGGCAGCCTAACATCTCGGATGTAATATTTTACAACTTGCGTGTCGGCGCATACTGCTCCGTGGGAATATTATATACGTCTATAACCTTATATATCCTAACCTAAGGCAAACTAACATCTCGGATGTAATATTTTACAACATTACTTGCGTGTCGGCGCCTACTTATCCGTGGGAACATTATACACTTCTATAACTTTATATATCCTAACCGAAGGCAACATAACATCTCGGACGTGATATTTTACAGCATTCCTTGCGCGTCGGCACCTACTTTTCGGTGGTAACATTATATACGTCTATAACGTTATATGTTCTATCCTAGGGCAACCTAACACCTCGGATGTAATATTTTACAACATTCGTGGCGTGTCGGCCACTACTTCTCGGTGGGAACATTATGTGCAGCTATAACGTAATATCTCCTAACATAAGGCAGCCTAACATCTCGGATGTAATATTTTACAACATTCCTTGCGTGTCGGCGCCTACTTATTCGTGGGAACATTATATACTTCTATAACGTTATATGTCCTAACCTAAGGCAACCTAACATCTCGGACACAATATTTAACAACATTCGTTACGTGTCGACCGCTACTCCTCGGTGGTAACATTATATACGTCTATAACGTTATATGTCCTATGCTAGGGCAACCTAACATCTCGGATGTAATATTTTACAACATTCCTTGCGTGTCGGCCCCTACTTCTCGGTGGGGACATTATGTACGGCTGTAACGTTATATGTCCTAACCTAAGGCAACCTAACACCTCGGATGTAATATTTTACAACATTCGTGGCGTGTCGGCCTCTACTTCTCGGTGAGAACCTTATGTGCATCTATAACGTAATATGTCCTAACCTAAGGCCACCTAACATCTCGGACACAATATTTAACAACATTCGTTACGTGTCGACCGCTACTCCTCGGTGGGAACATTATGTACGTATATAACGTTATATATCCTAACCTAAGGCAACCTAACATCCCGGATGCAATATTTTACAACATTCCTTGCGTGTCGGCCCCTACGTCTTGATGGGAACATTATGTATGTATATAACGTTATATGTCCTAACCTAAGAAAACCTAACATCTCGGATGTAATATTTCACAACATTCGTTGCGTGTCGGCCTCTGTTCTCGGTGGGAACATTATGTACGTCTATAACGTTATATATCCTAACAAAAGGCAACCTTACAACTCGGATGTAATATTTGACAACATTCCTGGCGCTTCAGCCCCATCATTTCTGTGGGAACATTATGTACGTCTATAACGTTATATGCCCTAACCTAAGGCAACCTAACCAGTCGGATGTAATACATAATAATTATGACGTTATATATCCTAACCTAAGGCAACCTAACTTCTCGGACGTAATATTTTACAACATTACTTGCGTGTCGGCGCCTACTTCTCGGTGGGAACATTATATACTTCTATAACGTTATATTTCCTAACCGAAGGCAACCTAACATCTCGGAAGTAATATTTTACAGCATTCCTTGCGTGTCGGCACCTACTTTTCGGTGGTAACATTATATACGTTTATAACGTTATATGTCCTATCCTAGGGCAACCTAACATCTCGAATGTAATATTTTACAACATTCCTTGCGTGTCGGCCCCTACTTCTCTGTGGGGACATTATGTACGTCTGTAACGTTATATGTCCTAACCTAAGGCAACCTAACACCTCGGATGTAATATTTTACAACATTCCTTGCGTGTCGGCGCCCACTTCTCGGTGGGAACATTATATACTTCTATAACGTTATATGTCCTAACCGAAGACAACATAACATCTCGGACGCTATATTCTACAACATTCTTGGCGTGTCTGCCCCTACTTCTTGGTGGGAACATTATGTACGTATATAACATTATATGTCCTATCCTAAGGCAACCTAACACCTCGGACGCAATATTTTACAACATTCCTTGCGTGTCGGCACCTACATCTCGGTGGGAACATTATGTACGTCTATAACGTTATATATCCTAACATAAGGCAACCTAACAACTCGGATGTAATATTTGACAACATTCCTGGCCCTTCAGCCCCTACTTCTCTGTGGGAACATTATGTACTTCTATAACGTTATATGCCCTGACCTAAGGCAACCTAACAACTCGGATGTACTATATAATAATCATGACGTTATATGTCCTAATCTAAGGCAACCTAACTTCTCGGACGTAATATTTTACAACATTCCTTGCGTGTCGGCGCCTACTTTTCCGTGGGAACATTATAAACGTCTATAACGTTATATATCCTATCCTAGGGCAACCTAACTTCTCGGACGCTATATTCTACAACATTCGTGGCGTGTCGGCCTCTACTTTTCGGTGGTAACATTATATACGTCTATAACGTTATATGTCCTATCCTAGGGCAAGCTAACATCTCGGCTGTAATATTTTACAACATTCCTTGCGAGTCGGCGCCTACTAATCGGTGGGAATATTATGTACTTCTAAAACGTTATATGTCCTAACCGAAGGCAACATAACATCTCGGACGTGATATTTTGCAACATTCGTGGCGTGTCGGCCTCTACTTCTCTGTGGGAACATTAAGTGCAGCTATAAAGTAATATGTCCTAACCTCAGGCAACCTAACGTCTTGGACGCAATATTTTACAACATTCCATTCGTGTCGGCACCTACATCTCGGTGGGAGCATTATGTACGTCTATAACGTTATATATCCTAACATAAGGCAACCTAACAACTCGGATGTAATATTTGACAACATTCCTGGCCCTTCAGCCCCTACTTCTCTGTGGGATCATTATGTACTTCTATAACGTTATATGCCCTGACCTAAGGCAACCTAACAACTCGGATGTACTATATAATAATCATGACGTTATATGTCCGAATCTAAGGCAACCTAACTTCTCGGACGTAATATTTTACAACATTCCTTGCGTGTCGGCGCCTACTTCTCCGTGGGAACATTATGTACGTCTATAACGTTATATATCCTAACCTAAGGCAACCTAACACCTCGTATGTAATATTTTACAACATTCGTGGCGTGTCGGCCACTACTTCTCGGTGGGAACATTATGTGCAGCTATAACGTAATATGTCCTAACCTAAGGCAACCTAACATCTCGGATGTAATATTTTACAACATTCTTTGCGTGTCGGCGCATACTACTCCGTGGGAACATTATATACCTCTATAACGTTATATATCCTTACCAAAGGCAACATAACATCTCGGACGTGGTATTTTACAACATTCCTTGCCTGTCGGCACCTACTTCTCGGTGGAAAAATTATATACGTCTCTAACGTTATATGTCCTAACCTAAGGAAACCTAACATCTCGGATGTAATATCTCACAACATTCGTGGCGTGTCGGCCTCTACTTCTCGGTGGGGACATTATGTACGTCTATATCGTTATGTGTCCTAACCTAAGGCAACCTAACACCTCGTATGTAATATTTTACAACATTCGTGGCGTGTCGGCTCCTACTTCTCGGTGGGAACATTATGTACGACTATAACGTTATATGTCCTAACCTAAGGCAACCTAACATCTCGGATGTAATATTCTACAACATTTGTGGCGTGTCGGCCCCTACTTCTCGGTGGGAACATTATGTACGTCTATAACGTTATATGTCCTATCCCAGGGCAACCTAACATCTCGGATGTAATATCTTACAACATTCTTTGCGTGTCGGCGCCTACTTCTCCGTGGGAACATTATATACTTCTATAACGTTATATTTCCTAACCGAAGGCAACATAACATCTCGGACGTGATATTTTACAACATTCCTTGCGTGACGGCACCTACTTCTCGGTGGAAAAATTATATACGTCTCTAACGTTATTTATATTATCCTAGGGCAACCTAACATCTCGGACGTTATATTTTACAACATTCGTGGCGTGTCGGCCCCTACTTCTTGTTGGGAACATTATGTACGTATATAACGTTATATGTCCTATCCTAAGGCAAGCTAACATCTCGGATGTAATATTTTACAACATTCCTTGCAAGTCGGCGACTACTAATCGGTGGGAACATTATATACTTCTATAACGTTATATGTCCTAACCTAAGGCAACCTAACATCTCGGACACAATATTTAACAACATTCGTTACGTGTCGACCGCTACTCCTCGGTGGTAACATTATATACGTCTATAACGTTATATGTCCTATCCTAGGGCAACCTAACATATCGGATGTAATATTTTACAACATTCCTTGCGTGTCGGCCCCTACTTCTCGGTGGGGACATTCTGTACGGCTGTAACGTTATATGTCCTAACCTAAGGCAACCTAACACCTCGGATGTAATATTTTACAACATTCGTGGCGTGTCGGCCACTACTTCTCGGTGGGAACATTATGTGCAGCTATAACGTAATATGTCCTAACCTAAGGCAGCCTAACATCTCGGATGTAATATTTTACAACATTCCTTGCGTGTCGGCGCCTACTTATTCGTGGGAACATTATATACTTCTATAACGTAATATGTCCTAACCTAAGGCAACCTAACATCTACGACGCAATATTTTACAACATTCCATGCGTGTCGGCACCTACTTCTCGGTGGGAACATTATGTACGTCTATAACGTTATATATCCTAACATAAGGCAACCTAACAACTCGGATGTAATATTTCACAACATTCCTGGCGCTTCAGCCCCTTCATTTCTGTGGGAACATTATGTACGTCTATAACGTTATATGCCCTAACCTAAGGCAACCTAACAACTCGGATGTAATACATAATAATTATGACGTTATATGTCCTAACCTAAGGCAACCTAACTTCTCGGACGTAATATTTTACAACATTCCTTGCGTGTCGGCGCCTACGTCTCCGTGGGAACATTATATACGTCTATAACGTTATATATCCTAACCTAAGGCAACCTAACACCTCGTATGTAATATTTTACAACATTCGTGTCGTGTGGGCCTCTACTTCTCGGTGGGAACATTATGTACGTCTATAACGTTATATGTCCTAACCTAAGGCAACCTAACACCTCGTATGTAATATTTTACAACATTCCTTGCGTGTCGGGGCCTACTTATCAGTGGGAACATTATATACTTCTATAACGTTATATATCCTAACCGAAGGCAACATAACATCTCGGACGTGATATTTTACAGCATTCCTTGCGCGTCGGCACCTACTTTTCGGTGGTAACATTATATACGTCTATAACGTTATATGTTCTATCCTAGGGCAACCTAACACCTCGGATGTAATATTTTACAACATTCGTGGCGTGTCGGCCACTACTTCTCGGTGGGAACATTATGTGCAGCTATAACGTAATATCTCCTAACATAAGGCAGCCTAACATCTCGGATGTAATATTTTACAACATTCCTTGCGTGTCGGCGCCTACTTATTCGTGGGAACATTATATACTTCTATAACGTTATATATCCCAACCGAAGGCAACATAACATCTCGGACGTGATATTTTACAACATTCCTTGCGTGTCGGCACCTACTTCTCGGTGGGAACATTATGTACGTCTATAACGTTATATGTTCTATCCTAGGGCAACCTAACTTCTCGGATGTAATATTTTACAACATTCCTTGCGTGTCGGCGCCCACTTCTCGGTGGGAACATTATATACTTCTATAACGTTATATGTCCTAACCGAAGGCAACATAACATCTCGGACGTGATATTTTACAACATTCGTGGCGTGACGGCCTCTACTTCTCGGTGGGAACATTATGTGCAGCTATAACGTAATATGTCCTAACCTAAGGCAGCCTAACATCTCCGACGCAATATTTTACAACATTCCATGCGTGTCGGCACCTACTTCTCGGTGGGAACATTATGTACGTCTATAACGTTATATATCCTAACATAAGGCAACATAACAACTCGGATGTAATATTTGACAACATTCCTGGCGCTTCAGCCCCTTCATTTCTGTGGGAACATTATGTACGTCTATAACGTTATATGCCCTAACCTAAGGCAACCACACCACTCGGATGTAATACATAATAATTATGACGTTATATGTCCTAACCTAAGGCAACCTAACTTCTCGGACGTAATATTTTACAACATTACTTGCGTGTCGGCGCCTACTTTTCCGTGGGAACATTATATACGTCTATAACGTTATATATCCTATCCTAGGGCAACCTAACTTCTCGGACGCTATATTCTACAACATTCGTGGCGTGTCGGCCTCTACTTTTCGGTGGTAACATTATATACGTCTATAACGTTATATGTCCTATCCTAGGGCAAGCTAACATCTCGGCTGTAATATTTTACAACATTCCTTGCGAGTCGGCGCCTACTAATCGGTGGGAACATTATGTACTTCTAAAACGTTATATGTCCTAACCGAAGGCAACATAACATCTCGGACGTGATATTTTGCAACATTCGTGGTGTGTCGGCCTCTACTTCTCTGTGGGAACATTAAGTGCAGCTATAAAGTAATATGTCCTAACCTCAGGCAACCTAACGTCTTGGACGCAATATTTTACAACATTCCATTCGTGTCGGCACCTACATCTCGGTGGGAACATTATGTACGTCTATAACGTTATATATCCTAACATAAGGCAACCTAACAACTCGGATGTAATATTTGACAACATTCCTGGCCCTTCAGCCCCTACTTCTCTGTGGGATCATTATGTACTTCTATAACGTTATATGCCCTGACCTAAGGCAACCTAACAACTCGGATGTACTATATAATAATCATGACGTTATATGTCCGAATCTAAGGCAACCTAACTTCTCGGACGTAATATTTTACAACATTCCTTGCGTGTCGGCGCCTACTTCTCCGTGGGAACATTATGTACGTCTATAACGTTATATATCCTAACCTAAGGCAACCTAACACCTCGTATGTAATATTTTACAACATTCGTGGCGTGTCGACCACTACTTCTCGGTGGGAACATTATGTGCAGCTATAACGTGATATCTCCTAACCTAAGGCAACCTAACATCTCGGATGTAATATTTTACAACATTCTTTGCGTGTCGGCGCATACTACTCCGTGGGAACATTATATACCTCTATAACGTTATATATCCTTACCAAAGGCAACATAACATCTCGGACGTGGTATTTTACAACATTCCTTGCGTGTCGGCACCTACTTCTCGGTGGGAACATTATGTACGTCTATAACGTTATATATCCTAAGCTAAGGCAACCTAACATCTCGGATGTAATATTTTATAACATTCCTTGCGTGTCGGCGCCGACTTCTCGGTGGGTACATTATATACGTCTATAACGTTATATGTCCTAACCTAAGGAAACCTAACATCTCGGAAGTTACATTCTATAACATTCGTGGCGTGTCGGCCCCTACTTCTTGGTGGGAACATTATGCACGTCTATAACGTTATATGTCGTATTCTAGGGAACCCTAACATCTCGGATGTAATATTTTACAACATTCGTGGCGTGTCGGCCACTACTTCTCGGTGGGAACATTATGTGCAGCTATAACGTAATATGTCCTAACCTAAGGCTACCTAACACCTCGTATGTAATATTTTACAACATTCGTGGCGTGTCGGCCCCTACTTCTCGGTGGGAACATTATGTACGACTATAACGTTATATGTCCTAACCTAAGGCAACCTAACATCTCGGATGTAATATTCTACAACATTTGTGGCGTGTCGGCCCCTACTTCTCGGTGGGAACATTATGTACGTATATAACATTACATGTCCTATCCTAAGGCAACCTAACACCTCGGATGTAATATTTAACAACATTCGTGGCGTGTCGGCTTCTACTTCTCGGTGGGAACATTATGTGCAGCTATAACGTAATAAATCCTAACCTAAGGAAACCTAACATCTCGGACGCAATATTTTACAACATTCCTTGCGTGTCGGCACCTACATCTCGGTGGGAACATTATATACGTCTATAACGTTATATATCCTATCCTAGGGCAACCTAACTTCTCGGACGCTATATTATACAACATTCGTGGCGTGTCGGCCTCTTCTTTTCGGTGGTAACATTATATACGTCTATAACGTTATATGTCCTATCCTAGGGCAACCTAACATCTCGGCTGTAATATTTTACAACATTCCTTTCGCGTCGGCCCCTCCTTCGCGGTGGAAACATTATGTACGGCTATAACATTGTATGTCCTAACCTAAGGCCACCTAACTTCTCGGACGTAATATTTTACAACATTCGTGGCGTGTCGGCCCCTACTTCTTGTTGGGAACATTATGTACGTAAATAACGTTATATGTCCTATCCTAAGGCAACATAACATCTCGGACGTGGTATTTTACAACATTCCATGCGTGTCGGCGCCGACTACTCGGTGGGTACATTATATACGTCTATAACGTTATATGTCCTAACCTAAATAAACCTAACATCTCGGATGTAATATTTTACAGCATTCCTTGCGTGTCGGCACCTACTTTTCGGTGGTAACATTATATACGTGTATAAAGTTATATGTCCTATCCTAGGGCAACCTAACATCTCGGATGTAATATTTTACAACATTCCTTGCGTGCCGGCCCCTACTTCTCGGTGGGAACATTATGTACGGCTATAACATTATATGTCCTAACCTAAGGCAACCTAACTTCTCGGACGTAATATTTTACAACATTCCTTGCGTGTCGGTGCATACTACTCCGTGGGAACATTATATACCTCTATAACGTAATATATCCTTACCAAAGGCAACATAACATCTCGGACGTGGTATTTTACAACATTCCTTGCGTGTCGGCACCTACTTCTCGGTGGGAACATTATGTACGTATATAACGTAATATGTCCTAACCTAAGGCAACCTAACATTTCGGATGTAATATTTTACAACATTCCTTGCGTGTCGGCGCATACTACTCCGTGGGAATATTATATACGTCTATAACTTTATGTATCCTAACCTAAGGCAACCTAACATCTCGGATGTAATATTTAACAGCATTCGTGGCGTTTCGGCCTCTACTTCTCGGTTGGAACATTATGTGCAGCTATAACGTAATATGTCCTAACCTAAGGCCACCTAACTTCTCGGACGTAATATTTTACAACATTCCTTGCGTTTCGGTGCATACTACTCCGTGGGAACATTATATACCTCTATAACGTTATATATCCTTACAAAAGGCAACATAACATCTCGGACGTGGTATTTTACAACATTCCTTGCGTGTCGGCTCCGACTTCTCGGTGGGAACATTATATACGTCTATAATGTTATTTATATTATCCTAGGGTAACCTAACATCTCGGACGTTATATTTTACAACATTCGTGGCCTGTCGGCGCCTACTTATCCGTGGGAACATTATGTACGTATATAACGTTATATGTCCTATCCTAAGGCAACCTAACATCTCGGATGTAATATTTTACAGCATTCCTTGCGTGTCGGCACCTACTTCCCGGTGGGAACATTATGTACGTCTATATCGTTATATGTCCTAAACTAAGCCAACATAACATCTCGGACGTGGTATTTTACAACATTCCTTGCGTGTCGGCACCTACTTCCCGGTGAGAACATTATATACGTCTATAACGTTATTTATATTATCCTAGGTGAACCTAACATCTCGGACGTTATATTTTACAACATTCGTGGCGTGTCGGCTCCTACTTCTCGGTGGGAACATTATATACGTCTATAACGTTATTTATATTATCCTAGGGTAAGCTAACATCTCGGACGTTATATTTTACAACATTCGTGGCCTGTCGGCGCCTACTTATCCGTGGGAACATTATGTAAGTATATAACGTTATATGTCCTATGCTAAGGCAACCTAACATCTCGGATGTAATATTTTACAGTATTCCTTGCGTGTCGGCACCTACTTCTCGGTGGGAACATTATGTACGGCTATAACGTTATATGTCCTAACCTAAGGCAACCTAACACCTCGGATGTATTATTTAACAGCATTCGTGGCGTGTCGGCCTCTACTTCTCGGTTGGAACTTTATGTGCAGCTATAACGTAATATGTCCTAACCTAAGGCAACCTAACATTTCGGATGTAATATTTTACAACATTCCTTGCGTGTCGGCGCATACTACTCCGTGGGAATATTATGTACGTCTATAACGTTTTATGTCCTATCCTAGGGAAACCTTACATCTCGGATCTAATATTTTACAACATTCCTTGCGAGTCGGCGCCTACTAATCGGTGGGAACAATACATACTTCTATAACGTTATATGTCCTAACCGAAGGCAACATAACATCTCGGACGTGATATTTTACAACATTCGTGGCGTGTCGGCCTCTACTTCTTGGTGGGAACATTATGTACGACTCTAACGTTATATGTCCTAACCTAAGGCAACCTAACATCTCCGATGTAATATTTAACAACATTTGTGGCGTGTCTGCCCCTACTTCTCGGTGGGAACGTTATGTACGTATATAACGTTATATGTCCTATCCTAAGGCAACCTAACATCTCGCATGTAATATTTTTCAGCATTCCTTGCGTGTCGGCACCTACTTTTCGGTGGGAACATTATATACGTCTATAACGTTATATGTACTATCCTAGGGCAACCTAACATCTCGGATGTAATATTTTACAACATTCCTTGCGCGTCGGGCCCTACTTCTCGGTGGGAACATTATGTACGGCTATAACGTTATATGTCCTAACCTAAGGCAACCTAACACCTCGGATGTAATATTTAACAGCCTTCGTGGCGTGTCGGCCTCTACTTCTCGGTTGGAACATTATGTGCAGCTATAACGTAATATGTCCTAACCTAAGGCAACCTAACATTTCGGATGTAATCTTTTACAACATTCCTTGCGTCTCGGCGCATACTACTCCGTGGGAATATTATATACTTCTATAACGTTCTATATCCTAACCGAAGGCAACATAACTTCTCGGACGTGATATTTTACAACATTCCTTGCGTGTCGTCACCTACTTCTCGGTGGGAACATTATGTACGTCTATAACGTTATATGTCCTATCCTAGGGAAACCTAACATCTCGGACGTAATATTATACAACATTCCTTGCGTTTCGGTGCATACTACTCCGTGGGAACATTATATACCTCTATAACGTTATATATCCTTACAAAAGGCAACATAACATCTCGGACGTGGTATTTTACAACATTCCTTGCGTGTCGGCTCCTACTCCTCGGTGGGAACATTATATACGTCTATAACGTTATTTATATTATCCTAGGGTAACCTAACATCTCGGACGTTATATTTTACAACATTCGTGGCGTGTCGGCCCCCACTTCTTGGTGGGAACATTATGTACGTATATAACGTTATATGTCCTATCCTAAGGCAACCTAACATCTCGGATGTAACATTTTACAGCATTCCTTGCGTGTCGGCCCCTACTTCTCGGTGGGAACGTTATATACTTCTATAACGTTATTTATATTATCCTAGGGCAACCTAACATCTCGGACGTTATATTTTACAACATTCGTGGCGTGTTGGCCCCTACTTCTTTATGGGAACATTATGTACGTATATAACGTTATATGTCCTATCCTAAGGCAACCTAACATCTCGGATGTAATATTTTTCAGCATTCCTTGCGTGTCGGCACTTACTTTTCGGTGGGAACATTATTTACGTCTATAACGTTATATGTACTATCCTAGGGCAACCTAACATCTCGGATGTAATATTTAACAGCCTTCGTGGCGTGTCGGCCTCTACTTCTCGGTTGGAATATTATGTGCAGCTATAACGTAATATGTCCTAACCTAAGGCAACCTCACATTTCAGATGTAATATTTTACAACATTCCTTGCGTGTCGGCGCATACTACTCCGTGGGAATATTATATACGTCTATAACTTTATATATCCTAACCTAAGGCAACCTAACATCTCGGATGTAATATTTAACAGCATTCGTGGCGTGTCGGGCTCTACTTCTCGGTTGGAACATTATGTGCAGCTATAACGTAATATGTCCCAACCTAAGGCAACCTAACATTTCGGATGTAATATTTTACAACATTCCTTGCGTGTCGGCGCATACTACTCCGTGGGAATATTATATACTTCTATAACGTTCTATATCCTAACCGAAGGCAACATAACGTCTCGGACGTGATATTTTACAACATTCCTTGCGTGTCGTCACCTACTTCTCGGTGGGAACATTATGTACGTCTATAACGTTATATGTCCTATCCTAGGGAAACATAACATCTCGGACGTAATATTATACAACATTCCTTGCGTTTCGGTGCATACTACTCCGTGGGAACATTATATACCTCTATAACGTTATATATCCTTACAAAAGGCAACATAACATCTCGGACGTGGTATTTTACAACATTCCTTGCGTTTCGGCTCCTACTTCTCGGTGGGAACATTATATACGTCTATAACGTTATTTATATTATCCTAGGGTAACCTAACATCTCGGACGTTATATTTTACAACATTCGTGGCGTGTCGGCGCCTACTTATCCGTGGGAACATTATGTACGTATATAACGTTATATGTCCTATCCTAAGGCAACCTAACATCTCGGATGAAATATTTTTCAGCATTCCTTGCGTGTCGGCACCTACTTTTCGGTGGGAACATTATATGCGTCTATAACGTTATATGTACTATACTAGGGCAACCTAACATCTCGGATGTAATATTTTACAACATTCCTTGCGCGTCGGCCCCTACTTCTCCGTGGGAACATTATGTACGGCTATAACGTTATATGTCCTAACCTAAGGCAACCTAACACCTCGGATGTAATATTTAACTGCCTTCGTGGCGTGTCGGCCTCTACTTCTCGGTTGGAACATTATGTGCAGCTATAACGTAATATGTCCTAACCTAAGGCAACCTCACATTTCAGATGTAATATTTTACAACATTCCTTGCGTGTCGGCGCCTACTATTCCGTGGGAATATTATGTACGTCTATAACGTTATATGTCCTATCCTAGGGAAACCTAACATCTCGGATGTAATATCTTACAACATTCCTTGCGAGTCGGCGCCTACTAATCGGTGGGAACATTACATACTTCTATAACGTTATATGTCCTAACCGAAGGCAACATAACATCTCGGACGTGATATTGTACAACATTCGTGGCGTGTCGGCCTCTACTTCTCGGTGGGAACATTAAGTGCAGCTATAAGGTAATATGTCCTAACCTAAGGCAACCTAACATCTCGGACGCAATATTTTACATTTCATGCGTGTCGGCACCTACTTCTCGGTGGGAACATTATGCACGTCTATAACGTTATATATCCTAACATAAGGCAAACTAATAACTCGGATGTAATATTTGACAACATTCCTGGCGCTTCAGCCCCTACTTCTCTGTGGGAACATTATGTACTTCTATAACGTTATATGCCTTGACCTAAGGCAACCTAACAACTCGGATGTTCTACATAATAATTATGACGTTATATGTCCTAATCTAAGGCAACATAACATCTCGGACGTGGTATTTTACAACATTCCTTGCGTGTCGGCACCTACTTCCCGGTGGGAACATTATATACGTCTGTAACGTTATTTATATTATCCTAGGTGAACCTAACATCTCGGACGTTATATTTTACAACATTCGTGGCGTGTCGGCCCCTACTTCTTGGTGGGAACATTATTTACGTATATAACGTTACATGTCCTATCCTAAGGCAACCTAACAGCTCGTATGTAACGTTTTACAACATTCGTGGCGTGTCGGCCTCTACTTCTCGGTGGGAACATTATGTACGTCTATAACATTATATGTCCTAACCTAAGGCCACCTAATTTCTCGGACGTAATATTTTACAACATTCCTTGCGTTTCGGTGCATACTACTCCGTGGGTGCATTATATACCTCTATAACGTTATATATCCTTACCAAAGGCAACATAACATCTCGGACGTGGTATTTTACAACATTCCTTGTGTGTCGGCTCCTACTTCTCCGTGGGAACATTATATACGTCTATAACGTTATTTATATTATCCTAGGGCAACCTAACATCTCGGACCTTATATTTTACAACATTCGTGGCGTGTCGGCCCCTACTTCTTGGTGGGAACATTATGTACGACTATAACGTTATACGTCCTAACCTAAGGCAACCTAACATCTCGAATGTAATATTTTACAACATTTGTGGCGTTTCTGCCCCTACTTCTCGGTGGGAACATTATGTACGGATATAACGTTCTATGTCCTAACCGAAGACAACCATATTATCTCGATTCTAATATTTTACAGCATTCCTTGCCTGTCGGCACCTACTTCCCGGTGGGAACATTATGTACGTCTATATCGTTATATGTCCTAACCTAAGACAACATAACATCTCGGACGTGGTATTTTACAAGATTCCTTGCGTGTCGGCACCTACTTCCCGGTGGGAACATTATATACCTCTATAACGTTATATATCCTATCCTAGGGCATCCTAACATCACGAATGTAATATTTTACAACATTCCTTGCGTGTCGGCCCCTACTTCTTGGTGGGAACATTATGTACGTATATAACGTTATATGTCCTATCCTAAGGCAACCTAACATCTCGGATGTAATATTTTACAACATTCGTGGCGTGTCGGCCCCTACTTCTTGGTGGGAACATTATGTACGACTATAACGTTATACGTCCTAACCTAAGGCAACCTAACATCTCGGACGTAATATTTTACAACATTCCTTGCGTGTCGGTCAGTACTTCTCGGTGGAAACATTATGTACGTCTATAACGTTATATGTCCTAACCTAAGGCATCCTAACACCTCGGATGTAATAGTTTACAACATTCGTGGCGTGTCGGCCTCTAGTTCACGGTGGGAACATTATGTACGTCTATAATGTTATATGTCCTATCCTAAGGCAACCTAACATCTCGGATGTAAAATTTTACAACATTCCTTGCGTGTCGGCCCCTACTTCTCGGTGGTAACATTATATACGTCTATAAAGTTATGTGTACAATCCTAGGGCAACCTAACATCTCGGATGTAATATTTTACAACATTCCTTGCGTGTCGGCCCCTACTTCTCCGTGGGAATATTATATACGTCTATAACGTTATATGTCCTAACCTAAGGCAACCTAACACCTCGGATGTAACATTTTACAACATTCCTTGCGTGTCGGCACCTACTTCTCGGTGCGAACATTATGTACTGCTATAACGTTATATGTCTTAACAAAAGGCAATCTAACATATCGCACGTAATATTTTACAACATTCCTAGCGTGTCGGCGCCGACTTCCCAGTGGGTACATTATGTACGACTATAACGTTATATATCTTAACCTATGGCAACCTAACATCTCGGACGTAATATTTTACAACAGCCCTTGCGTATGGGCGCCTACGTCTCCGTGGGAACATTATATACTTCTATAACGTTATATATCCTAACCTAAGGCAACATAACATCTCGGACGTGATATTTTACAACATTCCTTGCGTGTCGGCGCCTACTTCTCCGTGGGAACATTATATACGTCTATAACGTTATATATCCTAACATAAGGCAACCTAACATCTCGGATGTAATAATTTACAACATTCGTGGCGTGTCGGCCCCTACTTCTCGGTGGGAACATTGTGTACTGCTATAACGTTGTATGTCCTAACATAAGGCAATCTAACATCTCGGATGTAACATTTTACAACATTGGTGACGTGTCTGCCCCTACTTCTCGGCGGGAACATTATGTACTGCTATAACGTTATATGTCCTAACAAAAGGCAATCTAACATCTCGGACGTAATATTTTAAACATTCCTGGCGTTTCAGCACCTACTTCTCGGTGGTAACATTATAAACGTCTATAACGTTATATATCGTAACATAAGGCATCCGAACAACTCGTATGTAATATTTCACAACATTCCTGGCGTTTCAGCACCTACTTCTCGTTCGTAACATTATAAACGTCTATAATGTTTTATGTCCTGACCTAAGGCAACCTAACATCTCGGACGTAATATTTTACAACATTCCTTGCGTGTTGGCGCCTACTTCTCCGTGGGATCATTAAATACGTCTATAACGTTATATGTCCTAACCTAAGGCAACCTAACATCCCGGATGTAATATTTTACAACATTCTTTGCGTGTCGGCCCCTACTTCTTGTTGAGAACATTATGTACGTATATAACGTTATATGTCCTATCCTAAGCCAACATAACATCTCGGACGTGGTATTTTACAACATTCTTGGCGTGTCGGCCCCTACTTCTTGGTGGGAACATTATGTACGTATATAACGTTATATGTCCTATCCTAAGGCAACCTAACATCTCGGATGTAATATCTCACAACATTCGTGGCGTGTCGGCACCTACTTCTCGGTGGGAACATTATGTACGACTATAAAGTTATATGTCCTAACCTAAGGCAATCTAACATCTGGGATGTAATATTCTACAACATTTGTCTCGTGTCGGCCCCTACTTCTCGGTGGGAACATTATGTACGTCTATAACGTTATATGTCCAATCCCAGGGCAACCTAACATCTCGGATGTAATATCTTAAAATATTCTTTGCGTGTCGGCGCCTACTTCTCCGCGGGAACATTATATACTTCTATAACGTATATTTCCTAACCGAAGGCAACATAACATCTCGGACGTGATATTTTACAACATTCCTTGCGTGTCGGCACCTACTTCTCGGTGTAAAAATTATATACGTCTATAACGTTATTTATATTATCCTAGGGCAACCTAACATCTCGGACGTTATATTTTACAACATTCTTGGCGTGTCGGCCCCTACTTCTTGGTGGGAACATTATGTACGTATATAACGTTATATGTCCTATCCTAAGGCAACCTAACATCTCGGATGTAATATTTTACAGCATTCCTTGCGTGTCGGCACCTACTTTTCGGTGGTAACAATATATACGTCTATAACGTTATATGTCCTATCCTAGGGCAACCTAACATATCGGATGTAATATTTTACAACATTCCTTGCGTGTCGGCCCCTATTTCTCGGTGTTAACATTATATACGTCTATAAAGTTATGTGTACAATCCTAGGGCAACCTAACATCTCGGATGTAATATTTTACAACATTCCTTGCGTGTCGGCCCCTACTTCTCCGTGGGAACATTATATACGTCTATAACGTTATATGTCCTAACCTAAGGCAACCTAACACCTCGGATGTAATATTTTACAACATTCGTGGCGTGTCGGCCTCTAGTTCACGGTGGGAACATTATGTACGTCTATAACGTTATATGTCCTAACCTAAGGCAACCTAACTTCTCGGACGTAGTATTTTACAGCATTCCTTGCGTGTCGGCGCCTACTTCTCCGTGGGAACATTATATACGTCTATAACGTTATATATCCTAACATAAGGCAACCTAACATCTCGGATGTAATAATTTACAACATTCGTGGCGTGTCGGCCCCTACTTCTCGGTGGGAACATTGTGTACTGCTATAACGTTGTATGTCCTAACATAAGGCAATCTAACATCTCGGATGTAACATTTTACAACATTGGTGACGTGTCTGCCCCTACTTCTCGGCGGGAACATTATGTACTGCTATAACGTTATATGTCCTAACAAAAGGCAATCTAACATCTCGGACGTAATATTTTAAACATTCCTGGCGTTTCAGCACCTACTTCTCGGTGGTAACATTATAAACGTCTATAACGTTATATATCGTAACATAAGGCATCCGAACAACTCGTATGTAATATTTCACAACATTCCTGGCGTTTCAGCACCTACTTCTCGTTCGTAACATTATAAACGTCTATAATGTTTTATGTCCTGACCTAAGGCAACCTAACATCTCGGACGTAATATTTTACAACATTCCTTGCGTGTTGGCGCCTACTTCTCCGTGGGATCATTAAATACGTCTATAACGTTATATGTCCTAACCTAAGGCAACCTAACATCCCGGATGTAATATTTTACAACATTCTTTGCGTGTCGGCCCCTACTTCTTGTTGAGAACATTATGTACGTATATAACGTTATATGTCCTATCCTAAGCCAACATAACATCTCGGACGTGGTATTTTACAACATTCTTGGCGTGTCGGCCCCTACTTCTTGGTGGGAACATTATGTACGTATATAACGTTATATGTCCTATCCTAAGGCAACCTAACATCTCGGATGTAATATCTCACAACATTCGTGGCGTGTCGGCACCTACTTCTCGGTGGGAACATTATGTACGACTATAAAGTTATATGTCCTAACCTAAGGCAATCTAACATCTGGGATGTAATATTCTACAACATTTGTCTCGTGTCGGCCCCTACTTCTCGGTGGGAACATTATGTACGTCTATAACGTTATATGTCCAATCCCAGGGCAACCTAACATCTCGGATGTAATATCTTAAAATATTCTTTGCGTGTCGGCGCCTACTTCTCCGCGGGAACATTATATACTTCTATAACGTATATTTCCTAACCGAAGGCAACATAACATCTCGGACGTGATATTTTACAACATTCCTTGCGTGTCGGCACCTACTTCTCGGTGTAAAAATTATATACGTCTATAACGTTATTTATATTATCCTAGGGCAACCTAACATCTCGGACGTTATATTTTACAACATTCTTGGCGTGTCGGCCCCTACTTCTTGGTGGGAACATTATGTACGTATATAACGTTATATGTCCTATCCTAAGGCAACCTAACATCTCGGATGTAATATTTTACAGCATTCCTTGCGTGTCGGCACCTACTTTTCGGTGGTAACAATATATACGTCTATAACGTTATATGTCCTATCCTAGGGCAACCTAACATATCGGATGTAATATTTTACAACATTCCTTGCGTGTCGGCCCCTATTTCTCGGTGTTAACATTATATACGTCTATAAAGTTATGTGTACAATCCTAGGGCAACCTAACATCTCGGATGTAATATTTTACAACATTCCTTGCGTGTCGGCCCCTACTTCTCCGTGGGAACATTATATACGTCTATAACGTTATATGTCCTAACCTAAGGCAACCTAACACCTCGGATGTAATATTTTACAACATTCGTGGCGTGTCGGCCTCTAGTTCACGGTGGGAACATTATGTACGTCTATAACGTTATATGTCCTAACCTAAGGCAACCTAACTTCTCGGACGTAGTATTTTACAGCATTCCTTGCGTGTCGGCGCCTACTTCTCCGTGGGAACATTATATACGTCTATAACTTTATATATCCTAACCTAAGGCAACCTAACACCTTGTAGTAATATTTTACAACATTCGTGGCGTTTCGGCCCCTACTTCTCGGTGGGAACTTTATGTACGACTATAACGTTATACGTCCTAGCCTAAGGCAACCTAACATCTCGGATGTAATATTTTACAACATTTGTGGCGTGTCGGCCCCTACTTCTCGGTGGGAACATTATGTACGGATATAACGTTCTATGTCCTAACCGAAGGCAACCTAAAATCGCGGACGCAATATTTTACAACATCCCATGCGTGTCGGCACCTACTTCTCGGAGGGAACATTATGTATGTCTATAACGTTATATATCCTAACCTATGGCAACCTAACATCTCGGACATAATATTTTACAACATTCCTTGCGTGTCGGTCCCTACATCTCGGTGGGATCATTATATACGTCTATAACGTTATATATCCTAACCTAATGCAACCTGACTTCTCGGACATAATATTTAACAACAATCGTTGCGTGTCGACCCCTACACCTCGGTGGGAACATTATGTACGTCTATAACGTTATATGTCCTAACCTAAGGCAACCTAACACCTCGGATGTAATATTTTACAACATTCGTGGCGTGTCGGCGCCTTCTTCTCGGTGGGAACATTATGTACGACTATAACGTTATATATCTTAACCTAAGGCAACCTAACATCTCGGACGTAATATTTTACAACAGCCCTTGCGTATGGGCGCCTACGTCTCCGTGGGAACATTATATACTTCTATAACGTTATATATCCTAACCTAAGGCAACATAACATCTCGGACGTGATATTTTACAACATTCCTTGCGTGTCGGCGCCTACTTCTCCGTGGGAACATTATATACGTCTATAACGTTATATATCCTAACATAAGGCAACCTAACATCTCGGATGTAATAATTTACAACATTCGTGGCGTGTCGGCCCCTACTTCTCGGTGGGAACATTATGTACTGCTATAACGTTGTATGTCCTAACATAAGGCATCCTAACAACTCGTATGTAATATTTTACATCATTCCTGGCGTTTCAGCACCTACTTCTCGGTGGTAACATTATAAACGTCTATAACGTTATATATCGTAACATAAGGCATCCGAACAACTCGTATGTAATATTTTACAACATTCCTGGCGTTTCAGCACCTACTTCTCGGTGGTAACATTATAAACGTCTATAATGTATAGGCAACCTAACATCTCGGACGTAATATTTTACAACATTCCTTGCGTGTTGGCGCCTACTTCTCCGTGGGATCATTAAATACGTCTATAACGTTATATGTCCTAACCTAAGGCAACCTAACATCCCGGATGTAATATTTTACAACATTCTTTGCGTGTCGGCCCCTACTTCTTGTTGGGAACATTATGTACGTATATAACGTTATATGTCCTATCCTAAGCCAACATAACATCTCGGACGTGGTATTTTACAACATTCCTTGCGTGTCGGCGCCTACGTCTCCGTGGGAACATTATATACGTCTATAATGTTATATAGCCTAACCTAAGGCAACCTAACATCTCGGATGTAATAATTTACAACATTCGTGGCGTGTCGGCCCCTACATCTCGGTGGGAACATTATGTACTGCTATAACGTTGTATGTACTAACATAAGGCAATCTAACATCACGGATGTAACATTTTACAACATTCGTGACGTGTCTGCCCCTACTTCTCGTTGGGAACATTATGTACTGCTATAACGTTATATGTCCTAACAAAAGGCAATCTAACATCTCGGACGTAATATTTTAAACATTCCTTGCGTGTCGGCACATACTTCTCCGTGGGAACATTATATATGTCTATATCGTTATATGTCCTAACCTAAGGCAATCTAACATCTCGGATGTAATATTTTACAACATTCCTTGAGTGTCGGCACCTACTTCTCGGTGGGAACATTATGTACGGCTATAACGTTATATGTCCTAACCTAAGGCAACCTAACTCCTCGGATGTGATTTTTTACAAACATCCTTGCGTATCGGCGCATACTACTCCGTGGGAACATTATATACTTCTATAAAGTTGTATATCCTAACATAAGGCATCCTAACAACTCGTATCTAATATTTGACAACATTCCTCGCGTGTCGGCGCCTACTTCTCCGTGGGAACATTATGTACGTCTATAACGTTATATGTCCTAACCTAATGCAACCTTACATCTCGGATGTAATATTTTACAACATCCCTTGCGTATGGGCGCATACTACTCCGTGGGAACATTATACACTTCTATAGCGTTATATATCCTAGCCTAAGGCAACCTAACAACTCGTATGTAATATTTGACAACATTCCTGGCGTTTCAGCCCCTACTTCTCGGTGGTAACGTTATAAACGTCTATAACGTTTTATGTCCTAACCTAAGTCAACCTAACACCTCGGACGTAATATTTTACAACATTTGTGGCGTGTCGGCCCCTACTTCTCGGTAGGAACGTTATATATCCTAACGAACGGCATCCTAACAACTCGTATGTAATATTTGACAAATTCCTGGCGTTTCAGGCCCTACTTCTCGGTGGTAGCATTATAAACGTCTATAACGTTTTATGTCCTAACGTAAGGCAACCTAACATCTCGGACGTAATATTTTACAACATTCCTTGCGCGCCGGCGCCTACTTCTCCGCGGGAACATTATATACGTCTATAGCGTTATATATCCTAGCCTAAGGCAACCTAACAACTCGTATGTAATATTTGACAACATTCCTGGCGTTTCAGGCCCTACTTCTCGGTGGTAACATTATAAACGTCTATAACGTTTTATGTCCTAACCTAAGGCAACCTAGCATCTCGGACGTAATATTTTACAACATTCGTGGCGTGTCGGCGCCTACTTCTCGGTGGGAACATTATGTACGGCTATAACGTTATATGTCCTAACCTAACGCAATATAACATCTCGGATGTAATATTTTACAACATTCCTTGCGTGTCCGCGCCTACGTCTCCCTGGGAAGACTATATACTTCTATAACGTTATATATCCTAACCTAAGCCAACATAACATCTCGGACGTGATTTTTTACAAACATCCTTGCGTGTCGACGCATACTACTCCGTGGGAACATTATATACTTCTATATAGCGTTGTGTATCCTAACATAAGGCATCCTAACACCTCGTATGTAATATTTGACAACATTCCTGGCGTTTCAGGCCCTACTTCCCGGTGGTAACATTATAAACGTCTATAACGTTTTAAGTCCTAACCTAAGGCAACCTAGCATCTCGGACGTAATATTTTACAACATTCGTGGCGTGTCGGCCCCTACTTCTCGGTGGTAACATTATAAACGTCTATAACGTTTTATGTCCTAACCTAAGGCAACCTAGCATCTCGGACGTAATATTTTACAACATTCGTGGCGTGTCGGCTCCTCCTTCTCTGTGGGAACATTATGTACGGCTATAACGTTATATATCCTAACCTAAGGCAACCTAACATCTCGGATGTAATAATTTACAACATTCGTGGCGTGTCGACCCCTACTTCTCGGTGGGAACATTATATACGTCTAAAACGTTATATGTCCTAACCTAAGGCAACCTATCATCTCGGACGTAATATTTTACAAAATTCCTTGCGTGTCGGTGCCTACTTCTCCGTGGGAACATTATATACGTCTGTAACGTTATATATCCTAACCTAAGCCAACCTAACATCTCGGACGTAATATTTTACAACATTCGTGGCGTGTCGGCCCCTACTTCTCGGTGGTAACATTATAAACGTCTATAACATTATGTGTACTAACCTAAGGCAACCCAATATCTCGGACGTAATATTTTACAACATTCCTTGCGTGCCGGCGCCTACTTCTCCGCGGGAACATTATATACGTCTATAGCGTTATATATCCTAGCCTAAGGCAACCTAACAACTCGTATGTAATATTTTACAACATTTGTGGCGTGTCGGCCCCTACTTCTCGGTGGTAACATTATAAACGTCTATAACGTTTTATGTCCTAACCTAAGGCAACCTAGCATCTCGGACGTAATATTTTACAACATTCGTGGCGTGTCGGCGCCTACTTCTCGGTGGGAACATTATGTACGGCTATAACGTTATATGTCCTAACCTAACGCAATATAACATCTCGGATGTAATATTTTACAACATTCCTTGCGTGTCCGCGCCTACGTCTCCCTGGGAAGACTATATACTTCTATAACGTTATATATCCTAACCTAAGGCAACATAACATCTCGGACGTGATTTTTTACAAACATCCTTGCGTGTCGACGCATACTACTCCGTGGGAACATTATATACTTCTATATAGCGTTGTGTATCCTAACATAAGGCATCCTAACACCTCGTATGTAATATTTGACAACATTCCTGGCGTTTCAGGCCCTACTTCCCTGTGGTAACATTATAAACGTCTATAACGTTTTAAGTCCTAACCTAAGGCAACCTAGCATCTCGGACGTAATATTTTACAACATTCGTGGCGTGTCGGCCCCTACTTCTCGGTAGGAACGTTATGTACGTCTATAACGTTATATGCCCTAACATGAGGCAATCTAACATCTCGGATGTAATATTTTAAAACATTCCTTGCGTGTCGGCACCTACTTCTCGGTGGGAACATTGTGTACTGCTATAACGTTTTATGTCCTAACCTAAGGCAACCTAACATCTCGGACGTAATATTTTACAACATTCGTGGCGTGTCGGCCCCTACTTCTCGGTAGGAACGTTATGTACGTCTATAACGTTATATGTCCTAACCTAAGGCAACCTAACTCCTCGGATGTAATATTTTACAACATTCGTGGCGTGTTGTCCCCTACTTCTCGGTGGGAACATTATGTACTGCTATAACGTTATATGTCCTAAACTAAGGCAACCTTACATCTCCGATGTAATATTTTACAACATTACTTGGGTGTCGGCGCCTACTTCTCCGTGGGAACATTATATACGTCTATATCGTTATATACCCTAACATAAGGCATCCTAACAACTCGGATGTAATATTTGACAACATTCCTGGCGTTTCAGCCCCCACTTCTCGGTGGTAGCGTTATAAACGTCTATAACGTTATATATCCTAACCTAAGGCAACCTAACATCTCGGATGTAATAATTTACAACATTCGTGGCGTGTCGGCCCCTACTTCTCGGGGGGAACATTATGTACTGCTATAACGTTATATGTCCTAACATAAGGCAATCTAACATCTCGGATGTAACATTTTACAACATTCCTTGCGTGTCGGCACCTACTTCTCGGTGGGAACATTGTATACTTCTATAACGTTATATATCCTAACCTAAGGCAGCCTAACATCTCGGACGTAATATTTTACAACATTTGTGGCGTGTCGGCCCCTACTTCTCGGTGGTAACATTATAAACGTCTATAACGTTTTATGTCCTAACCTAAGGCAACCTAGCATCTCGGACGTAATATTTTACAACATTCGTGGCGTGTCGGCTCCTCCTTCTCTGTGGGAACATTATGTACGGCTATAACGTTATATATCCTAACCTAAGGCAACCTAACATCTCGGATGTAATATTTTACAACTTTCGTGGCGTGTCGGCCCCTACTTCTCGGTGGGAACATTATGTACTGCTATAACGTTATATGCCCTAACATGAGGCAATCTAACATCTCGCATGTAATATTTTAAAACATTCCTTGCGTGTCGGCACCTACTTCTCGGTGGGAACATTAGGTACTGCTATAACGTTTTATGTCCTAACCTAAGGCAACCTAACATCTCGGACGTAATATTTTACAACATTCGTGGCGTGTCGGCCCCTACTTCTCGGTAGGAACGTTATGTACGGCTATAACGTTATATGTCCTAACCTAAGGCAACCTAACATCTCGGACGTAATATTTTACAACATTACTTGCGCTTCGGCGCATACTACTCCGTGGGAACATTATATACTTCTATAACGATATATATCCTAACATAAGGCATCCTAACAACTCGTATATAATTTTTGACAACATTCCTGGTGTTTCAGCCCCTACTTCTCGGTGGTAACATTATAAACGTCTATAACGTTTTATGTCCTAACCTAAGGCAACCTAACATCTCGGACGTAATATTTTACAACATTCCTTGCGTGTCGGCGCCTACTATTCCTTGGGAACGTTATGTACGACTATAACGCTGTATGTGATCACCTAAGGCAACCTAACATCTCGGATGTAATATTTTACAACATTCGTGACGTGTCGGCGCCTACTTCTCGGTGGGAACATTATGTACGTCTAGAACGTTATATATCCTAGCATACGGCATCCTAACAACTCCTATGTAATATTTGACGACATTCCTTGCGTTTCAGCCCCTACTTCTCTGTGGTAACATAATGTACGACTATAACGTTATATGTCCTAACCTAAGGCAACCTAACATCTCGTACGTAATATTTTACAACATTCGTGGCGTGTCGGCTCCTCCTTCTCGGTGGGAACATTAAGTACGGCTATAACGTTATATATCCTAACATAAGGCAACCTAACATCTCGGATGTAATATTTGACATCATTCCTGGCGTTTCAGCCCCTACTTCTCGGTGGTAGCGTTATAAACGTCTATAACGTTATGTGTCCTAACTTAAGGCAACCTAACATCTCGGACGTAATATTTTACAACATTACTTGCGTTTCGGTGCGTACTTCTCCGTGGGATCATTATATACGTCTATAACGTTATATACCCTAACCTAAGGCAACCTAACATCTCGTACGTAATATTTTACAACATTCGTGGCGTGTCGGCCCCTACTTCTCGGTGGGAACATTATGTATGGCTATAACGTTATATGTCCTAACCTAAGGCAATCTAACATCTCGGATGTAATATTTCACAACATTCCTTGCGTGTCGGCACCTACTTCTCGGTGGGAACATTATGTACTGCTATAACGTTATATGTCCTAACATGAGGCAATCTAACATCTCGGATGTAATATTTTACAACATTCGTGGCGTGTCGGCCCCTACTTCTCGGTGGGAACATTATGTACTGCTATAACGTTATATGTCCTAACATGAGGCAATCTAACATCTCGGATGTAATATTTTACAACATTCCTTGCGTGTCGGTACCTACTTCTCGGTGGGAACATCATGTACTGTTATAACGTTATATGTCCTAACCTAATGCATTCTAACATCTCGGATGTAATATTTTACAACATTCCTTGCGTGTCGGCACGTACTTCTCGGTGGGAACATTATATACGTCTATAATTTTATATATCCTAACCTAAGGCAACCTAACATCTCGGAAGTAATATTTTACTAAAATTCGTGGCGTGTCGGCCCCTACTTCTCGGTGGGAACATTATGTACGGCTATAAAGTTATATATCCTAACCTAAGGCAACCTAACATCTCGGATGTAATAATTTACAACATTCGTGGCGTGTCGTCCCCTACTTCTCGGTGGGAACATTATATACGTCTAAAACGTTATATGTCCTAACCTAAGGCAACCTATCATCTCGGACGTAATATTTTACAATATTCCTTGCGTGTCGGTGCCTACTTCTCCGTGCGAACATTATCTACGTCTATAACGTTATATATCCTAACCTAAGCCAACCTAACATCTCGGACGTAATATTTTACAACATTCGTGGCGTGTCGGCCCCTACTTCTCGGTGGTAACATTATAAACGTCTATAACATTATGTGTACTAACCTAAGGCAACCTAATATCTCGGACGTAATATTTTACAACATTCCTTGCTTGTCGGCGCCTACTTCTCCGCGGGAACATTATATACGTCTATAGCGTTATACATCCTAGCCTAAGGCAACCTAACAACTCGTATGTAATATTTGACAACATTCCTGGCGTTTCAGGCCCTACTTCTCGGTGGTAACATTATAAATGTCTATAACGTTTTATGTCCTAACCTAAGGCAACCTAACATCTCGTACGTAATATTTTACAACATTCGTGGCGTGTCGGCTCCTCCTTCTCGGTGGGAACATTAAGTACGGCTATAACGTTATATATCCTAACATAAGGCAACCTAACATCTCGGATGTAATATTTGACATCATTCCTGGCGTTTCAGCCCCTACTTCTCGGTGGTAGCGTTATAAACGTCTATAACGTTATGTGGCCTAACCTAAGGCAACCTAACATCTCGGACGTAATATTTTACAACATTACTTGCGTTTCGGCGCGTACTTCTCCGTGGGATCATTATATACGTCTATAACGTTATATATCCTAACCTAAGGCAACCTAACATCTCCGATGTAATATTTTACAACATTCCTCGCGTGTCGGCGCCTACTTCTCCGTGGGAAGACTATATACTTCTATAACGTTATATATCCTAATTTAAGGCAACATAACATCTCGGACGTGATTTTTTACAAACATCCTTGCGTGTCGGCGCATACTACTCCGTGGGAACATTATATACTTCTATAAAGTTGTATATCCTAACATAAGGCATCCTAACAACTCGTATCTAATATTTGACAACATTCCTTGCGTGTCGGCGCCTACTTCTCCGTGGGAACATTATGTACGTCTATAACGTTATATGTCCTAACCTAATGCAACCTTACATCTCGGATGTAATATTTTACAACATTACTTGCGTGTCGGTACCTACTTCTCGGTGGGACCATTATATACGTCTATAACCTTATATATCCTAACCTAAGGCAACCTAACATCTCGGATGTAATGTTATATAACATTCGTGGCGTGTCGGCCCCTACTTCTCGGTGGGAACGTTATGTATACAAATAACGTTATATGTCCTAGCTTAAGGCCACCTAACACCTCGGATGTAATATTTTACAACATTCGTGGCCTGTCGGCCCCTACTTCTCGTTGGGAACAATATGTACGGCTATAACGTTATATATCCTAACCTAAGGCAATCTAACACCTCGGATGTAATATTTTACAACATTCGTGGCGTGTCGGCCCCTACTTCTCGGTGGGAACATTATGTACTGCTATAACGTTATATGTCCTAACATGAGGCAATCTAACATCTCGGATGTAATATTTTACAACATTCCTTGCGTGTCGGTACCTACTTCTCGGTGGGAACATCATGTACTGTTATAACGTTATATGTCCTAACCTAATGCATTCTAACATCTCGGATGTAATATTTTACAACATTCCTTGCGTGTCGGCACCTACTTCTCGGTGGGAACATTATATACGTCTATAATTTTATATATCCTAACCTAAGGCAACCTAACATCTCGGATGTAATATTTTACTAAAATTCGTGGCGTGTCGGCCCCTACTTCTCGGTGGAAACATTATGTACGGCTATAACGTTATATGTCCTAACCTAAGGCAACGTTACATCTCGGATGTAATATTTTACAACATTCCTTGCCTGTCGGTACCTACTTCTCGGTGGGATCGTTATATACGTCTATAACTTTAGATATCCTAACCTAAGGCAACCTAAAATCTCGGATGTAATATTTTATAACATTCGTGGCGTGTCGGCCCCTACTTCTCGGTGGGAACGTTATGTACGCAAATAACGTTATATGTCCTAACCTAAGGCAACCTAGCACCTCGGATGTAATATTTTACAACATTCGTGGCCTGTCGGCCCCTACTTCTCGCTGGGAACAATTTGTACGGCTATAACGTTATATATCCCAACCTAAGGCAATCTAACAACTCGGATGTAATATTTTACAACATTCGTGGCGTGTCGTCTCCTCCTTCTCGGTGGGAACATTATGTACATCTATAACGTTATATGTCCTAAACTAAGGCAACCTTACATTTCGGATGTAATATTTTACAGCATTACATGGGTGTCGGCGCCTACTTCTCCGTGGAAACATTGTAAACGTCTATATCGTTATATATCCTAACATAAGGCATCCTAACAACTCGGATGTAATATTTGACAACATTCCTGGCGTTTCAGCCCCTACTTCTCGGTGGAGACTTTATATACGTCTAAAACGTTATATGTCCTAACCTAAGGCAACCTATCATCTCGGACGTAATATGTTAAAACATTCCTTGCGTGTCGGCACCTGCTTCTCCGTGGGAACGTTATGTACGACTATAACGCTGTATGTGATCACCTAAGGCAACCTAACATCTCGGATGTAATATTTTACAACATTCGTGACGTGTCGGCCCCTACTTCTCGGTAGGAACGTTATGTACGTCTATAACGTTATATGTCCTAACCTAAGGCAACCTAACTCCTCGGATGTAATATTTTACAACACTCGTGACGTGTCGTACCCTACTTCTCGGTGGGAACATTATGTACGGCTATAACGTTATATATCCTAACCTAAGGCAACCTAACATCTCGGACGTAATATTTTACAACATTACCTGCGTGTCGGCGCGTACTTCTCCGTGGGAACATTATATACGTCTATAACGTTATATGTCCTAACCTAAGGCAATCTAACATCTCGGATGTAATATTTTACAACATTCCTTGCGTGTCGGCAACTACTTCTCGGTGGTATCATTATATATGTCTATCACCTTATATATCCTAACAAAAGGCAACCTAACATCTCGGATGTAATAATTTACAACATTCGTGGCGTGTCGGCCCCTACTTCTCGGTGGGAACATTATGTATTGCTATAACGTTATATGTTCTAACATGAGGCAATCTAACATATCGGATGTAATATTTTAAAACATTCCTTGCGTGTCGGCGCCTACTTCTCCGTGGGAACATTATATACGTCTATAACGTTATATATCCTAATCTAAGGCAACCTAACATCTCGCACGTTATATTTTACAACATTCCTAGCGCGTCGGCGCCGACTTCCCAGTGGGTACATTATATACATCTATAACGTTATATATCATAACCTAAGGCAACCTAACATCTCGGATGTAATATTTTACAACATTCCTTGCGTGTCGGCACCTACTTCTCGGTGGGAACATTATATACTTCTATAACGTTATATATCCTAACCTAAGGCAACCTAACATCTCGGACGTAATATTTTACAACATTTTTGGCGTGTCGGCCCCTACTTCTCGGTGGTAACGTTATAAACGTCTATAAAGTTTTATGTCCTAACCTAAGGCAACCTAACATCTCGGACGTAATATTTTACAACATTCGTGGCGTGTCGGCTCCTCCTTCTCGGTGGGAACATTATGTACTGCTATAACGTTATATGTCCTAACATGAGGCAATCTAACATCTCGGATGTAATATTTTACATCATTCCTTGCGTGTCGGTACCTACTTCTCGGTGGGAACATCATGTACTGTTATAACGTCATATGTCCTAACCTAATGCATTCTAACATCTCGGATGTAATATTTTACAACATTCCTTGCGTGTCGGCACCTACTTCTCGGTGGGAACATTATATACGTCTATAATTTTATATATCCTAACCTAAGGCAACCTAACATCTCGGATGTAATATTTTACTAAAATTCGTGGCGTGTCGGCCCCTACTTCTCGGTGGAAACATTATGTACGGCTATAACGTTATATGTCCTAACCTAAGGCAACGTTACATCTCGGATGTAATATTTTACAACATTCCTTGCGTGTCGGTACCTACTTCTCGGTGGGATCATTATATACGTCTATAACTTTAGATATCCTAACCTAAGGCAACCTAACATCTCGGATGTAATATTTTATAACATTCGTGGCGTGTCGGCCCCTACTTCTCGTTGGGAACAATATGTACGGCTATAACGTTTTATATCATAACATACGGCAACCTAACTCCTCGGATGTAATATTTGACATCATTCCTGGCGTTTCAGCCCCTACTTCTCGGTGGTAGCGTTATAAACGTCTATAACGTTATGTGTCCTAACTTAAGGCAACCTAACATCTCGGACGTAATATTTTACAACATTACTTGCGTTTCGGCGCGTACTTCTCCGTGGGATCATTATATACGTCTATAACGTTATATACCCTAACCTAAGGCAACCTAACATCTCGGATGTAATATTTTACAACATTCCTCGCGTGTCGGCGCCTTCTTCTCGGTGGGAACATTATGTACGGCTATAACGTTATATGTCCTAACCTAAGGCAATCTAACATCTCGGATGTAATATTTCACAACATTCCTTGCGTGTCGGCACCTACTTCTCGGTGGGAACATTATGTACTGCTATAACGTTATATGTCCTAACATGAGGCAATCTAACATCTCGGATGTAATATTTTACAACATTCGTGGCGTGTCGGCCCCTACTTCTCGGTGGGAACATTATATACTGCTATAACGTTATATGTCCTAACATGAGGCAATCTAACATCTCGGATGTAATAATTTACAACATTCGTGGCGTGTCGTCCCCTACTTCTCGATGGGAACATTATATACGTCTAAAACGTTATATGTCCTAACCTAAGGCAACCTATCATCTCGGACGTAATATTTTACAATATTCCTTGCGTGTCGGTGCCTACTTCTCCGTGCGAACATTATCTACGTCTATAACGTTATATATCCTAACCTAAGCCAACCTAACATCTCGGACGTAATATTTTACAACATTCGTGGCGTGTCGGCCCCTACTTCTCGGTGGTAACATTATAAACGTCTATAACATTATGTGTACTAACCTAAGGCAACCTAATATCTCGGACGTAATATTTTACAACATTCCTTGCTTGTCGGCGCCTACTTCTCCGCGGGAACATTATATACGTCTATAGCGTTATACATCCTAGCCTAAGGCAACCTAACAACTCGTATGTAATATTTGACAACATTCCTGGCGTTTCAGGCCCTACTTCTCGGTGGTAACATTATAAATGTCTATAACGTTTTATGTCCTAACCTAAGGCAACCTAACATCTCGTACGTAATATTTTACAACATTCGTGGCGTGTCGGCTCCTCCTTCTCGGTGGGAACATTAAGTACGGCTATAACGTTATATATCCTAACATAAGGCAACCTAACATCTCGGATGTAATATTTGACATCATTCCTGGCGTTTCAGCCCCTACTTCTCGGTGGTAGCGTTATAAACGTCTATAACGTTATGTGTCCTAACCTAAGGCAACCTAACATCTCGGACGTAATATTTTACAACATTACTTGCGTTTCGGCGCGTACTTCTCCGTGGGATCATTATATACGTCTATAACGTTATATATCCTAACCTAAGGCAACCTAACATCTCCGATGTAATATTTTACAACATTCCTCGCGTGTCGGCGCCTACTTCTCCGTGGGAAGACTATATACTTCTATAACGTTATATATCCTAATTTAAGGCAACATAACATCTCGGACGTGATTTTTTACAAACATCCTTGCGTGTCGGCGCATACTACTCCGTGGGAACATTATATACTTCTATAAAGTTGTATGTCCTAACATAAGGCATCCTAACAACTCGTATCTAATATTTGACAACATTCCTTGCGTGTCGGGGCCTACTTCTCCGTGGGAACATTATGTACGTCTATAACGTTATATGTCCTAACCTAAGGCAACGTTACATCTCGGATGTAATATTTTACAACATTCCTTGCCTGTCGGTACCTACTTCTCGGTGGGATCGTTATATACGTCTATAACTTTAGATATCCTAACCTAAGGCAACCTAAAATCTCGGATGTAATATTTTATAACATTCGTGGCGTGTCGGCCCCTACTTCTCGGTGGGAACGTTATGTACGCAAATAACGTTATATGTCCTACCCTAAGGCAACCTAGCACCTCGGATGTAATATTTTACAACATTCGTGGCCTGTCGGCCCCTACTTCTCGCTGGGAACAATTTGTACGGCTATAACGTTATATATCCCAACCTAAGGCAATCTAACAACTCGGATGTAATATTTTACAACATTCGTGGCGTGTCGTCTCCTCCTTCTCGGTGGGAACATTATGTACATCTATAACGTTATATGTCCTAAACTAAGGCAACCTTACATCTCGGATGTAATATTTTACAACATTACATGGGTGTCGGCGCCTACTTCTCCGTGGAAACATTGTAAACGTCTATATCGTTATATATCCTAACATAAGGCATCCTAACAACTCGGATGTAATATTTGACAACATTCCTGGCGTTTCAGCCCCTACTTCTCGGTGGAGACTTCATATACGTCTAAAACGTTATATGTCCTAACCTAAGGCAACCTATCATCTCGGACGTAATATGTTAAAACATTCCTTGCGTGTCGGCACCTGCTTCTCCGTGGGAACGTTATGTACGACTATAACGCTGTATGTGATCACCTAAGGCAACCTAACATCTCGGATGTAATATTTTACAACATTCGTGACGTGTCGGCCCCTACTTCTCGGTAGGAACGTTATGTACGTCTATAACGTTATATGTCCTAACCTAAGGCAACCTAACTCCTCGGATGTAATATTTTACAACACTCGTGACGTGTCGTCCCCTACTTCTCGGTGGGAACATTATGTACGGCTATAACGTTATATATCCTAACCTAAGGCAACCTAACATCTCGGACGTAATATTTTACAACATTACCTGCGTGTCGGCGCGTACTTCTCCGTGGGAACATTATATACGTCTATAACGTTATATGTCCTAACCTAAGGCAATCTAACATCTCGGATGTAATATTTTACAACATTCCTTGCGTGTCGGCAACTACTTCTCGGTGGTATCATTATATATGTCTATCACCTTATATATCCTAACAAAAGGCAACCTAACATCTCGGATGTAATAATTTACAACATTCGTGGCGTGTCGGCCCCTACTTCTCGGTGGGAACATTATGTATTGCTATAACGTTATATGTTCTAACATGAGGCAATCTAACATATCGGATGTAATATTTTAAAACATTCCTTGCGTGTCGGCGCCTACTTCTCCGTGGGAACATTATATACGTCTATAACGTTATATATCCTAATCTAAGGCAACCTAACATCTCGCACGTTATATTTTACAACATTCCTAGCGCGTCGGCGCCGACTTCCCAGTGGGTACATTATATACGTCTATAACGTTATATATCATAACCTAAGGCAACCTAACATCTCGGATGTAATATTTTACAACATTCCTTGCGTGTCGGCACCTACTTCTCGGTGGGAACATTATATACTTCTATAACGTTATATATCCTAACCTAAGGCAACCTAACATCTCGGACGTAATATTTTACAACATTTTTGGCGTGTCGGCCCCTACTTCTCGGTGGTAACATTATAAACGTCTATAAAGTTTTATGTCCTAACCTAAGGCAACCTAACATCTCGGACGTAATATTTTACAACATTCGTGGCGTGTCGGCTCCTCCTTCTCGGTGGGAACATTATGTACTGCTATAACGTTATATGTCCTAACATGAGGCAATCTAACATCTCGGATGTAATATTTTACATCATTCCTTGCGTGTCGGTACCTACTTCTCGGTGGGAACATCATGTACTGTTATAACGTCATATGTCCTAACCTAATGCATTCTAACATCTCGGATGTAATATTTTACAACATTCCTTGCGTGTCGGCACCTACTTCTCGGTGGGAACATTATATACGTCTATAATTTTATATATCCTAACCTAAGGCAACCTAACATCTCGGATGTAATATTTTACTAAAATTCGTGCCGTGTCGGCCCCTACTTCTCGGTGGAAACATTATGTACGGCTATAACGTTATATGTCCTAACCTAAGGCAACGTTACATCTCGGATGTAATATTTTACAACATTCCTTGCGTGTCGGTACCTACTTCTCGGTGGGATCATTATATACGTCTATAACTTTAGATATCCTAACCTAAGGCAACCTAACATCTCGGATGTAATATTTTATAACATTCGTGGCGTGTCGGCCCCTACTTCTCGGTGGGAACGTTATGTATACAAATAACGTTATATGTCCTAACTTAAGGCCACCTAACACCTCGGATGTAATATTTTACAAAATTCGTGGCCTGTCGGCCCCTACTTCTCGTTGGGAACAATATGTACGGCTATAACGTTATATATCATAACATACGGCAACCTAACTCCTCGGATGTAATATTTTACGACACTCGTGCCGTGTCGTCCCCTACTTCTCGGTGGGAACATTATGTACGTCTATAACGTTATATATCCTAATCTAAGGCAACCTAACATCTCGGATGTAATATTTAACTACATTCCTTGCGTGTCGGCGCCTACTTCTCCGTGGGAACATTATGTACGTCTATAACGTTATATGTCCTAACCTAAGGCAACCTTACATCTCGGATGTAATATTTTAAAACATTCCTTGCGTGTCGGTACCTACTTCTCGGTGGGATCATTATATACGTCTATAACTTTATATATCCTAACCTAAGGCAACCTAACATCTCGGATGTAATATTTTACAACACTCGTGGCGTGTCGTCCCCTACTTCACGGCGGGAACATTATAAACGTCTATAACGTTTTATGTCCTAACCTAAGGCAACCTAACATCTCGGACGTAATATTTTACAACATTCCTTGCGTGTCGGCGCCTACTTCTCCGTGGGAACGTTATGTACGACTATAACGCTGTATGTGATCACCTAAGGCAACCTAACATCTCGGATGTAATATTTTACAACATTCGTGACGTGTCGGCGCCTACTTCTCGGTGGGAACATTATGTACGTCTAGAACGTTATATATCCCAACATACGGCATCCTAACAACTCCTATGTAATATTTGACGACATTCCTGGCGTTTCAGCCCCTACTTCTCTGTGGTAACATAATGTACGACTATAACGTTATATGTCCTAACCTAAGGCAACCTATCATCTCGGACGTAATATGTTAAAACATTCCTTGCGTGTCGGCACCTGCTTCTCCGTGGGAACGTTATGTACGACTATAACGCTGTATGTGATCACCTAAGGCAACCTAACATCTCGGATGTAATATTTTACAACATTCGTGACGTGTCGGCCCCTACTTCTCGGTAGGAACGTTATGTACGTCTATAACGTTATATGTCCTAACCTAAGGCAACCTAACTCCTCGGATGTAATATTTTACAACACTCGTGACGTGTCGTACCCTACTTCTCGGTGGGAACATTATGTACGGCTATAACGTTATATATCCTAACCTAAGGCAACCTAACATCTCGGACGTAATATTTTACAACATTACCTGCGTGTCGGCGCGTACTTCTCCGTGGGAACATTATATACGTCTATAACGTTATATGTCCTAACCTAAGGCAATCTAACATCTCGGATGTAATATTTTACAACATTCCTTGCGTGTCGGCAACTACTTCTCGGTGGTATCATTATATATGTCTATCACCTTATATATCCTAACAAAAGGCAACCTAACATCTCGGATGTAATAATTTACAACATTCGTGGCGTGTCGGCCCCTACTTCTCGGTGGGAACATTATGTATTGCTATAACGTTATATGTTCTAACATGAGGCAATCTAACATATCGGATGTAATATTTTAAAACATTCCTTGCGTGTCGGCGCCTACTTCTCCGTGGGAACATTATATACGTCTATAACGTTATATATCCTAATCTAAGGCAACCTAACATCTCGCACGTTATATTTTACAACATTCCTAGCGCGTCGGCGCCGACTTCCCAGTGGGTACATTATATACATCTATAACGTTATATATCATAACCTAAGGCAACCTAACATCTCGGATGTAATATTTTACAACATTCCTTGCGTGTCGGCACCTACTTCTCGGTGGGAACATTATATACTTCTATAACGTTATATATCCTAACCTAAGGCAACCTAACATCTCGGACGTAATATTTTACAACATTTTTGGCGTGTCGGCCCCTACTTCTCGGTGGTAACGTTATAAACGTCTATAAAGTTTTATGTCCTAACCTAAGGCAACCTAACATCTCGGACGTAATATTTTACAACATTCGTGGCGTGTCGGCTCCTCCTTCTCGGTGGGAACATTATGTACTGCTATAACGTTATATGTCCTAACATGAGGCAATCTAACATCTCGGATGTAATATTTTACATCATTCCTTGCGTGTCGGTACCTACTTCTCGGTGGGAACATCATGTACTGTTATAACGTCATATGTCCTAACCTAATGCATTCTAACATCTCGGATGTAATATTTTACAACATTCCTTGCGTGTCGGCACCTACTTCTCGGTGGGAACATTATATACGTCTATAATTTTATATATCCTAACCTAAGGCAACCTAACATCTCGGATGTAATATTTTACTAAAATTCGTGGCGTGTCGGCCCCTACTTCTCGGTGGAAACATTATGTACGGCTATAACGTTATATGTCCTAACCTAAGGCAACGTTACATCTCGGATGTAATATTTTACAACATTCCTTGCGTGTCGGTACCTACTTCTCGGTGGGATCATTATATACGTCTATAACTTTAGATATCCTAACCTAAGGCAACCTAACATCTCGGATGTAATATTTTATAACATTCGTGGCGTGTCGGCCCCTACTTCTCGTTGGGAACAATATGTACGGCTATAACGTTTTATATCATAACATACGGCAACCTAACTCCTCGGATGTAATATTTGACATCATTCCTGGCGTTTCAGCCCCTACTTCTCGGTGGTAGCGTTATAAACGTCTATAACGTTATGTGTCCTAACTTAAGGCAACCTAACATCTCGGACGTAATATTTTACAACATTACTTGCGTTTCGGCGCGTACTTCTCCGTGGGATCATTATATACGTCTATAACGTTATATACCCTAACCTAAGGCAACCTAACATCTCGGATGTAATATTTTACAACATTCCTCGCGTGTCGGCGCCTTCTTCTCGGTGGGAACATTATGTACGGCTATAACGTTATATGTCCTAACCTAAGGCAATCTAACATCTCGGATGTAATATTTCACAACATTCCTTGCGTGTCGGCACCTACTTCTCGGTGGGAACATTATGTACTGCTATAACGTTATATGTCCTAACATGAGGCAATCTAACATCTCGGATGTAATATTTTACAACATTCGTGGCGTGTCGGCCCCTACTTCTCGGTGGGAACATTATATACTGCTATAACGTTATATGTCCTAACATGAGGCAATCTAACATCTCGGATGTAATAATTTACAACATTCGTGGCGTGTCGTCCCCTACTTCTCGATGGGAACATTATATACGTCTAAAACGTTATATGTCCTAACCTAAGGCAACCTATCATCTCGGACGTAATATTTTACAATATTCCTTGCGTGTCGGTGCCTACTTCTCCGTGCGAACATTATCTACGTCTATAACGTTATATATCCTAACCTAAGCCAACCTAACATCTCGGACGTAATATTTTACAACATTCGTGGCGTGTCGGCCCCTACTTCTCGGTGGTAACATTATAAACGTCTATAACATTATGTGTACTAACCTAAGGCAACCTAATATCTCGGACGTAATATTTTACAACATTCCTTGCTTGTCGGCGCCTACTTCTCCGCGGGAACATTATATACGTCTATAGCGTTATACATCCTAGCCTAAGGCAACCTAACAACTCGTATGTAATATTTGACAACATTCCTGGCGTTTCAGGCCCTACTTCTCGGTGGTAACATTATAAATGTCTATAACGTTTTATGTCCTAACCTAAGGCAACCTAACATCTCGTACGTAATATTTTACAACATTCGTGGCGTGTCGGCTCCTCCTTCTCGGTGGGAACATTAAGTACGGCTATAACGTTATATATCCTAACATAAGGCAACCTAACATCTCGGATGTAATATTTGACATCATTCCTGGCGTTTCAGCCCCTACTTCTCGGTGGTAGCGTTATAAACGTCTATAACGTTATGTGTCCTAACCTAAGGCAACCTAACATCTCGGACGTAATATTTTACAACATTACTTGCGTTTCGGCGCGTACTTCTCCGTGGGATCATTATATACGTCTATAACGTTATATATCCTAACCTAAGGCAACCTAACATCTCCGATGTAATATTTTACAACATTCCTCGCGTGTCGGCGCCTACTTCTCCGTGGGAAGACTATATACTTCTATAACGTTATATATCCTAATTTAAGGCAACATAACATCTCGGACGTGATTTTTTACAAACATCCTTGCGTGTCGGCGCATACTACTCCGTGGGAACATTATATACTTCTATAAAGTTGTATGTCCTAACATAAGGCATCCTAACAACTCGTATCTAATATTTGACAACATTCCTTGCGTGTCGGGGCCTACTTCTCCGTGGGAACATTATGTACGTCTATAACGTTATATGTCCTAACCTAAGGCAACGTTACATCTCGGATGTAATATTTTACAACATTCCTTGCCTGTCGGTACCTACTTCTCGGTGGGATCGTTATATACGTCTATAACTTTAGATATCCTAACCTAAGGCAACCTAAAATCTCGGATGTAATATTTTATAACATTCGTGGCGTGTCGGCCCCTACTTCTCGGTGGGAACGTTATGTACGCAAATAACGTTATATGTCCTACCCTAAGGCAACCTAGCACCTCGGATGTAATATTTTACAACATTCGTGGCCTGTCGGCCCCTACTTCTCGCTGGGAACAATTTGTACGGCTATAACGTTATATATCCCAACCTAAGGCAATCTAACAACTCGGATGTAATATTTTACAACATTCGTGGCGTGTCGTCTCCTCCTTCTCGGTGGGAACATTATGTACATCTATAACGTTATATGTCCTAAACTAAGGCAACCTTACATCTCGGATGTAATATTTTACAACATTACATGGGTGTCGGCGCCTACTTCTCCGTGGAAACATTGTAAACGTCTATATCGTTATATATCCTAACATAAGGCATCCTAACAACTCGGATGTAATATTTGACAACATTCCTGGCGTTTCAGCCCCTACTTCTCGGTGGAGACTTCATATACGTCTAAAACGTTATATGTCCTAACCTAAGGCAACCTATCATCTCGGACGTAATATGTTAAAACATTCCTTGCGTGTCGGCACCTGCTTCTCCGTGGGAACGTTATGTACGACTATAACGCTGTATGTGATCACCTAAGGCAACCTAACATCTCGGATGTAATATTTTACAACATTCGTGACGTGTCGGCCCCTACTTCTCGGTAGGAACGTTATGTACGTCTATAACGTTATATGTCCTAACCTAAGGCAACCTAACTCCTCGGATGTAATATTTTACAACACTCGTGACGTGTCGTCCCCTACTTCTCGGTGGGAACATTATGTACGGCTATAACGTTATATATCCTAACCTAAGGCAACCTAACATCTCGGACGTAATATTTTACAACATTACCTGCGTGTCGGCGCGTACTTCTCCGTGGGAACATTATATACGTCTATAACGTTATATGTCCTAACCTAAGGCAATCTAACATCTCGGATGTAATATTTTACAACATTCCTTGCGTGTCGGCAACTACTTCTCGGTGGTATCATTATATATGTCTATCACCTTATATATCCTAACAAAAGGCAACCTAACATCTCGGATGTAATAATTTACAACATTCGTGGCGTGTCGGCCCCTACTTCTCGGTGGGAACATTATGTATTGCTATAACGTTATATGTTCTAACATGAGGCAATCTAACATATCGGATGTAATATTTTAAAACATTCCTTGCGTGTCGGCGCCTACTTCTCCGTGGGAACATTATATACGTCTATAACGTTATATATCCTAATCTAAGGCAACCTAACATCTCGCACGTTATATTTTACAACATTCCTAGCGCGTCGGCGCCGACTTCCCAGTGGGTACATTATATACGTCTATAACGTTATATATCATAACCTAAGGCAACCTAACATCTCGGATGTAATATTTTACAACATTCCTTGCGTGTCGGCACCTACTTCTCGGTGGGAACATTATATACTTCTATAACGTTATATATCCTAACCTAAGGCAACCTAACATCTCGGACGTAATATTTTACAACATTTTTGGCGTGTCGGCCCCTACTTCTCGGTGGTAACATTATAAACGTCTATAAAGTTTTATGTCCTAACCTAAGGCAACCTAACATCTCGGACGTAATATTTTACAACATTCGTGGCGTGTCGGCTCCTCCTTCTCGGTGGGAACATTATGTACTGCTATAACGTTATATGTCCTAACATGAGGCAATCTAACATCTCGGATGTAATATTTTACATCATTCCTTGCGTGTCGGTACCTACTTCTCGGTGGGAACATCATGTACTGTTATAACGTCATATGTCCTAACCTAATGCATTCTAACATCTCGGATGTAATATTTTACAACATTCCTTGCGTGTCGGCACCTACTTCTCGGTGGGAACATTATATACGTCTATAATTTTATATATCCTAACCTAAGGCAACCTAACATCTCGGATGTAATATTTTACTAAAATTCGTGCCGTGTCGGCCCCTACTTCTCGGTGGAAACATTATGTACGGCTATAACGTTATATGTCCTAACCTAAGGCAACGTTACATCTCGGATGTAATATTTTACAACATTCCTTGCGTGTCGGTACCTACTTCTCGGTGGGATCATTATATACGTCTATAACTTTAGATATCCTAACCTAAGGCAACCTAACATCTCGGATGTAATATTTTATAACATTCGTGGCGTGTCGGCCCCTACTTCTCGGTGGGAACGTTATGTATACAAATAACGTTATATGTCCTAACTTAAGGCCACCTAACACCTCGGATGTAATATTTTACAAAATTCGTGGCCTGTCGGCCCCTACTTCTCGTTGGGAACAATATGTACGGCTATAACGTTATATATCATAACATACGGCAACCTAACTCCTCGGATGTAATATTTTACGACACTCGTGCCGTGTCGTCCCCTACTTCTCGGTGGGAACATTATGTACGTCTATAACGTTATATATCCTAATCTAAGGCAACCTAACATCTCGGATGTAATATTTAACTACATTCCTTGCGTGTCGGCGCCTACTTCTCCGTGGGAACATTATGTACGTCTATAACGTTATATGTCCTAACCTAAGGCAACCTTACATCTCGGATGTAATATTTTAAAACATTCCTTGCGTGTCGGTACCTACTTCTCGGTGGGATCATTATATACGTCTATAACTTTATATATCCTAACCTAAGGCAACCTAACATCTCGGATGTAATATTTTACAACACTCGTGGCGTGTCGTCCCCTACTTCACGGCGGGAACATTATAAACGTCTATAACGTTTTATGTCCTAACCTAAGGCAACCTAACATCTCGGACGTAATATTTTACAACATTCCTTGCGTGTCGGCGCCTACTTCTCCGTGGGAACGTTATGTACGACTATAACGCTGTATGTGATCACCTAAGGCAACCTAACATCTCGGATGTAATATTTTACAACATTCGTGACGTGTCGGCGCCTACTTCTCGGTGGGAACATTATGTACGTCTAGAACGTTATATATCCCAACATACGGCATCCTAACAACTCCTATGTAATATTTGACGACATTCCTGGCGTTTCAGCCCCTACTTCTCTGTGGTAACATAATGTACGACTATAACGTTATATGTCCTAACCTAAGACAACCTAACATCTCGGATGTAATATTTTACAACATTCGTGACGTGTCGGCCCCTACTTCTCGGTGGTATAATTATGTACTGCTATAACGTTATATGTCCTAACATAAGGCAATCTAACATCTCGGATGTAACATTTTACAACATTCCTTGCGTGTCGGCACCTACTTCTCGGTGGGAACATTATGTACTGCTATAACGTTATATGTCCTAACATGAGGCAATCTAACATCTCGGATGTAATATTTTACAACATTCGTGGCGTGTCGGCCCCTACTCTTCGGTGGGAACATTATGTACTGCTATAACGTTATATGTCCTAACATGAGGCAATCTAACATCTCGGATGTAATATTTTACAACATTCCTTGCGTGTCGGTACCTACTTCTCGGTGGGAACATCATGTACTGTTATAACGTTATATGTCCTAACCTAATGCATTCTAACATCTCGGATGTAATATTTTACAACATTCCTTGCGTGTCGGCACGTACTTCTCGGTGGGAACATTATATACGTCTATAATTTTATATATCCTAACCTAAGGCAACCTAACATCTCGGATGTAATATTTTACTAAAATTCGTGGCGTGTCGGCCCCTACTTCTCGGTGGGAACATTATGTACGGCTATAACGTTATATATCCTAACCTAAGGCAACCTAACATCTCGGATGTAATAATTTACAACATTCGTGGCGTGTCGTCCCCTACATCTCGGTGGGAACATTATATACGTCTAAAACGTTATATGTCCTAACCTAAGGCAACCTATCATCTCGGACGTAATATTTTACAATATTCCTTGCGTGTCGGTGCCTACTTCTCCGTGGGAACATTATCTACGTCTATAACGTTATATATCCTAACCTAAGCCAACCTAACATCTCGGACGTAATATTTTACAACATTCGTGGCGTGTCGGCCCCTACTTCTCGGTGGTAACATTATAAACGTCTATAACATTATGTGTACTAACCTAAGGCAACCTAATATCTCGGACGTAATATTTTACAACATTCCTTGCTTGTCGGCGCCTACTTCTCCGCGGGAACATTATATACGTCTATAGCGTTATACATCCTAGCCTAAGGCAACCTAACAACTCGTATGTAATATTTGACAACATTCCTGGCGTTTCAGGCCCTACTTCTCGGTGGTAACATTATAATTGTCTATAACGTTTTATGTCCTAACCTAAGGCAACCTAACATCTCGTACGTAATATTTTACAACATTCGTGGCGTGTCGGCTCCTCCTTCTCGGTGGGAACATTACGTACGGCTATAACGTTATATATCCTAACATAAGGCAACCTAACATCTCGGATGTAATATTTGACATCATTCCTGGCGTTTCAGCCCCTACTTCTCGGTGGTAGCGTTATAAACGTCTATAACGTTATGTGTCCTAACCTAAGGCAACCTAACATCTCGGATGTAATATTTTACAACATTCCTTGCGTGTCGGTACCTACTTCTCGGTGGGAACATCATGTACTGTTATAACGTTATATGTCCTAACCTAATGCATTCTAACATCTCGGATGTAATATTTTACCACATTCCTTGCATGTCGGCACCTACTTCTCGGTGGGAACATTATATACGTCTATAATTTTATATATCCTAACCTAAGGCAACCTAACATCTCGTATGTAATATTTTACTAAAATTCGTGGCGTGTCGGCCCCTACTTCTCGGTGGAAACATTATGTACGGCTATAACGTTATATATCCTAATCTAAGGCAACCTAACATCTCGGATGTAATATTTAACTACATTCCTTGCGTGTCGGCGCCTACTTCTCCGTGGGAACATTATGTACGTCTATAACGTTATATGTCCTAACCTAAGGCAACCTTACATCTCGGATGTAATATTTTAAAACATTCCTTGCGTGTCGGTACCTACTTCTCGGTGGGATCATTATATACGTCTATAACTTTATATATCCTAACCTAAGGCAACCTAAAATCTCGGATGTAATATTTTATAACATTCGTGGCGTGTCGGCCCCTACTTCTCGGTGGGAACGTTATGTACGCAAATAACGTTATATGTCCTAACCTAAGGCAACCTAGCACCTCGGTTGTAATATTTTACAACATTCGTGGCCTGTCGGCCCCTACTTCTCGTTGGGAACAATTTGTACGGCTATAACGTTATATATCCCAACCTAAGGCAATCTAACAACTCGGATGTAATATTTTACAACATTCGTGGCGTGTCGTCTCCTCCTTCTCGGTGGGAACATTATGTACATCTATAACGTTATATGTCGTAAACTAAGGCAACCTTACATCTCGGATGTAATATTTTACAACATTACATGGGTGTCGGCGCCTACTTCTCCGTGGAAACATTATATACGTCTATATCGTTATATATCCTAACATAAGGCATCCTAACAACTCGGATGTAATATTTGACAACATTCCTGGCGTTTCAGCCCCTACTTCTCGGTGGAGACTTTATATACGTCTAAAACGTTATATGTCCTAACCTAAGGCAACCTATCATCTCGGACGTAATATTTTAAAACATTCCTTGCGTGTCGGCGCCTACTTCTCCGTGGGAACGTTACGTACGACTATAACGCTGTATGTGATCACCTAAGGCAACCTAGCATCTCGGATGTAATATTTTACAACATTCCTTGCGTGTCGGCGACTACTTCTCCGTGGGAACATTATGTACGTCTATAACGTTATATGTCCTAACCTAAGGCAACCTAACATCTCGGACGTAATATTTTACAACATTACCTGCGTGTCGGCGCGTACTTCTCCGTGGGAACATTATATACGTCTAGAACGTTATATGTCCTAACCTAAGGCAATCTAACATCTCGGATGTAATATTTTACAACATTCCTTGCGTGTCGGCAACTACTTCTCGGTGGTATCATTATATATGTCTATCACCTTATATATCCTAACAAAAGGCAACCTAACATCTCGGATGTAATAATTTACAACATTCGTGGCGTGTCGGCCCCTACTTCTCGGTGGGAACATTATGTATTGCTATAACGTTATATGTTCTAACATGAGGCAATCTAACATATCGGATGTAATATTTTAAAACATTCCTTGCGTGTCGGCGCCTACTTCTCCGTGGGAACATTATATACGTCTATAACGTTATATATCCTAATCTAAGGCAACCTAACATCTCGCACGTTATATTTTACAACATTCCTAGCGCTTCGGCGCCGACTTCCCAGTGGGTACATTATATACATCTATAACGTTATATATCATAACCTAAGGCAACCTAACATCTCGGATGTAATATTTTACAACATTCCTTGCGTGTCGGCACCTACTTCTCGGTGGGAACATTATATACTTCTATAACGTTATATATCCTAACCTAAGGCAACCTAACATCTCGGACGTAATATTTTACAACATTTTTGGCGTGTCGGCCCCTACTTCTCGGTGGTAACGTTATAAACGTCTATAAAGTTTTATGTCCTAACCTAAGGCAACCTAACATCTCGGACGTAATATTTTACAACATTCGTGGCGTGTCGGCTCCTCCTTCTCGGTGGGAACATTATGTACTGCTATAACGTTATATGTCCTAGCATGAGGCAATCTAACATCTCGGATGTAATATTTTACATCATTCCTTGCGTGTCGGTACCTACTTCTCGGTGGGAACATCATGTACTGTTATAACGTCATATGTCCTAACCTAATGCATTCTAACATCTCGGATGTAATATTTTACAACATTCCTTGCGTGTCGGCACCTACTTCTCGGTGGGAACATTATATACGTCTATAATTTTATATATCCTAACCTAAGATAACCTAACATCTCGGATGTAATATTTTACTAAAATTCGTGGCGTGTCGGCCCCTACTTCTCGGTGGAAACATTATGTACGGCTATAACGTTATATGTCCTAACCTAAGGCAACGTTACATCTCGGATGTAATATTTTACAACATTCCTTGCGTGTCGGTACCTACTTCTCGGTGGGATCATTATATACGTCTATAACTTTAGATATCCTAACCTAAGGCAACCTAACATCTCGGATGTAATATTTTATAACATTCGTGGCGTGTCGGCCCCTACTTCTCGTTGGGAACAATATGTACGGCTATAACGTTATATATCATAACATACGGCAACCTAACACCTCGGATGTAATATTTGACATCATTCCTGGCGTTTCAGCCCCTACTTCTCGGTGGTAGCGTTATAAACGTCTATAACGCTATGTGTCCTAACTTAAGGCAACCTAACATCTCGGACGTAATATTTTACAACATTACTTGCGTTTCGGCGCGTACTTCTCCGTGGGATCATTATATACGTCTATAACGTTATATACCCTAACCTAAGGCAACCTAACATCTCGGATGTAATATTTTAAAACATTCCTTGCGTGTCGGTACCTACTTCTCGGTGGGATCATTATATACGTCTATAACTTTATATATCCTAACCTAAGGCAACCTAACATCTCGGATGTAATATTTTACAACACTCGTGGCGTGTCGTCCCCTACTTCACGGCGGGAACATTATAAACGTCTATAACGTTTTATGTCCTAACCTAAGGCAACCTAACATCTCGGACGTAATATTTTACAACATTCCTTGCGTGTCGGCGCCTACTTCTCCGTGGGAACGTTATGTACGACTATAACGCTGTATGTGATCACCTAAGGCAACCTAACATCTCGGATGTAATATTTTACAACATTCGTGACGTGTCGGCGCCTACTTCTCGGTGGGAACATTATGTACGTCTAGAACGTTATATATCCCAACATACGGCATCCTAACAACTCCTATGTAATATTTGACGACATTCCTGGCGTTTCAGCCCCTACTTCTCTGTGGTAACATAATGTACGACTATAACGTTATATGTCCTAACCTAAGGCAACCTAACATCTCGGATGTAATATTTTACAACATTCGTGACGTGTCGGCCCCTACTTCTCGGTGGTATAATTATGTACTGCTATAACGTTATATGTCCTAACATAAGGCAATCTAACATCTCGGATGTAACATTTTACAACATTCCTTGCGTGTCGGCACCTACTTCTCGGTGGGAACATTATGTACTGCTATAACGTTATGTGTCCTAACATGAGGCAATCTAACATCTCGGATGTAATATTTTACAACATTCGTGGCGTGTCGGCCCCTACTCTTCGGTGGGAACATTATGTACTGCTATAACGTTATATGTCCTAACATGAGGCAATCTAACATCTCGGATGTAATATTTTACAACATTCCTTGCGTGTCGGTACCTACTTCTCGGTGGGAACATCATGTACTGTTATAACGTTATATGTCCTAACCTAATGCATTCTAACATCTCGGATGTAATATTTTACAACATTCCTTGCGTGTCGGCACGTACTTCTCGGTGGGAACATTATATACGTCTATAATTTTATATATCCTAACCTAAGGCAACCTAACATCTCGGATGTAATATTTTACTAAAATTCGTGGCGTGTCGGCCCCTACTTCTCGGTGGTAACATTATAAACGTCTATAACATTATGTGTACTAACCTAAGGCAACCTAATATCTCGGACGTAATATTTTACAACATTCCTTGCTTGTCGGCGCCTACTTCTCCGCGGGAACATTATATACGTCTATAGCGTTATACATCCTAGCCTAAGGCAACCTAACAACTCGTATGTAATATTTGACAACATTCCTGGCGTTTCAGGCCCTACTTCTCGGTGGTAACATTATAAATGTCTATAACGTTTTATGTCCTAACCTAAGGCAACCTAACATCTCGTACGTAATATTTTACAACATTCGTGGCGTGTCGGCTCCTCCTTCTCGGTGGGAACATTAAGTACGGCTATAACGTTATATATCCTAACATAAGGCAACCTAACATCTCGGATGTAATATTTGACATCATTCCTGGCGTTTCAGCCCCTACTTCTCGGTGGTAGCGTTATAAACGTCTATAACGTTATGTGTCCTAACCTAAGGCAACCTAACATCTCCGACGTAATATTTTACAACATTACTTGCGTTTCGGCGCGTACTTCTCCGTGGGATCATTATATACGTCTATAACGTTATATATCCTAACCTAAGGCAACCTAACATCTCCGATGTAATATTTTACAACATTCCTCGCGTGTCGGCGCCTTCTTCTCGGTGGGAACATTATGTACGGCTATAACGTTATATGTCCTAACCAAAGGCAATCCAACATCTCGGATGTAATATTTCACAACATTCCTTGCGTGTCGGCGCCTACGTCTCCGTGGGAAGACTATATACTTCTATAACGTTATATATCCTAATTTAAGGCAACATAACATCTCGGACGTGATTTTTTACAAACATCCTTGCGTGTCGGCGCATACTACTCCGTGGGAACATTATATACTTCTATAAAGTTGTATATCCTAACATAAGGCATCCTAACAACTCGTATCTAATATTTGACAACATTCCTTGCGTGTCGGCGCCTACTTCTCCGTGGGAACATTATGTACGTCTATAACGTTATATGTCCTAACCTAATGCAACCTTACATCTCGGATGTAATATTTTACAACATTACTTGCGTGTCGGTACCTACTTCTCGGAGGGACCATTATATACGTCTATAACCTTATATATCCTAACCTAAGGCAACCTAACATCTCGGATGTAATGTTATATAACATTCGTGGCGTGTCGGCCCCTACTTCTCGGTGGGAACGTTATGTATACAAATAACGTTATATGTCCTAACTTAAGGCCACCTAACACCTCGGATGTAATATTTTACAACATTCGTGGCCTGTCGGGCCCTACTTCTCGTTGGGAACAATATGTACGGCTATAACGTTATATATCCTAACCTAAGGCAATCTAACACCTCGGATGTAATATTTTACAACATTCGTGGCGTGTCGGCCCCTACTTCTCGGTGGGAACATTATGTACTGCTATAACGTTATATGTCCTAACATGAGGCAATCTAACATCTCGGATGTAATATTTTACAACATTCCTTGCGTGTCGGTACCTACTTCTCGGTGGGAACATCATGTACTGTTATAACGTTATATGTCCTAACCTAATGCATTCTAACATCTCGGATGTAATATTTTACCACATTCCTTGCGTGTCGGCACCTACTTCTCGGTGGGAACATTATATACGTCTATAATTTTATATATCCTAACCTAAGGCAACCTAACATCTCGTATGTAATATTTTACTATAATTCGTGGCGTGTCGGCCCCTACTTCTCGGTGGAAACATTATGTACGGCTATAACGTTATATATCCTAATCTAAGGCAACCTAACATCTCGGATGTAATATTTAACTACATTCCTTGCGTGTCGGCGCCTACTTCTCCGTGGGAACATTATGTACATCTATAACGTTATATGTCCTAACCTAAGGCAACCTTACATCTCGGATGTAATATTTTAAAACATTCCTTGCGTGTCGGCGCCTACTTCTCCGTGGGAACATTATATACGTCTATAACGTTATATATCCTAATCTAAGGCAACCTAACATCTCGGATGTAATATTTTACAACATTCGTGGCGTGTCGGCTCCTCCTTCTCGGTGGGAACATTATGTACGGCTATAACGTTATATATCCTAACCTAAGGCGTCCCAACAACTCGTATGTAATATTTGACAATATTCCTGGCGTTTCAGCCCCTACTTCTCGGTGGTAACATTATAAACGTCTATAACGTTTTATGTCCTAACCTAAGGCAACCTAACATCTCGGACGTAATATTTTACAACATTCGTGTCGTGTCGGCCCCTACTTCTCGGTGGTATCATTATATACGTCTATCACTTTATATATCCTAACAAAAGGCAACCTAACATCTCGGATGTAATATTTTACAACATTCGTTGCTTGTCGGCCGCTACTTCTTGGTGTGAACATTATGTAGTGCTATAACTTTATATGTCCTAACAAAAGGCAATCTAACATCTCGCACGTTATATTTTACAACATTCCTAGCGCGTCGGCGCCGACTTCCCAGTGGGTACATTATATACGTCTATAACGTTATATATCATAACCTAAGGCAACCTAACATCTCGGATGTAATATTTTACAACATTCGTGGCGTGTCGGCCCCTACTTCTCGGTGGGAACATTATGTACTGCTATAACGTTATATATCCTAACATAAGGCATCCTAACATCTCGGATGTAATATTTTACAACATTCGTGACGTTCCGGCCGCAACTTCTCGGTGGGAACATTATCTACTGCTATAACGTTATATGTCCTAACATAAGGCAATCTAACATTTCGGATGTAATATTTTACAACATTCCTTGCGTGTCGGCGCCTTCTTCTCGGTGGGAACATTATGTACGGCTATAACGTTATATGTCCTAACCTATGGCAATCTAACATCTCGGATGTAATATTTTACAACATACCTTGCGTGTCGGCGCCTACGTCTCCGTGGGAATATTATATACTTCTATAACGTTATATATCCTAACCTAAGGCAACGTAACATCTCGGACGTGATTTTTTACAAACATCGTTGCGTGTCGGCGCATACTACTCCGTGGAAACATTATATACTTCTATAGCGTTATATATCCTAACATAAGGCAAGCTAACAACTCGTATGTAATATTTGACAATATTCCTGGCGTTTCAGCCCCTACTTCTCGGTGGTAACATTATAAACGTCTACAACGTTTTATGTCCTAACCTAATGCAACCTAACATCTCAGATGTTATATTTTACAACATTCGTGGCGTGTCGGCCCCTACTTCTCGGTGCGAACGTTATGTACTGCTATAACGTTATATGTCCTAACATAAGGCAATCTAACATCTCGGATGTAATATTTTACAGCATTCCTTGCGTGTCGGCACCTACTCCTCGGAGGGAATATCATGTACGACTATAAGCTTATATATCCTAATCTAAGGCAAACTAACATCTCGGATGTAATATTTTACAACATTCGTTGCTTGTCGGCCCCTACTTCTCGGTGGGAACATTATGTACTGCTATAACGTTATATGTCCTGACAAAAGGCAATCTAACATCTCGCACGTTATATTTTACAACATTCCTAGCGCGTCGGCGCCGACTTCCCAGTGGGTACATTATATACGTCTATAACGTTATATATCATAACCTAAGGCAACCTAACATCTCGGACGTAATATTTTACAACATTCGTTGCGTGTCGGTCCCTACTTCTCGGTAGGAACGTTATGTATGTCTATAACGTTATATGTCCTAACCTAAGGCAACCTAGCATCTCGGATGTAATATTTTACAACATTCGTGGCGTGTCGGCTACTCCTTCTGGGTGGGAACAATATGTACGGCTATAACGTTATATATCCTAACCTAAGGCAACCTAACATCTCGGATGTAATAATTTACAACATTCGTGGCTTGTCGGCCCCTACTTCTCGGTGGGAACTTTATATACTCCTAAAACGTTATCCTAACCTAAGGCAACCTAACATCTCGGATGTAATATTTTACAACATTCGTGGCGTGTCGGCTCCTCCTTCTGGGTGGGAACAATATGTACGGCTATAACGTTATATATCCTAACCTAAGGCAACCTAACATCTCGGATGTAATAATTTACAACATTCGTGGCTTGTCGGCCCCTACTTCTCGGTGGGAACTTTATATACTCCTAAAACGTTATCCTAACCTAAGGCAACCTAACATCTCGGATGTAATATTTTACAACATTCGTGGCGTGTCGGCCCCTACTTCTCGGTGGGAACATTATGTACGGCTATAACGTTATATGTCCTAACCTAAGGCAATCTAACATCTGGGATGTAATATTTTACAACATTCGTGGCGTGTCGGCCCCTACTTCTCGGTGGGAACATTATGTACTGCTATAACGTTATATGTCCTAACATGAGGCAATCTAACATCTCGGATGTAATATTTTACAACATTCCTTGCGTGTCGGCACCCACTCCTCGGAGGGAACATCATGTACGACTATAACGTTATATATCCTAATCTAAGGCAAACTAACATCTCGGATGTAATATTTTACAACATTCGTGGAGTGTCGGCACCTAGTTCTCGTTGGGTACATTGTGTACGATTATAACGCTATATGTCCTAACCTAAGGCAACCTAACATCTCGGATGTAATATTTTAAAACATTCGTGACGTGTCGGCCCCTACTTCTCGGTGGGAACATTATGTACTGCTATAACGTTATATGTCCTAACAAAAGGCAATCTAACATCTCGCACGTAATATATTACGATATTCCTAGCGCGTCGGCGCCGACTTCACAGTGGGTACATTATATACGTCTATAACGTTATATATCCTAACCTAAGGCAACCTAACATCTCGGACGTAATATTTTACAACATTCGTGGCGTGTCGGTCCCTACTTCTCGGTAGGAACGTTATGTATGTCTATAACGTTATATGACCTAACCTAAGGCAATCTAACATCTCGGGTGTAATATTTTACAACATTCCTTGCGTGTCGGCACCTAGTTCTCGTTGGGTACATTGTGTACGATTATAACGCTATATGTCCTAACCTAAGGCAATCTAACATCTCGGGTGTAATATTTTACAACATTCCTTGCGTGTCGGCACCTAGTTCTCGTTGGGTACATTGTGTACGATTATAACGCTATACGTCCTAACCTAAGGCAACCTAACATCTCGGATGTAATATTTTTACAACATTCGTGGCGTGTCGGCCCCTACTTCTCGGTGGGAACATTATGTACTGCTATAACGTTATATGTCCTAACAAAAGGCAATCTAACATCTCGCACGTAATATTTTACGACATTCCTAGCGCGTCGGCGCCGACTTCCCAGTGGGTACATTATATACGTCTATAACGTTATATATCCTAACCTAAGGCAACCTAACATCTCGGACGTAATATTTTACAACATTCGTGGCGTGTCGGCCCCTGCTTCTCGGTGGGAACACTATGTACGTCTATAACGTTATATGTCCTAACCTAAGGCAACCTAGCATCTCGGATGTAATATTTTACAACATTCGTGGCGTGTTGGCTCCTCCTTCTGGGTGGTAACAATATGTACGGCTATAACGTTATATATCCTAACCTAAGGCAACCTAACATCTCGGATGTAATAATTTACAACATTCGTGGCTTGTCGGCCCCTACTTCTCGGTGGGAACTTTATATACGTCTAAAACGTTATCCTAACCTAAGGCAACCTAACATCTCGGATGTAATATTTTACAACATTCGTGGCGTGTCGGCCCCTACTTCTCGGTGGGAACATTATGTACTGCTATAACGTTATATGTCCTAACATGAGGCAATCTAACATCTCGGATGTAATATTTTACAACATTCCTTGCGTGTCGGCACCCACTCCTCGGAGGGAACATCATGTACGACTATAACGTTATATATCCTAATCCAAGGCAACCTAACATCTCGGATGTAATATTTTACAACATTCGTGGCGTGTCGGCTTCTCCTTCTGGGTGGGAACAATATGTACGGCTATAACGTTATATATCCTAACCTAAGGCAACCTAACATCTCGGATGTAATAATTTACAACATTCGTGGCTTGTCGGCCCCTACTTCTCGGTGGGAACTTTATATACTCCTAAAACGTTATCCTAACCTAAGGCAACCTAACATCACGGATGTAATATTTTACAACATTCGTGGCGTGTCGGCCCCTACTTCTCGGTGGCAACATTATGTACTGCTATAACGTTATATATCCTAACATAAGGCATCCTAACATCTCGGATGTAATATTTTACAACATTCGTGACGTTCCGGCCGCAACTTCTCGGTGGGAACATTATCTACTGCTATAACGTTATATGTCCTAACATAAGGCAATCTAACATTTCGGATGTAATATTTTACAACATTCCTTGCGTGTCGGCGCCTTCATCTCGGTGGGAAAATTATGTACGGCTATAACGTTATATGTCCTAACCTATGGCAATCTAACATCTCGGATGTAATATTTTACAACATACCTTGCGTGTCGGCGCCTACGTCTCCGTGGGAATATTATATACTTCTATAACGTTATATATCCTAACCTAAGGTAACGTAACATCTCGGACGTGATTTTTTACAAACATCGTTGCGTGTCGGCGCATACTACTCCGTGGAAACATTATATACTTCTATAGCGTTATATATCCTAACATAAGGCAAGCTAACAACTCGTATGTAATATTTGACAATATTCCTGGCGTTTCAGCCCCTACTTCTCGGTGGTAACATTATAAACGTCTACAACGTTTTATGTCCTAACCTAAGGCAACCTAACATCTCAGATGTTATATTTTACAACATTCGTGGCGTGTCGGCCCCTACTTCTCGGTGCGAACGTTATGTACTGCTATAACGTTATATGTCCTAACATGAGTCAATCTAACATCTCGGATGTAATATTTTACAGCATTCCTTGCGTGTCGGCACCTACTCCTCGGAGGGAATATCATGTACGACTATAAGCTTATATATCCTAATCTAAGGCAAACTAACATCTCGGATGTAATATTTTACAACATTCGTTGCTTGTCGGCCCCTACTTCTCGGTGGGAACATTATGTACTGCTATAACGTTATATGTCCTGACAAAAGGCAATCTAACATCTCGCACGTTATATTTTACAACATTCCTAGCGCGTCGGCGCCGACTTCCCAGTGGGTACATTATATACGTCTATAACGTTATATATCATAACCTAAGGCAACCTAACATCTCGGACGTAATATTTTACAACATTCGTTGCGTGTCGGTCCCTACTTCTCGGTAGGAACGTTATGTATGTCTATAACGTTATATGTCCTAACCTAAGGCAACCTAGCATCTCGGATGTAATATTTTACAACATTCGTGGCGTGTCGGCTCCTCCTTCTGGGTGGGAACAATATGTACGGCTATAACGTTATATATCCTAACCTAAGGCAACCTAACATCTCGGATGTAATAATTTACAACATTCGTGGCTTGTCGGCCCCTACTTCTCGGTGGGAACTTTATATACTCCTAAAACGTTATCCTAACCTAAGGCAACCTAACATCACGGATGTAATATTTTACAACATTCGTGGCGTGTCGGCCCCTACTTCTCGGTGGCAACATTATGTACTGCTATAACGTTATATGTCCTAACATGAGGCAATCCAACATCTCGGATGTAATATTTTACAGCATTCCTTGCGTGTCGGCCGCTACTTCTCGGTGGGAACATTATCTACTGCTATAACGTTATATGTCCTAACATAAGGCAATCTAACATTTCGGATGTAATATTTTACAACATTCCTTGCGTGTCGGCGCCTTCTTCTCGGTGGGAACATTATGTACGGCTATAACGTTATATGTCCTAACCTAAGGCAATCTAACGTTTCGGATGTAATATTTTACAACATTCCTTGCGTGTCGGCGCCTACGTCTCCGTGGGAAGATTATATACTTCTATAACTTTATATATCCTAACCTAAGGCAACATAACATATCGGACGTGATTTTTTACAAACATCCTTGCGTGTCGGCGCATACTACTCCGTGGGAACATTATATACTTCTATAGCGTTATATATCCTAACATAAGGCATCCTAACAACTCGTATGTAATATTCGACAATATTCCTGGCGTTTCAGCCCCTACTTCTCGGTGGTAACATTATAAACGTCTACAACGTTTTATGTCCTAACCTAAGGCAACCTAACATCTCGGATGTTATATTTTACAACATTCGTGGCGTGTCGGCCCCTACTTCTCGGTGGGAACATTATGTACTGCTATAACGTTATATGTCCTAACAAAAGGCAATCTAACATCTCGCACGTAATATTTTACGACATTCCTAGCGCGTCGGCGCCGACTTCCCAGTGGGTACATTATATACGTCTATAACGTTATATATCCTAACCTAAGGCAACCTAACATCTCGGACGTAATATTTTACAACATTCGTGGCGTGTCGGCCCCTGCTTCCCGGTGGGAACACTATGTACGTCTATAACGTTATATGTCCTAACCTAAGGCAACCTAGCATCTCGGATGTAATATTTTACAACATTCGTGGCGTGTTGGCTCCTCCTTCTGGGTGGTAACAATATGTACGGCTATAACGTTATATATCCTAACCTAAGGCAACCTAACATCTCGGATGTAATAATTTACAACATTCGTGGCTTGTCGGCCCCTACTTCTCGGTGGGAACTTTATATACGTCTAAAACGTTATCCTAACCTAAGGCAACCTAACATCTCGGATGTAATATTTTACAACATTCGTGGCGTGTCGGCCCCTACTTCTCGGTGGGAACATTATGTACTGCTATAACGTTATATGTCCTAACATGAGGCAATCTAACATCTCGGATGTAATATTTTACAACATTCCTTGCGTGTCGGCACCCACTCCTCGGAGGGAACATCATGTACGACTATAACGTTATATATCCTAATCTAAGGCAAACTAACATCTCGGATGTAATATTTTACAACATTCGTTGCTTGTCGGCCCCTACTTCTCGGTGGGAACTTTATATACGTCTAAAACGTTATATGTCCTAACCTAAGGCAACCTATCATCTCGGACGTAATATTTTACGAAATTCCTTGCGTGTCGGTGCCTACTTCTCCGCGGGAACATTATATACGTCTATAACGTTATATATCCTAACCTAAGGCAACCTAACATCTCGGATGTAATATTTGAAAACATTCCTGGCGTTTCAGCCCCTACTTCTCGGTGGTAACGTTATAAACGTCTAAACGTTATGTGTCCTAACATAAGGCAATCTAACATCTCGGATGTAATATTTTACAACATTCCTTGCGTGTCGGCACCTACTCCTCGGAGGGAACATCATGTACGACTATAACGTTATATATCCTAATCTAAGGCAAACTCACATCTCGGATGTAATATTTTACAACATTCGTGGCGTGTCGGCCCCTGCTTCTCGTTGGGAACACTATGTACGTCTATAATGTTATATATCCTAACATAAGGCATCCTAACATCTCGGATGTAATATTTTACAACGTTCGTGACGTGTCGGCCGCTACTTCTCGGTGGGAACATTATCTACTGCTATAACGTAATATGTCCTAACAAAAGGCAATTTAACATCTCGCACGTTATATTTTACAACATTCCTAGCGCGTCGGCGCCGACTTCCCAGTGGGTATATTATATACGTCTATAACGTTATATATCCTAACCTAAGGCAATCTAACATCTCGGGTGTAATATTTTACAACATTTCTTGCGTGTCTGCACCTACTTCTCGGTGGGTACATTGTGTATGATTATAACGTTATATGTCCTAACCTAAGGCAACCTAGCATCTCGGATGTAATATTTTACAACATTCTTGTCGTGTCGGCTCCTCCTTCTTGGTGGGAACATTGTGTACGGCTATAACGTTATATATCCTAACCTAAGGCAACCTAGCATCTCGGATGTAATATTTTACAACATTCGTGGCGTGTCGGCCCCTACTTCTCGGTGGTAACGTTATAAACGTCTAAATGTTATGTGTCCTAACCTAAGGGAACCTAACATCTCGGACGTAATATTTTACAACATTACTTGCGTGTGGGTGCGTACTTCTCCGTGGAAACATTATACACGTCTATAACGTTATATATCCTAACCTAAGGCAACCTAACATCTCGGATGTAATATTTTACAACATTCGTGGCTTGTCGGCCCCTACTTCTCGGTGGTAACATTATAAACGTCTATAACGTTTTATGTCCTAACCTAAGGCAACCTAACATCTCGGACGTAATATTTTACAACATTCGTGTCGTGTAGGACCCTACTTCTCGGTGCGAACATCATGTACTGCTATAACGTTATATGTCCTAACATGAGGCAATCTAACATCTCGGATGTAATATTTTACAACATTCCTTGCGTGTCGGCACCTACTCCTCGGAGGGAACATCATGTACGACTATAACGTTATATATCCTAATCTAAGGCAAACTCACATCTCGGATGTAATATTTTACAACATTCGTGGCGTGTTGGCCCCTGCTTCTCGTTGGGAACACTATGTACGTCTATAACGTTATATATCCTAACATAAGGCATCCTAACATATCGGATGTAATATTTTACAACGTTCGTGACGTGTCGGCCGCTACTTCTCGGTGGGAACATTATCTACTGCTATAACGTGATATGTCCTAACAAAAGGCAATTTAACATCTCGCACGTTATATTTTACAACATTCCTAGCGCGTCGGCGCCGACTTCCCAGTGGGTATATTATATACGTCTATAACGTTATATATCCTAACCTAAGGCAACATAACATCTCGGACGTGATTTTTTACAAACATCCTTGCGTGTCGGCGCATACTACTCCGTGGGAACATTATATAATTCTATAGCGTTATATATCCTAACATAAGGCATCCCAACAACTCGTATGTAATATTTGACAATATTCCTGGCGTTTCAGCCCCTACTTCTCGGTGGTAACATTATAAACGTCTATAACGTTTTATGTCCTAACCTAAGGCAACCTAACATCTCGGACGGAATATTTTACAACATTCGTGTCGTGTCAGCCCCTACTTCTCGGTGGTATCATTATATACGTCTATCACTTTATATATCCTAACAAAAGGCAACCTAACATCTCGGATGTAATAATTTACAACATTCGTGGTGTGTCGGCCCCTTCTTCTCGGTGGGAACTTTATATACGTCTAAAACGTTATATGTCCCAACCTAAGGCAACCTATCATCTCGGACGTAATATTTTACAAAATTCCTTGCGTGTCGGTGCCTACTTCTCCGTGGGAACATTATATACGTCTATAAAGTTATATGTCCTAACCTAAGGCAATCTAACATCTCGGGTGTAATATTTTACAACATTCCTTGCGTGTCGGCACCTACTTCTCGTTGGGTACATTGTGTACGATTATAACGCTATATGTCCTAACCTAAGGCAACCTAACATCTCGGATGTAATATTTTACAACATTCGTGGCGTGTCGGCTCCTCCTTCTGGGTGGGAACAATATGTACGGCTATAACGTTATATATCCTAACCTAAGGCAACCTAACATCTCGGATGTAATAATTTACAACATTCGTGGCTTGTTGGCCCCTACTTCTCGGTGGGAACTTTATATACTCCTAAAACGTTATCCTAACCTAAGGCAACCTAACATCTCGGATGTAATATTTTACAACATTCGTGGCGTGTCGGCCCCTACTTCTCGGTGGGAACATTATGTACGGCTATAACGTTATATGTCCTAACCTAAGGCAATCTAACATCTGGGATGTAATATTTTACAACATTCGTGGCGTTTCAGCCCCTACTTCTCGGTGGTAACGTTATAAACGTCTATAACGTTATGTGTCCTAACCTAAGGCAACTTAACATCTCGAACGTAATATTTTACAACATTACTTGTGTGTGGGTGCCTACTTCTCCGTGGAAACATTATATACGTCTATAACGTTATATATCCTAACCAAAGGCAACCTAACATCTCGGATGTAATATTTTACAACATTCGTGGCGTGTCGGCCCCTGCTTCTCGTTGGGAACACTATGTACGTCTATGATGTTATATATCCTAACATAAGGCATCCTAACATCTCGGATGTAATATTTTACAACGTTCGTGACGTGTCGGCCGCTACTTCTCGGTGGGAACATTATCTACTGCTATAACGTAATATGTCCTAACAAAAGGCAATTTAACATCTCGCACGTTATATTTTACAACATTCCTAGCGCGTCGGCGCCGACTTCCCAGTGGGTATATTATATACGTCTATAACGTTATATATCCTAACCTAAGGCAATCTAACATCTCGGGTGTAATATTTTACAACATTCCTTGCGTTTCTGCACCTACTTCTCGGTGGGTACATTGTGTATGATTATAACGTTATATGTCCTAACCTAAGGCAACCTAGCATCTCGGATGTAATATTTTACAACATTCTTGTCGTGTCGGCTCCTCCTTCTTGGTGGGAACATTGTGTACGGCTATAACGTTATATATCCTAACCTAAGGCAACCTAACATCTCGGATGTAATATTTTACAACATTCGTGGCGTGTCGGCCCCTACTTCTCGGTGGTAACGTTATAAACGTCTAAATGTTATGTGTCCTAACCTAAGGCAACCTAACATCTCGGATGTAATATTTTACAACATTCGTGTCGTGTAGGACCCTACTTCTCGGTGCGAACATCATGTACTGCTATAACGTTATATGTCCTAACATGAGGCAATCTAACATCTCGGATGTAATATTTTACAACATTCCTTGCGTGTCGGCACCTACTCCTCGGAGGGAACATCATGTACGACTATAACGTTATATATCCTAATCTAAGGCAAACTCACATCTCGGATGTAATATTTTACAACATTCGTGGCGTGTTGGCCCCTGCTTCTCGTTGGGAACACTACGTACGTCTATAACGTTATATATCCTAACATAAGGCATCCTAACATATCGGATGTAATATTTTACAACGTTCGTGACGTGTCGGCCGCTACTTCTCGGTGGGAACATTATCTACTGCTATAACGTGATATGTCCTAACAAAAGGCAATTTAACATCTCGCACGTTATATTTTACAACATTCCTAGCGCGTCGGCGCCGACTTCCCAGTGGGTATATTATATACGTCTATAACGTTATATATCCTAACCTAAGGCAACATAACATCTCGGACGTGATTTTTTACAAACATCCTTGCGTGTCGGCGCATACTACTCCGTGGGAACATTATATAATTCTATAGCGTTATATATCCTAACATAAGGCATCCCAACAACTCGTATGTAATATTTGACAATATTCCTGGCGTTTCAGCCCCTACTTCTCGGTGGTAACATTATAAACGTCTATAACGTTTTATGTCCTAACCTAAGGCAACCTAACATCTCGGACGGAATATTTTACAACATTCGTGTCGTGTCAGCCCCTACTTCTCGGTGGTATCATTATATACGTCTATCACTTTATATATCCTAACAAAAGGCAACCTAACATCTCGGATGTAATAATTTACAACATTCGTGGTGTGTCGGCCCCTTCTTCTCGGTGGGAACTTTATATACGTCTAAAACGTTATATGTCCCAACCTAAGGCAACCTATCATCTCGGACGTAATATTTTACAAAATTCCTTGCGTGTCGGTGCCTACTTCTCCGTGGGAACATTATATACGTCTATAAAGTTATATGTCCTAACCTAAGGCAATCTAACATCTCGGGTGTAATATTTTACAACATTCCTTGCGTGTCGGCACCTACTTCTCGTTGGGTACATTGTGTACGATTATAACGCTATATGTCCTAACCTAAGGCAACCTAACATCTCGGATGTAATATTTTACAACATTCGTGGCGTGTCGGCTCCTCCTTCTGGGTGGGAACAATATGTACGGCTATAACGTTATATATCCTAACCTAAGGCAACCTAACATCTCGGATGTAATAATTTACAACATTCGTGGCTTGTCGGCCCCTACTTCTCGGTGGGAACTTTATATACTCCTAAAACGTTATCCTAACCTAAGGCAACCTAACATCTCGGATGTAATATTTTACAACATTCGTGGCGTGTCGGCCCCTACTTCTCGGTGGGAACATTATGTACGGCTATAACGTTATATGTCCTAACCTAAGGCAATCTAACATCTGGGATGTAATATTTTACAACATTCGTGGCGTTTCAGCCCCTACTTCTCGGTGGTAACGTTATAAACGTCTATAACGTTATGTGTCCTAACCTAAGGCAACTTAACATCTCGGACGTAATATTTTACAACATTACTTGTGTGTGGGTGCCTACTTCTCCGTGGAAACATTATATACGTCTATAACGTTATATATCCTAACCAAAGGCAACCTAACATCTCGGATGTAATATTTTACAACATTCGTGGCGTGTCGGCCCCTGCTTCTCGTTGGGAACACTATGTACGTCTATAATGTTATATATCCTAACATAAGGCATCCTAACATCTCGGATGTAATATTTTACAACGTTCGTGACGTGTCGGCCGCTACTTCTCGGTGGGAACATTATCTACTGCTATAACGTGATATGTCCTAACAAAAGGCATTTTAACATCTCGCACGTTATATTTTACAACATTCCTAGCGCGTCGGCACCGACTTCCCAGTGGGTATATTATATACGTCTATAACGTTATATATCCTAACCTAAGGCAACCTAACATCTCGGACGTAATATTTTACAACAATCGTGGCGTGTCGGTCCCTACTTCTCGCTAGGAACGTTATGTATGTCTATAACGTTATATGTCCTAACCTAAGGCAACCTATCATCTCGGATGTAATATTTTACAACATTCCTTGCGTCTCGGCGCCTACGTCTCCGTGGGAAAATTATATACTTCTATAACGTTATATATCCTAACCTAAGGCAACATAACATCTCGGACGTGATTTTTTACAAACATCCTTGCGTGTCGGCGCATACTACTCCGTGGGAACATTATATAATTCTATAGCGTTATATATCCTAACATAAGGCATCCCAACAACTCGTATGTAATATTTGACAATATTCCTGGCGTTTCAGCCCCTACTTCTCGGTGGTAGCATTATAAACGTCTATAACGTTTTATGTCCTACCCTAAGGCAACCTAACATCTCGGACTTAATATTTTACAACATTCGTGTCGTGTCGGCCCCTACTTCTCGGTGGTATCATTATATACGTCTATCACTTTATATATCCTAACAAAAGGCAACCTAACATCTCGGATGTAATATTTTACAACATTCCTTGCGTGTCGGCACCTACTCCTCGGAGGGAACATTATGTACGACTATAACGTTATATATCCTAACCTAAGGCAACCTAGCATCTCGGATGTAATATTTTACAACGTTCGTGACGCGTCGGCCGCTACTTCTCGGTGGGAACATTATCTACTGCTATAACGCGATATGTCCTAACAAAAGGCAATTTAACATCTCGCACGTTATATTTTACAACATTCCTAGCGCGTCGGCGCCGACTTCCCAGTGGGTATATTATATACGTCTATAACGTTATATATCCTAACCTAAGGCAACCTAACATCTCGGACGTAATATTTTACAACATTCGTGTCGTGTCGGCCCCTACTTCTCGGTGGTATCATTATATACGTCTATCACTTTATATATCCTAACAAAAGGCAACCTAACATCTCGGATGTAATATTTTACAACATTCGTGGCGTGTCGGCTCCTCCTTCTGGGTGGGAACATTGCGTACGGCTATAACGTTATATATCCTAACCTAAGGCAACCTAACATCTCGGATGTAATAATTTACAACATTCGTGGTGTGTCGGCCCCTTCTTCTCGGTGGGAACTTTATATACGTCTAAAACGTTATATGTCCCAACCTAAGGCAACCTATCATCTCGGACGTAATATTTTACAAAATTCCTTGCGTGTCGGTGCCTACTTCTCCGTGGGAACATTATATACGTCTATAAAGTTATATGTCCTAACCTAAGGCAATCTAACATCTCGGGTGTAATATTTTACAACATTCCTTGCGTGTCGGCACCTACTTCTCGTTGGGTACATTGTGTACGATTATAACGCTATATGTCCTAACCTAAGGCAACCTAACATCTCGGATGTAATATTTTACAACATTCGTGACGTGTCGGCCCCTACTTCTCGGTGGGAACATTATGTACTGCTATAACGTTATATGTCACAACAAAAGGCAATCTAACATCTCGCACGTAATATTTTACGACATTCCTGGCGTTTCAGCCCCTACTTCTCGGTGGTAACGTTATAAACGTCTATAACGTTATGTGTCCTAACCTAAGGCAACTTAACATCTCGGACGTAATATTTTACAACATTACTTGCGTGTGGGTGCCTACATCTCCGTGGAAACATTATATACGTCTATAACGTTATATATCCTAACCTAAGGCAACCTAACATCTCGGATGTAATATTTTACAACATTCCTTGCGTGTCGGCACCTACTCCTCGGAGGGAACATTATGTACGACTATAACGTTATATATCCTAACCTAAGGCAACCTAGCATCTCGGATGTAATATTTTTCAACGTTCGTGACGCGTCGGCCGCTACTTCTCGGTGGGAACATTATCTACTGCTATAACGCGATATGTCCTAACAAAAGGCAATTTAACATCGCGCACGTTATATTTTACAACATTCCTAGCGCGTCGGCGCCGACTTCCCAGTGGGTATATTATATACGTCTATAACGTTATATATCCTAACCTAAGGCAACCTAACATCTCGGACGTAATATTTTACAACATTCGTGTCGTGTCGGCCCCTACTTCTCGGTGGTATCATTATATACGTCTATCACTTTATATATCCTAACAAAAGGCAACCTAACATCTCGGATGTAATATTTTACAACATTCGTGGCGTGTCGGCTCCTCCTTCTGGGTGGGAACATTGCGTACGGCTATAACGTTATATATCCTAACCTAAGGCAACCTAACATCTCGGATGTAATAATTTACAACATTCGTGGTGTGTCGGCCCCTTCTTCTCGGTGGGAACTTTATATACGTCTAAAACGTTATATGTCCCAACCTAAGGCAACCTATCATCTCGGACGTAATATTTTACAAAATTCCTTGCGTGTCGGTGCCTACTTCTCCGTGGGAACATTATATACGTCTATAAAGTTATATGTCCTAACCTAAGGCAATCTAACATCTCGGGTGTAATATTTTACAACATTCCTTGCGTGTCGGCACCTACTTCTCGTTGGGTACATTGTGTACGATTATAACGCTATATGTCCTAACCTAAGGCAACCTAACATCTCGGATGTAATATTTTACAACATTCGTGACGTGTCGGCCCCTACTTCTCGGTGGGAACATTATGTACTGCTATAACGTTATATGTCACAACAAAAGGCAATCTAACATCTCGCACGTAATATTTTACGACATTCCTGGCGTTTCAGCCCCTACTTCTCGGTGGTAACGTTATAAACGTCTATAACGTTATGTGTCCTAACCTAAGGCAACTTAACATCTCGGACGTAATATTTTACAACATTACTTGCGTGTGGGTGCCTACTTCTCCGTGGAAACATTATATACGTCTATAACGTTATATATCCTAACCTAAGGCAACCTAACATCTCGGATGTAATATTTTACAACATTCGTGGCGTGTCGGCCCCTGCTTCTCGTTGGGAACACTATGTACGTCTATAATGTTATATATCCTAACATAAGGCATCCTAACATCTCGGATGTAATATTTTACAACGTTCGTGACGTGTCGGCCGCTACTTCTCGGTGGGAACATTATCTACTGCTATAACGTGATATGTCCTAACAAAAGGCATTTTAACATCTCGCACGTTATATTTTAGAACATTCCTAGCGCGTCGGCACCGACTTCCCAGTGGGTATATTATATACGTCTATAACGTTATATATCCTAACCTAAGGAAACCTAACATCTCGGACGTAATATTTTACAACAATCGTGGCGTGTCGGTCCCTACTTCTCGCTAGGAACGTTATGTATGTCTATAACGTTATATGTCCTAACCTAAGGCAACCTATCATCTCGGATGTAATATTTTACAACATTCCTTGCGTCTCGGCGCCTACGTCTCCGTGGGAAAATTATATACTTCTATAACGTTATATATCCTAACCTAAGGCAACATAACATCTCGGACGTGATTTTTTACAAACATCCTTGCGTGTCGGCGCATACTACTCCGTGGGAACATTATATAATTCTATAGCGTTATATATCCTAACATAAGGCATCCCAACAACTCGTATGTAATATTTGACAATATTCCTGGCGTTTCAGCCCCTACTTCTCGGTGGTAGCATTATAAACGTCTATAACGTTTTATGTCCTACCCTAAGGCAACCTAACATCTCGGACTTAATATTTTACAACATTCGTGTCGTGTCGGCCCCTACTTCTCGGTGGTATCATTATATACGTCTATCACTTTATATATCCTAACAAAAGGCAACCTAACATCTCGGATGTAATAATTTACAACATTCGTGGTGTGTCGGCCCCTTCTTCTCGGTGGGAACATTATATACGTCTAAAACGTTATATGTTCTAACCTAAGGCAACCTATCATCTCGGACGTAATATTTTGCAAAATTCCTTGCGTGTCGGTGCCTACTTCTCCGTGGGAACATTATATACGTCTATAACGTTATATATCCTAACCTAAGGCAACCTAACATCTCGGATGTAATATTTTACAACATTCGTGGCGTGTCGGCCCCTACTTCTCGGTGGGAACATTATGTACTGCTATAACGTTATATGTCCTAACATGAGGCAATCTAACATCTCGGATGTAATATTTTACAACATTCCTTGCGTGTCGGCACCTACTCCTCGGAGGGAACATTATGTACGACTATAACGTTATATATCCTAACCTAAGGCAACCTAGCATCTCGGATGTAATATTTTACAACGTTCGTGACGCGTCGGCCGCTACTTCTCGGTGGGAACATTATCTACTGCTATAACGCGATATGTCCTAACAAAAGGCAATTTAACATCTCGCACGTTATATTTTACAACATTCCTAGCGCGTCGGCGCCGACTTCCCAGTGGGTATATTATATACGTCTATAACGTTATATATCCTAACCTAAGGCAACCTAACATCTCGGACGTAATATTTTACAACATTCGTGTCGTGTCGGCCCCTACTTCTCGGTGGTATCATTATATACGTCTATCACTTTATATATCCTAACAAAAGGCAACCTAACATCTCGGATGTAATATTTTACAACATTCGTGGCGTGTCGGCTCCTCCTTCTGGGTGGGAACATTGCGTACGGCTATAACGTTATATATCCTAACCTAAGGCAACCTAACATCTCGGATGTAATAATTTACAACATTCGTGGTGTGTCGGCCCCTTCTTCTCGGTGGGAACTTTATATACGTCTAAAACGTTATATGTCCCAACCTAAGGCAACCTATCATCTCGGACGTAATATTTTACAAAATTCCTTGCGTGTCGGTGCCTACTTCTCCGTGGGAACATTATATACGTCTATAAAGTTATATGTCCTAACCTAAGGCAATCTAACATCTCGGGTGTAATATTTTACAACATTCCTTGCGTGTCGGCACCTACTTCTCGTTGGGTACATTGTGTACGATTATAACGCTATATGTCCTAACCTAAGGCAACCTAACATCTCGGATGTAATATTTTACAACATTCGTGACGTGTCGGCCCCTACTTCTCGGTGGGAACATTGTGTACTGCTATAACGTTATATGTCACAACAAAAGGCAATCTAACATCTCGCACGTAATATATTACGACATTCCTGGCGTTTCAGCCCCTACTTCTCGGTGGTAACGTTATAAACGTCTATAACGTTATGTGTCCTAACCTAAGGCAACTTAACATCTCGGACGTAATATTTTACAACATTACTTGCGTGTGGGTGCCTACTTCTCCGTGGAAACATTATATACGTCTATAACGTTATATATCCTAACCTAAGGCAACCTAACATCTCGGATGTAATATTTTACAACATTCGTGGCGTGCCGGCCCCTGCTTCTCGTTGGGAACACTATGTACGTCTATAATGTTATATATCCTAACATAAGGCATCCTAACATCTCGGATGTAATATTTTACAACGTTCGTGACGTGTCGGCCGCTACTTCTCGGTGGGAACATTATCTACTGCTATAACGTGATATGTCCTAACAAAAGGCATTTTAACATCTCGCACGTTATATTTTACAACATTCCTAGCGCGTCGGCACCGACTTCCCAGTGGGTATATTATATACGTCTATAACGTTATATATCCTAACCTAAGGCAACCTAACATCTCGGACGTAATATTTTACAACAATCGTGGCGTGTCGGTCCCTACTTCTCGCTAGGAACGTTATGTATGTCTATAACGTTATATGTCCTAACCTAAGGCAACCTATCATCTCGGATGTAATATTTTACAACATTCCTTGCGTCTCGGCGCCTACGTCTCCGTGGGAAAATTATATACTTCTATAACGTTATATATCCTAACCTAAGGCAACATAACATCTCGGACGTGATTTTTTACAAACATCCTTGCGTGTCGGCGCATACTACTCCGTGGGAACATTATATAATTCTATAGCGTTATATATCCTAACATAAGGCATCCCAACAACTCGTATGTAATATTTGACAATATTCCTGGCGTTTCAGCCCCTACTTCTCGGTGGTAGCATTATAAACGTCTATAACGTTTTATGACCTACCCTAAGGCAACCTAACATCTCGGACTTAATATTTTACAACATTCGTGTCGTGTCGGCCCCTACATCTCGGTGGTATCATTATATACGTCTATCACTTTATATATCCTAACAAAAGGCAACCTAACATCTCGGATGTAATATTTTACAACATTCGTTGCTTGTCGGCCCCTACTTCTCGGTGGGAACTTTATATACGTCTAAAACGTTACATGTCCTATCCTAAGGCAACCTATCATCTCGGACGTAATATTTTACAAAATTCCTTGCGTGTCGGTGCCTACTTCTCCGTGGGAAAATTATATACGTCTATAAAGTTATATGTCCTAGCCTAAGGCAATCTAACATCTCGGGTGTAATATTTTACAACATTCCTTGCGTGTCGGCACCTAGTTCTCGTTGGGTACATTGTGTACGATTATAACGCTATATGTCCTAACCTAAGGCAACCTAACATCTCGGATGTAATATTTTATAACATTCGTGACGTGTCGGCCCCTACTTCTCGGTGGGAACATTATGTACTGCTATAACGTTATATGTCCTAACAAAAGGCAATCTAACATCTCGCACGTAATATATTACGATATTCCTAGCGCGTCGGCGCCGACTTCCCAGTGGGTACATTATATACGTCTATAACGTTATATATCCTAACCTAAGGCAACCTAACATCTCGGACGTAATATTTTACAACATTCGTGGCGTGTCGGTCCCTACTTCTCGGTAGGAACGTTATGTATGTCTATAACGTTATATGTCCTAACCTAAGGCAATCTAACATCTCGGGTGTAATATTTTACAACATTCCTTGCGTGTCGGCACCTAGTTCTCGTTGGGTACATTGTGTACGATTATAACGCTATATGTCCTAACCTAAGGCAATCTAACATCTCGGGTGTAATATTTTAAAACATTCCTTGCGTGTCGGCACCTAGTTCTCGTTGGGTACATTGTGTACGATTATAACGCTATATGTCCTAACCTAAGGCAACCTAACATCTCGGATGTAATATTTTTACAACATTCGTGGCGTGTCGGCCCCTACTTCTCGGTGGGAACATTATGTACTGCTATAACGTTATATGTCCTAACAAAAGGCAATCTAACATCTCGCACGTAATATTTTACGACATTCCTAGCGCGTCGGCGCCGACTTCCCAGTGGGTACATTATATACGTCTATAACGTTATATATCCTAACCTAAGGCAACCTAACATCTCGGACGTAATATTTTACAACATTCGTGGCGTGTCGGCCCCTGCTTCTCGGTGGGAACACTATGTACGTCTATAACGTTATATGTCCTAACCTAAGGCAACCTAGCATCTCGGATGTAATATTTTACAACATTCGTGGCGTGTTGGCTCCTCCTTCTGGGTGGTAACAATATGTACGGCTATAACGTTATATATCCTAACCTAAGGCAACCTAACATCTCGGATGTAATAATTTACAACATTCGTGGCTTGTCGGCCCCTACTTCTCGGTGGGAACTTTATATACGTCTAAAACGTTATCCTAACCTAAGGCAACCTAACATCTCGGATGTAATATTTTACAACATTCGTGGCGTGTCGGCCCCTACTTCTCGGTGGGAACATTATGTACTGCTATAACGTTATATGTCCTAACATGAGGCAATCTAACATCTCGGATGTAATATTTTACAACATTCCTTGCGTGTCGGCACCCACTCCTCGGAGGGAACATCATGTACGACTATAACGTTATATATCCTAATCTAAGGCAAACTAACATCTCGGATGTAATATTTTACAACATTCGTTGCTTGTCGGCCCCTACTTCTCGGTGGGAACTTTATATACGTCTAAAACGTTATATGTCCTAACCTAAGGCAACCTATCATCTCGGACGTAATATTTTACAAAATTCCTTGCGTGTCGGTGCCTACTTCTCCGCGGGAACATTATATACGTCTATAACGTTATATATCCTAACCTAAGGCAACCTAACATCTCGGATGTAATATTTGAAAACATTCCTGGCGTTTCAGCCCCTACTTCTCGGTGGTAACGTTATAAACGTCTATAACGTTATGTGTCCTAACCTAAGGCAACTTAACATCTCGGACGTAATATTTTACAACATTACTTGCGTGTGGGTGCCTACTTCTCCGTGGAAACATTATATACGTCTATAACGTTATATATCCTAACCTAAGGCAACCTAACATCTCGGATGTAATATTTTACAACATTCGTGGCGTGCCGGCCCCTGCTTCTCGTTGGGAACACTATGTACGTCTATAATGTTATATATCCTAACATAAGGCATCCTAACATCTCGGATGTAATATTTTACAACGTTCGTGACGTGTCGGCCGCTACTTCTCGGTGGGAACATTATCTACTGCTATAACGTGATATGTCCTAACAAAAGGCATTTTAACATCTCGCACGTTATATTTTACAACATTCCTAGCGCGTCGGCACCGACTTCCCAGTGGGTATATTATATACGTCTATAACGTTATATATCCTAACCTAAGGCAACCTAACATCTCGGACGTAATATTTTACAACAATCGTGGCGTGTCGGTCCCTACTTCTCGCTAGGAACGTTATGTATGTCTATAACGTTATATGTCCTAACCTAAGGCAACCTATCATCTCGGATGTAATATTTTACAACATTCCTTGCGTCTCGGCGCCTACGTCTCCGTGGGAAAATTGTATACTTCTATAACGTTATATATCCTAACCTAAGGCAACATAACATCTCGGACGTGATTTTTTACAAACATCCTTGCGTGTCGGCGCATACTACTCCGTGGGAACATTATATAATTCTATAGCGTTATATATCCTAACATAAGGCATCCCAACAACTCGTATGTAATATTTGACAATATTCCTGGCGTTTCAGCCCCTACTTCTCGGTGGTAGCATTATAAACGTCTATAACGTTTTATGTCCTACCCTAAGGCAACCTAACATCTCGGACTTAATATTTTACAACATTCGTGTCGTGTCGGCCCCTACATCTCGGTGGTATCATTATATACGTCTATCACTTTATATATCCTAACAAAAGGCAACCTAACATCTCGGATGTAATATTTTACAACATTCGTTGCTTGTCGGCCCCTACTTCTCGGTGGGAACTTTATATACGTCTAAAACGTTACATGTCCTATCCTAAGGCAACCTATCATCTCGGACGTAATATTTTACAAAATTCCTTGCGTGTCGGTGCCTACTTCTCCGTGGGAAAATTATATACGTCTATAAAGTTATATGTCCTAGCCTAAGGCAATCTAACATCTCGGGTGTAATATTTTACAACATTCCTTGCGTGTCGGCACCTAGTTCTCGTTGGGTACATTGTGTACGATTATAACGCTATATGTCCTAACCTAAGGCAACCTAACATCTCGGATGTAATATTTTATAACATTCGTGACGTGTCGGCCCCTACTTCTCGGTGGGAACATTATGTACTGCTATAACGTTATATGTCCTAACAAAAGGCAATCTAACATCTCGCACGTAATATATTACGATATTCCTAGCGCGTCGGCGCCGACTTCCCAGTGGGTACATTATATACGTCTATAACGTTATATATCCTAACCTAAGGCAACCTAACATCTCGGACGTAATATTTTACAACATTCGTGGCGTGTCGGTCCCTACTTCTCGGTAGGAACGTTATGTATGTCTATAACGTTATATGTCCTAACCTAAGGCAATCTAACATCTCGGGTGTAATATTTTACAACATTCCTTGCGTGTCGGCACCTAGTTCTCGTTGGGTACATTGTGTACGATTATAACGCTATATGTCCTAACCTAAGGCAATCTAACATCTCGGGTGTAATATTTTAAAACATTCCTTGCGTGTCGGCACCTAGTTCTCGTTGGGTACATTGTGTACGATTATAACGCTATATGTCCTAACCTAAGGCAACCTAACATCTCGGATGTAATATTTTTACAACATTCGTGGCGTGTCGGCCCCTACTTCTCGGTGGGAACATTATGTACTGCTATAACGTTATATGTCCTAACAAAAGGCAATCTAACATCTCGCACGTAATATTTTACGACATTCCTAGCGCGTCGGCGCCGACTTCCCAGTGGGTACATTATATACGTCTATAACGTTATATATCCTAACCTAAGGCAACCTAACATCTCGGACGTAATATTTTACAACATTCGTGGCGTGTCGGCCCCTGCTTCTCGGTGGGAACACTATGTACGTCTATAACGTTATATGTCCTAACCTAAGGCAACCTAGCATCTCGGATGTAATATTTTACAACATTCGTGGCGTGTTGGCTCCTCCTTCTGGGTGGTAACAATATGTACGGCTATAACGTTATATATCCTAACCTAAGGCAACCTAACATCTCGGATGTAATAATTTACAACATTCGTGGCTTGTCGGCCCCTACTTCTCGGTGGGAACTTTATATACGTCTAAAACGTTATCCTAACCTAAGGCAACCTAACATCTCGGATGTAATATTTTACAACATTCGTGGCGTGTCGGCACCCACTCCTCGGATGGAACATCATGTACGACTATAACGTTATATATCCTAATCTAAGGCAAACTAACATCTCGGATGTAATATTTTACAACATTCGTTGCTTGTCGGCCCCTACTTCTCGGTGGGAACTTTATATACGTCTAAAACGTTATATGTCCTAACCTAAGGCAACCTATCATCTCGGACGTAATATTTTACAAAATTCCTTGCGTGTCGGTGCCTACTTCTCCGCGGGAACATTATATACGTCTATAACGTTATATATCCTAACCTAAGGCAACCTAACATCTCGGATGTAATATTTGAAAACATTCCTGGCGTTTCAGCCCCTACTTCTCGGTGGTAACGTTATAAACGTCTAAACGTTATGTGTCCTAACATGAGGCAATCTAACATCTCGGATGTAATATTTTACAACATTCCTTGCGTGTCGGCACCTACTCCTCGGAGGGAACATCATGTACGACTATAACGTTATATATCCTAATCTAAGGCAAACTCACATCTCGGATGTAATATTTTACAACATTCGTGGCGTGTCGGCCCCTGCTTCTCGTTGGGAACACTATGTACGTCTATAATGTTATATATCCTAACATAAGGCATCCTAACATCTCGGATGTAATATTTTACAACGTTCGTGACGTGTCGGCCGCTACTTCTCGGTGGGAACATTATCTACTGCTATAACGTAATATGTCTTAACAAAAGGCAATTTAACATCTCGCACGTTATATTTTACAACATTCCTAGCGCGTCGGCGCCGACTTCCCAGTGGGTATATTATATACGTCTATAACGTTATATATCCTAACCTAAGGCAATCTAACATCTCGGGTGTAATATTTTACAACATTCCTTGCGTGTCTGCACCTACTTCTCGGTGGGTACATTGTGTATGATTATAACGTTATATGTCCTAACCTAAGGCAACCTAGCATCTCGGATGTAATATTTTACAACATTCTTGTCGTGTCGGCTCCTCCTTCTTGGTGGGAACATTGTGTACGGCTATAACGTTATATATCCTAACCTAAGGCAACCTAACATCTCGGATGTAATATTTTACAACATTCGTGGCGTGTCGGCCCCTACTTCTCGGTGGTAACGTTATAAACGTCTAAATGTTATGTGTCCTAACCTAAGGGAACCTAACATCTCGGACGTAATATTTTACAACATTACTTGCGTGTGGGTGCGTACTTCTCCGTGGAAACATTATACACGTCTATAACGTTATATATCCTAACCTAAGGCAACCTAACATCTCGGATGTAATATTTTACAACATTCGTGGCTTGTCGGCCCCTACTTCTCGGTGGTAACATTGTAAACGTCTATAACGTTTTATGTCCTAACCTAAGGCAACCTAACATCTCGGACGTAATATTTTACAACATTCGTGTCGTGTAGGACCCTACTTCTCGGTGCGAACATTATGTACTGCTATAACGTTATATGTCCTAACATGAGGCAATCTAACATCTCGGATGTAATATTTTACAACATACCTTGCGTGTCGGCACCTACTCCTTGGAGGGAACATCATGTACGACAATAACGTTATATATCCTAATCTAAGGCAAACTAACATCTCGGATGTAATATTTTACAACATTCGTGGCGTGTCGGCCCCTGCTTCTCGTTGGGAACACTGTGTACGTCTATAACGTTATATATCCTAACATAAGGCATCCTAACATATCGGATGTAATATTTTACAACGTTCGTGACGTGTCGGCCGCTACTTCTCGGTGGGAACATTATCTACTGCTATAACGTGATATGTCCTAACAAAAGGCAATTTAACATCTCGCACGTTATATTTTACAACATTCCTAGCGCGTCGGCGCCGACTTCCCAGTGGGTATATTATATACGTCTATAACGTTATATATCCTAACCTAAGGCAACATAACATCTCGGACGTGATTTTTTACAAACATCCTTGCGTGTCGGCGCATACTACTCCGTGGGAACATTATATAATTCTATAGCGTTATATATCCTAACATAAGGCATCCCAACAACTCGTATGTAATATTTGACAATATTCCTGGCGTTTTAGCCCCTACTTCTCGGTGGTAACATTATAAACGTCTATAACGTTTTATGTCCTAACCTAAGGCAACCTAACATCTCGGACGGAATATTTTACAACATTCGTGTCGTGTCAGCCCCTACTTCTCGGTGGTATCATTATATACGTCTATCACTTTATATATCCTAACAAAAGGCAACCTAACATCTCGGATGTAATATTTTACAACATTCGTTGCTTGTCGGCCCCTACTTCTCGGTGGGAACTTTATATACGTCTAAAACTTTATATGTCCCAACCTAAGGCAACCTATCATCTCGGACGTAATATTTTACAAAATTCCTTGCGTGTCGGTGCCTACTTCTCCGTGGGAACATTATATACGTCTATAAAGTTATATGTCCTAACCTAAGGCAATCTAACATCTCGGGTGTAATATTTTACAACATTCCTTGCGTGTCGGCACCTACTTCTCGTTGGGTACATTGTGTACGATTATAACGCTATATGTCCTAACCTAAGGCAACCTAACATCTCGGATGTAATATTTTACAACATTCGTGACGTGTCGTCCCCTACTTCTCGGTGGGAACATTATGTACTGCTATAACGTTATATGTCATAACAAAAGGCAATCTAACATCTCGCACGTAATATTTTACGACATTCCTGGCGTTTCAGCCCCTACTTCTCGGTGGTAACGTTATAAACGTCTATAACGTTATGTGTCCTAACCTAAGGCAACTTAACATCTCGGACGTAATATTTTACAACATTACTTGCGTGTGGGTGCGTACTTCTCCGTGGAAACATTATATACGTCTATAACGTTATATATCCTAACCTAAGGCAACCTAACATCTCGGATGTAATATTTTACAACATTCGTGACGTGTCGGCCGCTACTTCTCGGTGGGAACATTATCTACTGCTATAACGTTATATGTCCTAACATAAGGCAATCTAACATTTCGGATGTAATATTTTACAACATTCCTTGCGTGTCGGCTCCTTTACCTCGGTGGGAACATTATGTACGGCTATAACGTTATATGTCCTAACCTAAGGCAATCTAACATTTCGGATGTAACATTTTACAACATTCCTTGCGTCTCGGCGCCTACGTCTCCGTGGGAAGATTATATACTTCTATAACGTTATATATCCTAACCTAAGGCAACATAACATCTCGGACGTGATTTTTTACAAACATCCTTGCGTGTCGGCGCATACTACTCCGTGGGAACATTATATACTTCTATAGCGTTATATATCCTAACATAAGGCATCCCAACAACTCGTATGTAATATTTGACAATATTCCTGGCGTTTCAGCCCCTACTTCTCGGTGGTAACATTATAAACGTCCATAGCGTTTTATGTCCTAACCTAAGGCAACCTAACATCTCGGATGTTATATTTTACAACATTCGTGGCGTGTAGGCCCCTACTTCTCGGTGCGAACATTATGTACTGCTATAACGTTATATGTCCTAACATGAGGCAATCTAACATCTCGGATGTAATATTTTACAACATACCTTGCGTGTCGGCACCTACTCCTTGGAGGGAACATCATGTACGACAATAACGTTATATATCCTAATCTAAGGCAAACTAACATCTCGGATGTAATATTTTACAACATTCGTGGCGTGTCGGCCCCTGCTTCTCGTTGGGAACACTGTGTACGTCTATAATGTTATATATCCTAACATAAGGCATCCTAACATCTCGGATGTAATATTTTAGAACATTCGTGACGTGTCGGCCGCTACTTGTCGGTGGGAACATTATCTACTGCTATAACGTTATATGTCCTAACATAAGGCAATCTAACATTTCGGGTGTAATATTTTACAACATTCCTTGCGTGTCGGCGCCTTCCTCTCGGTGGGAACATTATGTACGGCTATAACGTTATATATCCTAACCTAAGGCAACCTAACATCTCGGACGTAATATTTTACAACAATCGTGGCGTGTCGGTCCCTACTTCTCGCTAGGAACGTTATGTATGTCTATAACGTTATATGTCCTAACCTAAGGCAACCTATCATCTCGGATGTAATATTTTACAACATTCCTTGCGTCTCGGCGCCTACGTCTCCGTGGGAAAATTATATACTTCTATAACGTTATATATCCTAACCTAAGGCAACATAACATCTCGGACGTGATTTTTTACAAACATCCTTGCGTGTCGGCGCATACTACTCCGTGGGAACATTATATAATTCTATAGCGTTATATATCCTAACATAAGGCATCCCAACAACTCGTATGTAATATTTGACAATATTCCTGGCGTTTCAGCCCCTACTTCTCGGTGGTAGCATTACAAACGTCTATAACGTTTTATGTCCTACCCTAAGGCAACCTAACATCTCGGACTTAATATTTTACAACATTCGTGACGTGTCGGCCGCTACTTGTCGGTGGGAACATTATCTACTGCTATAACGTTATATGTCCTAACATAAGGCAATCTAACATTTCGGATGTAATATTTTACAACATTCCTTGCGTGTCGGCTCCTTCTTCTCGGTGGGAACATTATGTACGGCTATAACGTTATATGTCCTAACCTAAGGCAATCTAACATTTCGGATGTAACATTTTACAACATTCCTTGCGTCTCGGCGCCTACGTCTCCGTGGGAAGATTATATACTTCTATAACGTTATATATCCTAACCTAAGGCAACATAACATCTCGGACGTGATTTTTTACAAACATCCTTGCGTGTCGGCGCATACTACTCCGTGGGAACATTATATACTTCTATAGCGTTATATATCCTAACATAAGGCATCCCAACAACTCGTATGTAATATTTGACAATATTCCTGGCGTTTCAGCCCCTACTTCTCGGTGGTAACATTATAAACGTCCATAGCGTTTTATGTCCTAACCTAAGGCAACCTAACATCTCGGACTTAATATTTTACAACATTCGTGACGTGTCGGCCGCTACTTCTCGGTGGGAACATTATCTACTGCTATAACGTTATATGTCCTAACATAAGGCAATCTAACATTTCGGATGTAATATTTTACAACATTCCTTGCGTGTCGGCTCCTTCTTCTCGGTGGGAACATTATGTACGGCTATAACGTTACATGTCCTAACCTAAGGCAATCTAACATTTCGGATGTAACATTTTACAACATTCCTTGCGTCTCGGCGCCTACGTCTCCGTGGGAAGATTATATACTTCTATAACGTTATATATCCTAACCTAAGGCAACATAACATCTCGGACGTGATTTTTTACAAACATCCTTGCGTGTCGGCGCATACTACTCCGTGGGAACATTATATACTTCTATAGCGTTATATATCCTAACATAAGGCATCCCAACAACTCGTATGTAATATTTGACAATATTCCTGGCGTTTCAGCCCCTACTTCTCGGTGGTAACATTATAAACGTCCATAGCGTTTTATGTCCTAACCTAAGGCAACCTAACATCTCGGATGTTATATTTTACAACATTCGTGGCGTGTAGGCCCCTACTTCTCGGTGCGAACATTATGTACTGCTATAACGTTATATGTCCTAACATGAGGCAATCTAACATCTCGGATGTAATATTTTACAACATACCTTGCGTGTCGGCACCTACTCCTTGGAGGGAACATCATGTACGACAATAACGTTATATATCCTAATCTAAGGCAAACTAACATCTCGGATGTAATATTTTACAACATTCGTGGCGTGTCGGCCCCTGCTTCTCGTTGGGAACACTGTGTACGTCTATAATGTTATATATCCTAACATAAGGCATCCTAACATCTCGGATGTAATATTTTAGAACATTCGTGACGTGTCGGCCGCTACTTGTCGGTGGGAACATTATCTACTGCTATAACGTTATATGTCCTAACATAAGGCAATCTAACATTTCGGGTGTAATATTTTACAACATTCCTTGCGTGTCGGCGCCTTCCTCTCGGTGGGAACATTATGTACGGCTATAACGTTATATATCCTAACCTGAGGCAACCTAACATCTCGGACGTAATATTTTACAACAATCGTGGCGTGTCGGTCCCTACTTCTCGCTAGGAACGTTATGTATGTCTATAACGTTATATGTCCTAACCTAAGGCAACCTATCATCTCGGATGTAATATTTTACAACATTCCTTGCGTCTCGGCGCCTACGTCTCCGTGGGAAAATTATATACTTCTATAACGTTATATATCCTAACCTAAGGCAACATAACATCTCGGACGTGATTTTTTACAAACATCCTTGCGTGTCGGCGCATACTACTCCGTGGGAACATTATATAATTCTATAGCGTTATATATCCTAACATAAGGCATCCCAACAACTCGTATGTAATATTTGACAATATTCCTGGCGTTTCAGCCCCTACTTCTCGGTGGTAGCATTATAAACGTCTATAACGTTTTATGTCCTACCCTAAGGCAACCTAACATCTCGGACTTAATATTTTACAACATTCGTGTCGTGTCGGCCCCTACTTCTCGGTGGTATCATTATATACGTCTATCACTTTATATATCCTAACAAAAGGCAACCTAACATCTCGGATGTAATATTTTACAACATTCGTGGCGTGTCGGCTCCACCTTCTGGGTGGGAACATTGCGTACGGCTATAACGTTATATATCCTAACCTAAGGCAACCTAACATCTCGGATGTAATAATTTACAACATTCCTGGCGTTTCAGCCCCTACTTCTCGGTGGTAACGTTATAAACGTCTATAACGTTATATATCCTAACCTAAGGCAACCTAACATCTCGGACGTAATATTTTACAACATTCGTGGCGTGTTCGGTCCCTACTTCTCGGTGGTATCATTATATACGTCTATCACGTTATATATCCTAACCTAAGGCAACCTAACATCTCGGACGTAATATTTTACAACATTCGTGGCGTGTTCGGTCCCTACTTCTCGGTGGTATCATTATATACGTCTATCACGTTATGTATCCTAACAAAAGGCATCCTAACATCTCGGATGTAATATTTTACAACGTTCGTGACGTGACGGCCGCTACTTCTCGGTGGGAACATTATCTACTGCTATAACGTGATATGTCCTAACAAAAGGCAATTTAACATCTCGCACGTTATATTTTACAACATTCCTAGCGCGTCGGCGCCGACTTCCCAGTGGGTATATTATATACGTCTATAACGTTATATATCCTAACCTAAGGCAACCTAACATCTCGGACGTAATATTTTACAACATTCGTGGCGTGTCGGTCCCTACTTCTCGGTAGGAACGTTATGTATGTCTATAACGTTATATGTCCTAACCTAAGGCAACCTATCATCTCGGATGTAATATTTTACAACATTCCTTGCGTCTCGGCGCCTACGTCTCCGTGGGAACATTATATACGTCTATAAAGTTATATGTCCTAACCTAAGGCAATCTCACATCTCGGGTGTAATATTTTACAACATTCCTTGCGTGTCGGCACCTACTTCTCGGTGGGTACATTGTGTATGATTATAACGTTATATGTCCTAACCTAAGGCAACCTAGCATCTCGGATGTAATATTTTACAATATTCGTGTCGTGTCGGCTCCTCCTTCTGGGTGGGAACATTGTGTACGGCTATAACGTTATATATCCTAACCTAAGGCAACCTAGCATCTCGGATGTAATATTTTACAACATTCGTGGCGTGTCGGCCCCTACTTCTCGGTGGTAACGTTATAAACGTCTAAACGTTATGTGTCCTAACCTAAGGCAACCTAACATCTCGGACGTAATATTTTACAACATTACTTGCGTGTGGGTGCGTACTTCTCCGTGGAAACATCATACACGTCTATAACGTTATATATCCTAACCTAAGGCAACCTAACATCTCGGATGTAATATTTTACAACATTCGTGGCTTGTCGGCCCCTACTTCTCGGTGGGAACTTTATATACGTCTAAAACGTTATCCTAACCTAAGGCAACCTAACATCTCGGATGTAATATTTAACAACTTTCGTGGCGTGTCGGCTCCTACTTCTCGGTGGGAACATTATGTACTGCTATAAATTTATATGTCCTAACATGAGGCAATCTAACATCTCGGATGTAATATTTTACAACATTCCTTGCGTGTCGACACCTACTCCTCGGAGGGAACATCATGTACGACTATAACGTTATATATCCTAATCTAAGGCAAATTCACATCTCGGATGTAATATTTTACAACATTCGTGGCGTGTCGGCCCCTGCTTCTCGTTGGGAACACTATGTACGTCTATAATGTTATATATCCTAACATAAGGCATCCTAACATCTCGGATGTAATATTTTACAACGTTCGTGACGTGTCGGCCGCTACTTCTCGGTGGGAACATTATCTACTGCTATAACGTGGTATGTCCTAACAAAAGGCAATTTAACATCTCGCACGTTATATTTTACAACATTCCTAGCGCGTCGGCGCCGACTTCCCAGTGGGTATATTATATACGTCTATAACGTTACATATCCTAACCTAAGGCAACCTAACATCTCGGACGTAATATTTTACAACAATCGTGGCGTGTCGGTCCCTACTTCTCGCTAGGAACGTTATGTATGTCTATAACGTTATATGTCCTAACCTAAGGCAACCTATCATCTCGGATGTAATATTTTACAACATTCCTTGCGTCTCGGCGCCTACGTCTCCGTGGGAAAATTATATACTTCTATAACGTTATATATCCTAACCTAAGGCAACATAACATCTCGGACGTGATTTTTTACAAACATCCTTGCGTGTCGGCGCATACTACTCCGTGGGAACATTATATAATTCTATAGCGTTATATATCCTAACATAAGGCATCCCAACAACTCGTATGTAATATTTGACAATATTCCTGACGTTTCAGCCCCTACTTCTCGGTGGTAGCATTATAAACGTCTATAACGTTTTATGTCCTACCCTAAGGCAACCTAACATCTCGGACTTAATATTTTACAACATTCGTGTCGTGTCGGCCCCTACTTCTGGGTGGTATCATTATATACGTCTATCACTTTATATATCCTAACAAAAGGCAACCTAACATCTCGGATGTAATATTTTACAACATTCGTGGCGTGTCGGCTCCTCCTTCTGGGTGGGAACATTGCGTACGGCTATAACGTTATATATCCTAACCTAAGGCAACCTAACATCTCGGATGTAATAATTTACAACATTCGTGGTGTGTCGGCCCCTTCTTCTCGGTGGGAACATTAAATACGTCTAAAACGTTATATGTTCTAACCTAAGGCAACCTATCATCTCGGACGTAATATTTTGCAAAATTCCTTGCGTGTCGGTGCCTACTTCTCCGTGGGAACATTATATACGTCTATAACGTTATATATCCTAACCTAAGACAACCTAACATCTCGGATGTAATATTTTACAACATTCGTGGCGTGTCGGCCCCTACTTCTCGGTGGGAACATTATGTACTGCTATAACGTTATATGTGCTAACATGAGGCAATCTAACATCTCGGATGTAATATTTTACAACATTCCTTGCGTGTCGGCACCTACTCGTCGGAGGGAACATTATGTACGACTATAACGTTATATATCCTAACCTAAGGCAACCTAGCATCTCGGATGTAATATTTTACAACGTTCGTGACGTGTCGGCCCCTGCTTCTCGTTGGGAACACTGTGTACGTCTATAATGTTATATATCCTAACATAAGGCATCCTAACATCTCGGATGTAATATTTTAGAACATTCGTGACGTGTCGGCCGCTACTTGTCGGTGGGAACATTATCTACTGCTATAACGTTATATGTCCTAACATAAGGCAATCTAACATTTCGGGTGTAATATTTTACAACATTCCTTGCGTCTCGGCGCCTTCCTCTCGGTGGGAACATTATGTACGGCTATAACGTTATATGTCCTAACCTAAGGCAATCTAACATCTCGGATGTAATATTTTACAACATTCCTTGCGTCTCGGCGCCTACGTCTCCGTGGGAAGATTATATACTTCTATAACGTTATATATCCTAACCTAAGGCAACATAACATCTCGGACGTGATTTTTTACAAACATCCTTGCGTGTCGGCGCATACTACTCCGTGGGAACATTATATAATTCTATAGCGTTATATATCCTAACATAAGGCATCCCAACAACTCGTATGTAATATTTGACAATATTCCAGGCGTTTCAGCCCCTACTTCTCGGTGGTAACATTATAAACGTCTATAACGTTTTATGTCCTAACCTAAGGCAACCTAACATCTCGGACGTAATATTTTACAACATTCGTGTCGTGTCAGCCCCTACTTCTCGGTGGTATCATTATATACGTCTATCACTTTATATATCCTAACAAAAGGCAACCTAACATCTCGGATGTAATATTTTACAACATTCGTTGCTTGTCGGCCCCTACTTCTCGGTGGGAACTTTATATACGTCTAAAACGTTATATGTCCCAACCTAAGGCAACCTATCATCTCGGACGTAATATTTTAAAAAATTCCTTGCGTGTCGGTGCCTACTTCTCCGTGGGAACATTATATACGTCTATAAAGTTATATGTCCTAACCTAAGGCAATCTAACATCTCGGGTGTAATATTTTACAACATTCCTTGCGTGTCGGCACCTACTTCCCGTTGGGTACATTGTGTACGATTATAACGCTATATGTCCTAACCTAAGGCAACCTAACATCTCGGATGTAATATTTTAAAACATTCGTGACGTGTCGGCCCCTACTTCTCGGTGGGAACATTATGTACTGCTATAACGTTATATGTCACAACAAAAGGCAATCTAACATCTCGCACGTAATATTTTACGACATTCCTTGCGTTTCAGCCCCTACTTCTCGGTGGTAACGTTATAAACGTCTATAACGTTATGTGTCCTAACCTAAGGCAACTTAACATCTCGGACGTAATATTTTACAACATTACTTGCGTGTGGGTGCGTACTTCTCCGTGGAAACATTATATACGTCTATAACGTTATATATCCTAACCTAAGGCAACCTAACATCTCGGATGTAATATTTTACAACATTCGTGGCGTGTCGGCCCCTGCTTCTCGTTGGGAACACTATGTACGTCTATAATGTTATATGTCCTAACATAAGGCATCCTAACATCTCGGATGTAATATTTTACAACGTTCGTGACGTGTCGGCCGCTACTTCTCGGTGGGAACATTATCTACTGCTATAACGTGATATGTCCTAACAAAAGGCAATTTAACATCTCGCACGTTATATTTTACAACATTCCTAGCGCGTCGGCGCCGACTTCCCAGTGGGTATATTATATACGTCTATAACGTTATATATCCTAACCTAAGGCAACCTAACATCTCGGACGTAATATTTTACAACATTCGTGGCGTGTCGGTCCCTACTTCTCGGTAGGAACGTTATGTATGTCTATAACGTTATATGTCCTAACCTAAGGCAACCTATCATCTCGGATGTAATATTTTACAACATTCCTTGCGTCTCGGCGCCTACGTCTCCGTGGGAAAATTATATACTTCTATAACGTTATATATCCTAACCTAAGGCAACATAACATCTCGGACGTGATTTTTTACAAACATCCTTGCGTGTCGGCGCATACTACTCCGTGGGAACATTATATAATTCTATAGCGTTATATATCCTAACATAAGGCATCCCAACAACTCGTATGTAATATTTGACAATATTCCTGGCGTTTCAGCCCCTACTTCTCGGTGGTAACATTATAAACGTCTATAACGTTTTATGTCCTAACCTAAGGCAACCTAACATCTCGGACGTAATATTTTACAACATTCGTGTCGTGTCGGCCCCTACTTCTCGGTGGTATCATTATATACCTCTATCACTTTATATATCCTAACAAAAGGCAACCTAACATCCCGGATGTAATATTTTGCAACATTCGTGGCGTGTCGGCTCCTCCTTCTGGGTGGGAACATTGCGTACGGCTATAACGTTATATATCCTAACCTAAGGCAACCTAACATCTCGGATGTAATAATTTACAACATTCGTGGCGTGTCGGCCCCTTCTTCTCGGTGGGAACATTATATACGTCTAAAACGTTATATGTCCTAACCTAAGGCAACCTATCATCTCGGACGTAATATTTTACAAAATTCCTTGCGTGTCGGTGCCTACTTCTTCGTGGGAACATTATATACGTCTATAACGTTGTATATCCTAACCTAAGGCAACCTAACATCTCGGATGTAATATTTTACAACATTCGTGGCGTGTCGGCCCCTACTTCTCGGTGGGAACATTATGTACTGCTATAACGTTATATGTCCTAACATGAGGCAATCTAACATCTCGGATGTAATATTTTACAACATTCCTTGCGTGTCGGCACCTACTCCTCGGAGGGAACATTATGTACGACTATAACGTTATATATCCAAACCTAAGGCAAACTAACATCTCGGATGTAATATTTTACAACATTCGTGGCGTGTCAAACCCTGCTTCTCGGTGGGAACACTATGTACGTCCATAACGTTATATATCATAACATAAGGCATCCTAACAACTCGTACGTAATATTTAACAACATTCCTGGCGTTTCAGCCCCTACTTCTCGGTGGTAACGTTATAAACGTCTATAACGTTATATATCCTAACCTAAGGCAACCTAACATCTCGGACGTAATATTTTACAACATTCGTGGCGTGTTCGGTCCCTACTTCTCGGTGGTATCATTATATACGTCTATCACGTTATATATCCTAACCTAAGGCAACCTAACATCTCGGACGTAATATTTTACAACATTCGTGGCGTGTTCGGTCCCTACTTCTCGGTGGTATCATTATATACGTCTATCACGTTATGTATCCTAACAAAAGGCAACCTAACATCTCGGACGTAATATTTTGCAACATTCGTGGCGTGTCGGTCCCTACTTCTCGGTAGGAACGTTATGTATGTCTATAACGTTATATGTCCTAACCTAAGGCAACCTATCATCTCGGATGTAATATTTTACAACATTCCTTGCGTCTCGGCGCCTACGTCTCCGTGGGAACATTATATACGTCTATAAAGTTATATGTCCTAACCTAAGGCAACCTAGCATCTCGGATGTAATATTTTACAACATTCGTGTCGTGTCGGCTCCTCCTTCTGGGTGGGAACATTGTGTACGGCTATAACGTTATATATCCTAACCTAAGGCAACCTAACATCTCGGACGTAATATTTTACAACATTCGTGGCGTGTCGGTCCCTACTTCTCGGTAGGAACGTTATGTATGTCTATAACGTTATATGTCCTAACCTAAGGCAACCTATCATCTCGGATGTAATATTTTACAACATTCCTTGCGTCTCGGCGCCTACGTCTCCGTGGGAAAATTATATACTTCTATAACGTTATATATCCTAACCTAAGGCAACATAACATCTCGGACGTGATTTTTTACAAACATCCTTGCGTGTCGGCGCATACTACTCCGTGGGAACATTATATAATTCTATAGCGTTATATATCCTAACATAAGGCATCCCAACAACTCGTATGTAATATTTGACAATATTCCTGGCGTTTCAGCCCCTACTTCTCGGTGGTAACATTATAAACGTCTATAACGTTTTATGTCCTAACCTAAGCCAACCTAACATCTCGGACGTAATATTTTACAACATTCGTGTCGTGTCGGCCCCTACTTCTCGGTGGTATCATTATATACGTCTATCACTTTATATATCCTAACAAAAGGCAACCTAACATCTCGGATGTAATATTTTACAACATTCGTGGCGTGTCGGCTCCTCCTTCTGGGTGGGAACATTGCGTACGGCTATAACGTTATATATCCTAACCTAAGGCAACCTAACATCTCGGACGTAATATTTTACAACATTCGTGGCGTGTCGGCCCCTACTTCTCGGTGGTAACGTTATAAACGTCTAAACGTTATGTGTCCTAACCTAAGGCAACCTAACATCTCGGACGTAATATTTTACAACATTACTTGCGTGTGGGTGCGTACTTCTCCGTGGAAACATTATACACGTCTATAACGTTATATATCCTAACCTAAGGCAACCTAACATCTCGGATGTAATATTTTACAACATTCGTGGCTTGTCGGCCCCTACTTCTCGGTGGGAAATTTATATACGTCTAAAACGTTATCCTAACCTAAGGCAACCTAACATCTCGGATGTAATATTTTACAACATTCGTGGCGTGTCGGCTCCTACTTCTCGGTGGGAACATTATGTACTGCTATAACTTTATATGTCCTGACATGAGGCAATCTAACATCTCGGATGTAATATTTTACAACATTCCTTGCGTGTCGGCACCTACTCCTCGGAGGGAACATTATGTACGACTATAACGTTATATATCCTAACCTAAGGCAAACTAACATCTCGGATGTAATATTTTACAACATTCGTGGCGTGTCAAACCCTGCTTCTCGGTGGGAACACTATGTACGTCTATAACGTTATATATCATAACATAAGGCATGCTAACAACTCGTACGTAATATTTTACAACATTCCTGGCGTTTCAGCCCCTACTTCTCGGTGGTAACGTTATAAACGTCTATAACGTTTTATATCCTAACCTAAGGCAACCTAACATCTCGGACGTAATATTTTACAACATTCGTGGCTTGTCGGCCCCTACTTCTCGGTGGGAACTTTATATACGTCTAAAACGTTATCCTAACCTAAGGCAACCTAACATCTCGGATGTAATACTTAACAACTTTCGTGGCGTGTCGACACCTACTCCTCGGAGGGAACATCATGTACGACTATAACGTTATATATCCTAATATAAGGCAAACTCACATCTCGGATGTAATATTTTACAACATTCGTGGCGTGTCGGCCCCTGCTTCTCGTTGGGAACACTATGTACGTCTATAATGTTATATATCCTAACATAAGGCATCCTAACATCTCGGATGTAATATTTTACAACGTTCGTGACGTGTCGGCCGCTACTTCTCGGTGGGAACATTATCTACTGCTATAACGTGATATGTCCTAACAAAAGGCAATTTAACATCTCGCACGTTATATTTTACAACATTCCTAGCGCGTCGGCGCCGACTTCCCAGTGGGTATATTATATACGTCTATAACGTTATATATCCTAACCTAAGGCAACCTAACATCTCGGACGTAATATTTTACAACATTCGTGGCGTGTCGGTCCCTACTTCTCGGTAGGAACGTTATGTATGTCTATAACGTTATATGTCCTAACCTAAGGCAACCTATCATCTCGGATGTAATATTTTACAACATTCCTTGCGTCTCGGCGCCTACGTCTCCGTGGGAACATTATATACGTCTATAAAGTTATATGTCCTAACCTAAGGCAATCTAACATCTCGGGTGTAATATTTTACAACATTCCTTGCGTGTCGGCACCTACTTCTCGGTGGGTACATTGTGTATGATTATAACGTTATATGTCCTAACCTAAGGCAACCTAGCATCTCGGATGTAATATTTTACAACATTCGTGTCGTGTCGGCTCCTCCTTCTGGGTGGGAACATTGTGTACGGCTATAACGTTATATATCCTAACCTAAGGCAACCTAGCATCTCGGATGTAATATTTTACAACATTCGTGGCGTGTCGGCCCCTACTTCTCGGTGGTAACGTTATAAACGTCTAAACGTTATGTGTCCTAACCTAAGGCAACCTAACATCTCGGACGTAATATTTTACAACATTACTTGCGTGTGGGTGCGTACTTCTCCGTGGAAACATCATACACGTCTATAACGTTATATATCCTAACCTAAGGCAACCTAACATCTCGGATGTAATATTTTACAACATTCGTGGCTTGTCGGCCCCTACTTCTCGGTGGGAACTTTATATACGTCTAAAACGTTATCCTAACCTAAGGCAACCTAACATCTCAGATGTAATATTTAACAACTTTCGTGGCGTGTCGGCTCCTACTTCTCGGTGGGAACATTATGTACTGCTATAAATTTATATGTCCTAACATGAGGCAATCTAACATCTCGGATGTAATATTTTACAACATTCCTTGCGTGTCGACACCTACTCCTCGGAGGGAACATCATGTACGACTGTAACGTTATATATCCTAATCTAAGGCAAATTCACATCTCGGTTGTAATATTTTACAACATTCGTGGCGTGTCGGCCCCTGCTTCTCGTTGGGAACACTATGTACGTCTATAATGTTATATATCCTAACATAAGGCATCCTAACATCTCGGATGTAATATTTTACAACGTTCGTGACGTGTCGGCCGCTACTTCTCGGTGGGAACATTATCTACTGCTATAACGTGATATGTCCTAACAAAAGGCAATTTAACATCTCGCACGTTATATTTTACAACATTCCTAGCGCGTCGACGCCGACTTCCCATTGGGTATATTATATACGTCTACAACGTTATATATCCTAACCTAAGGCAACCTAACATCTCGGACGTAATATTTTACAACATTCGTGGCGTGTCGGTCCCTACTTCTCGGTAGGAACGTTATGTATGTCTATAAAGTTATATGTCCTAACCTAAGGCAACCTATCATCTCGGATGTAATATTTTACAACATTCCTTGCGTCTCGGCGCCTACGTCTCCGTGGGAACATTATATACGTCTATAAAGTTATATGTCCTAACCTAAGGCAATCTAACATCTCGGGTGTAATATTTTACAACATTCCTTGCGTGTCGGCACCTACTTCTCGGTGGGTACATTGTGTATGATTATAACGTTATATGTCCTAACCTAAGGCAACCTAGCATCTCGGATGTAATATTTTACAACATTCGTGTCGTGTCGGCTCCTCCTTCTGGGTGGGACCATTGTGTACGGCTATAACGTTATATATCCTAACCTAAGGCAACCTAACATCTCGGATGTAATATTTTACAACATTCGTGGCGCGTCGGTCCCTACTTCTCGGTGGTAGCGTTATAAACGTCTAAACGTTATGTGTCCTAACCTAAGGCAACCTAACATCTCGGACGTAATATTTTACAACATTACTTGCGTGTGGGTGCGTACTTCTCCGTGGAAACATTATACACGTCTATAACGTTATATATCCTAACCTAAGGCAACCTAACATCTCGGATGTAATATTTTACAACATTCGTGGCTTGTCGGCCCCTACTTCTCGGTGGGAACTTTATATACGTCTAAAACGTTATCCTAACGTAAGGCAACCTAACATCTCGGATGTAATATTTAACAACATTCGTGGCGTGTCGGCTCCTACTTCTCGGTGGGAACATTATGTACTGCTGTAACTTTATATGTCCTAACATGAGGCAATCTAACGTTTCGGATGTAATATTTTACAACATTCCTTGCGTGTCGGCACCTACTCCTCGGAGGGAACATCATGTACGACTATAACGTTATATATCCTAACCTAAGGCAAACTAACATCTCGGATGTAATATTTTACTAAAATTCGTGGCGTGTCGGCCCCTACTTCTCGGTGGAAACATTATGTATGGCTATAACGTTATATATCCTAACCTAAGGCAACCTAACATCTCGGACGTAATATTTTACAACATTCGTGGCGTGTTCAGTCCCTACTTCTCGGTGGTATCATTATATACGTCTATCACGTTATATATCCTAACCTAAGGCAACCTAACATCTCGGACGTAATATTTTACAACATTCGTGGCGTGTTCGGTCCCTACTTCTCGGTGGTATCATTATATACGTCTATCACGTTATGTATCCTAACAAAAGGCAACCTAATATCTCGGATGTAATATTTTACAACATTCGTTGCTTGTCGGCCCCTACTTCTCGGTGGAAACGTTATATATGTCTAAAACGTTATATGTCCTAACCTAAGACAACCTATCATCTCGGACGTAATATTTTACAAAATTCCTTGCGTCTCGGCGCCTACGTCTCCGTGGGAAGATTATATACTTCTATAACGTTATATATCCTAACCTAAGGCAACATAACATCTCGGACGTGATTTTTTACAAACATCCTTGCGTGTCGGCGCATACTACTCCGTGGGAACATTATATAATTCTATAGCGTTATATATCCTAACATAAGGCATCCCAACAACTCGTATGTAATATTTGACAATATTCCAGGCGTTTCAGCCCCTACTTCTCGGTGGTAACATTATAAACGTCTATAACGTTTTATGTCCTAACCTAAGGCACCCTAACATCTCGGACGTAATATTTTACAACATTCGTTTCGCGTCGGCCCCTACTTCTCGGTGGTATCATTATATACGTCTATCACTTTATATATCCTAACAAAAGGCAACCTAACATCTCGGATGTAATATTTTACAACATTCGCTGCTTGTCGGCCCCTACTTCTCGGTGGGAACTTTATATACGTCTAAAACGTTATATGTCCTAACCTAAGGCAACCTATCTTCTCGGACGTAATATTTTACAAAATTCCTTGCGTGTCGGTGCCTACTTCTCTGTGGGAACATTATATACGTCTATAAAGTTATATGTCCTAACCTAAGGCAATCTAACGTCTCGGGTGTAATATTTTACAACATTCCTTGCGTGTCGGCACCTACTTCTCCGTGGGAGCATTATATACGTCTATATCGTTATATATCCTAACATAAGGCATCCTAACAACTCGGATATAATATTTGACAACATTCCTGGCGTTTCAGCCCCTACTTGTCGGTGGTAACGTTATAAACGTCTATAACGTTGTGTGTCCCAACCAAAGGCAACCTAACATCTCGGACGTAATATTTTACAACATTCCTTGCGTCTCGGCGCCTACGTCTCCGTGGGAACATTATATACGTCTATAAAGTTATATGTCGTAACCTAAGGCAATCTCACATCTCGGGTGTAATATTTTACAACATTCCTTGCGTGTCGGCACCTACTTCTCGGTGGGTACATTGTGTATGATTATAACGTTATATGTCCTAACCTAAGGCAACCTAGCATCTCGGATGTAATATTTTACAACATTCGTGTCGTGTCGGCTCCTCCTTCTGGGTGGGAACATTGTGTACGGCTATAACGTTATATATCCTAACCTAAGGCAACCTAGCATCTCGGATGTAATATTTTACAACATTCGTGGCGTGTCGGCCCCTACTTCTCGGTGGTAACGTTATAAACGTCTAAACGTTATGTGTCCTAACCTAAGGCAACCTAACATCTCGGACGTAATATTTTACAACATTACTTGCGTGTGGGTGCGTACTTCTCCGTGGAAACATCATACACGTCTATAACGTTATATAACCTAACCTAAGGCAACCTAACATCTCGGATGTAATATTTTACAACATTCGTGGCTTGTCGGCCCCTACTTCTCGGTGGGAACTTTATATACGTCTAAAACGTTATCCTAACCTAAGGCAACCTAACATCTCGGATGTAATATTTAACAACTTTCGTGGCGTGTCGGCTCCTACTTCTCGGTGGGAACATTATGTACTGCTATAAATTTATATGTCCTAACATGAGGCAATCTAACATCTCGGATGTAATATTTTACAACATTCCTTGCGTGTCGACACCTACTCCTCGGAGGGAACATCATGTACGACTATAACGTTATATATCCTAATCTAAGGCAAATTCACATCTCGGATGTAATATTTTACAACATTCGTGGCGTGTCGGCCCCTGCTTCTCGTTGGGAACACTATGTACGTCTATAATGTTATATATCCTAACATAAGGCATCCTAACATCTCGGATGTAATATTTTACAACGTTCGTGACGTGTCGGCCGCTACTTCTCGGTGGGAACATTATCTACTGCTATAACGTGGTATGTCCTAACAAAAGGCAATTTAACATCTCGCACGTTATATTTTACAACATTCCTAGAGCGTCGGCGCCGACTTCCCAGTGGGTATATTATATACGTCTATAACGTTACATATCCTAACCTAAGGCAACCTAACATCTCGGACGTAATATTTTACAACAATCGTGGCGTGTCGGTCCCTACTTCTCGCTAGGAACGTTATGTATGTCTATAACGTTATATGTCCTAACCTAAGGCAACCTATCATCTCGGATGTAATATTTTACAACATTCCTTGCGTCTCGGCGCCTACGTCTCCGTGGGAAAATTATATACTTCTATAACGTTATATATCCTAACCTAAGGCAACATAACATCTCGGACGTGATTTTTTACAAACATCCTTGCGTGTCGGCGCATACTACTCCGTGGGAACATTATATAATTCTATAGCGTTATATATCCTAACATAAGGCATCCCAACAACTCGTATGTAATATTTGACAATATTCCTGACGTTTCAGCCCCTACTTCTCGGTGGTAGCATTATAAACGTCTATAACGTTTTATGTCCTACCCTAAGGCAACCTAACATCTCGGACTTAATATTTTACAACATTCGTGTCGTGTCGGCCCCTACTTCTCGGTGGTATCATTATATACGTCTATCACTTTATATATCCTAACAAAAGGCAACCTAACATCTCGGATGTAATATTTTACAACATTCGTGGCGTGTCGGCTCCTCCTTCTGGGTGGGAACATTGCGTACGGCTATAACGTTATATATCCTAACCTAAGGCAACCTAACATCTCGGATGTAATAATTTACAACATTCGTGGTGTGTCGGCCCCTTCTTCTCGGTGGGAACATTATATACGTCTAAAACGTTATATGTTCTAACCTAAGGCAACCTATCATCTCGGACGTAATATTTTGCAAAATTCCTTGCGTGTCGGTGCCTACTTCTCCGTGGGAACATTATATACGTCTATAACGTTATATATCCTAACCTAAGACAACCTAACATCTCGGATGTAATATTTTACAACATTCGTGGCGTGTCGGCCCCTACTTCTCGGTGGGAACATTATGTACTGCTATAACGTTATATGTCCTAACATGAGGCAATCTAACATCTCGGATGTAATATTTTACAACATTCCTTGCGTGTCGGCACCTACTCGTCGGAGGGAACATTATGTACGACTATAACGTTATATATCCTAACCTAAGGCAACCTAGCATCTCGGATGTAATATTTTACAACGTTCGTGACGTGTCGGCCCCTGCTTCTCGTTGGGAACACTGTGTACGTCTATAATGTTATATATCCTAACATAAGGCATCCTAACATCTCGGATGTAATATTTTAGAACATTCGTGACGTGTCGGCCGCTACTTGTCGGTGGGAACATTATCTACTGCTATAACGTTATATGTCCTAACATAAGGCAATCTAACATTTCGGGTGTAATATTTTACAACATTCCTTGCGTCTCGGCGCCTTCCTCTCGGTGGGAACATTATGTACGGCTATAACGTTATATGTCCTAACCTAAGGCAATCTAACATCTCGGATGTAATATTTTACAACATTCCTTGCGTCTCGGCGCCTACGTCTCCGTGGGAAGATTATATACTTCTATAACGTTATATATCCTAACCTAAGGCAACATAACATCTCGGACGTGATTTTTTACAAACATCCTTGCGTGTCGGCGCATACTACTCCGTGGGAACATTATATAATTCTATAGCGTTATATATCCTAACATAAGGCATCCCAACAACTCGTATGTAATATTTGACAATATTCCAGGCGTTTCAGCCCCTACTTCTCGGTGGTAACATTATAAACGTCTATAACGTTTTATGTCCTAACCTAAGGCAACCTAACATCTCGGACGTAATATTTTACAACATTCGTGTCGTGTCAGCCCCTACTTCTCGGTGGTATCATTATATACGTCTATCACTTTATATATCCTAACAAAAGGCAACCTAACATCTCGGATGTAATATTTTACAACATTCGTTGCTTGTCGGCCCCTACTTCTCGGTGGGAACTTTATATACGTCTAAAACGTTATATGTCCCAACCTAAGGCAACCTATCATCTCGGACGTAATATTTTAAAAAATTCCTTGCGTGTCGGTGCCTACTTCTCCGTGGGAACATTATATACGTCTATAAAGTTATATGTCCTAACCTAAGGCAATCTAACATCTCGGGTGTAATATTTTACAACATTCGTGGCGTGTCGGTCCCTACTTCTCGGTAGGAACGTTATGTATGTCTATAACGTTATATGTCACAACAAAAGGCAATCTAACATCTCGCACGTAATATTTTACGACATTCCTGGCGTTTCAGCCCCTACTTCTCGGTGGTAACGTTATAAACGTCTATAACGTTATGTGTCCTAACCTAAGGCAACTTAACATCTCGGACGTAATATTTTACAACATTACTTGCGTGTGGGTGCGTACTTCTCCGTGGAAACATTATATACGTCTATAACGTTATGTGTCCTAACCTAAGGCAACTTAACATCTCGGACGTAATATTTTACAACATTACTTGCGTGTGGGTGCGTACTTCTCCGTGGAAACATTATATACGTCTATAACGTTATATATCCTAACCTAAGGCAACCTAACATCTCGGATGTAATATTTTACAACATTCGTGGCGTGTCGGCCCCTGCTTCTCGTTGGGAACACTATGTACGTCTATAATGTTATATATCCTAACATAAGGCATCCTAACATCTCGGATGTAATATTTTACAACGTTCGTGACGTGTCGGCCGCTACTTCTCGGTGGGAACATTATCTACTGCTATAACGTGATATGTCCTAACAAAAGGCAATTTAACATCTCGCACGTTATATTTTACAACATTCCTAGCGCGTCGGCGCCGACTTCCCAGTGGGTATATTATATACGTCTATAACGTTATATATCCTAACCTAAGGCAACCTAACATCTCGGACGTAATATTTTACAACATTCGTGGCGTGTCGGTCCCTACTTCTCGGTAGGAACGTTATGTATGTCTATAACGTTATATGTCCTAACCTAAGGCAACCTATCATCTCGGATGTAATATTTTACAACATTCCTTGCGTCTCGGCGCCTACGTCTCCGTGGGAAAATTATATACTTCTATAACGTTATATATCCTAACCTAAGGCAACGTAACATCTCGGACGTGATTTTTTACAAACATCCTTGCGTGTCGGCGCATACTACTCCGTGGGAACATTATATAATTCTATAGCGTTATATATCCTAACATAAGGCATCCCAACAACTCGTATGTAATATTTGACAATATTCCTGGCGTTTCAGCCCCTACTTCTCGGTGGTAACATTATAAACGTCTATAACGTTTTATGTCCTAACCTAAGGCAACCTAACATCTCGGACGTAATATGTTACAACATTCCTGGCGTTTCAGCCCCTACTTCTCGGTGGTAACGTTATAAACGTCTATAACGTTATATATCCTAACCTAAGGCAACCTAACATCTCGGACGTAATATTTTACAACATTCGTGGCGTGTTCGGTCCCTACTTCTCGGTGGTATCATTATATACGTCTATCACGTTATATATCCTAACCTAAGGCAACCTAACATCTCGGACGTAATATTTTACAACATTCGTGGCGTGTTCGGTCCCTACTTCTCGGTGGTATCATTATATACGTCTATCACGTTATGTATCCTAACAAAAGGCAACCTAACATCTCGGATGTAATATTTTACAACATTCGTGGCGTGTCGGCCCCTGCTTCTCGTTGGGAACACTATGTACGTCTATAATGTTATATATCCTAACATAAGGCATCCTAACATCTCGGATGTAATATTTTACAACGTTCGTGACGTGACGGCCGCTACTTCTCGGTGGGAACATTATCTACTGCTATAACGTGATATGTCCTAACAAAAGGCAATTTAACATCTCGCACGTTATATTTTACAACATTCCTAGCGCGTCGGCGCCGACTTCCCAGTGGGTATATTATATACGTCTATAACGTTATATATCCTAACCTAAGGCAACCTAACATCTCGGACGTAATATTTTACAACATTCGTGGCGTGTCGGTCCCTACTTCTCGGTAGGAACGTTATGTATGTCTATAACGTTATATGTCCTAACCTAAGGCAACCTATCATCTCGGATGTAATATTTTACAACATTCCTTGCGTCTCGGCGCCTACGTCTCCGTGGGAACATTATATACGTCTATAAAGTTATATGTCCTAACCTAAGGCAACCTAGCATCTCGGATGTAATATTTTACAACATTCGTGTCGTGTCGGCTCCTCCTTCTGGGTGGGAACATTGTGTACGGCTATAACGTTATATATCCTAACCTAAGGCAACCTAACATCTCGGACGTAATATTTTACAACATTCGTGGCGTGTCGGTCCCTACTTCTCGGTAGGAACGTTATGTATGTCTATAACGTTATATGTCCTAACCTAAGGCAACCTATCATCTCGGATGTAATATTTTACAACATTCCTTGCGTCTCGGCGCCTACGTCTCCGTGGGAAAATTATATACTTCTATAACGTTATATATCCTAACCTAAGGCAACATAACATCTCGGACGTGATTTTTTACAAACATCCTTGCGTGTCGGCGCATACTACTCCGTGGGAACATTATATAATTCTATAGCGTTATATATCCTAACATAAGGCATCCCAACAACTCGTATGTAATATTTGACAATATTCCTGGCGTTTCAGCCCCTACTTCTCGGTGGTAACATTATACACGTCTATAACGTTATATATCCTAACCTAAGGCAACCTAACATCTCGGATGTAATATTTTACAACATTCGTGGCTTGTCGGCCCCTACTTCTCGGTGGGAAATTTATATACGTCTAAAACGTTATTCTAACCTAAGGCAACCTAACATCTCGGATGTAATATTTTACAACATTCGTGGCGTGTCGGCTCCTACTTCTCGGTGGGAACATTATGTACTGCTATAACTTTATATGTCCTGACATGAGGCAATCTAACATCTCGGATGTAATATTTTACAACATTCCTTGCGTGTCGGCACCTACTCCTCGGAGGGAACATTATGTACGACTATAACGTTATATATCCTAACCTAAGGCAAACTAACATCTCGGATGTAATATTTTACAACATTCGTGGCGTGTCAAACCCTGCTTCTCGGTGGGAACACTATGTACGTCTATAACGTTATATATCATAACATAAGGCATGCTAACACCTCGTACGTAATATTTTACAACATTCCTGGCGTTTCAGCCCCTACTTCTCGGTGGTAACGTTATAAACGTCTATAACGTTTTATATCCTAACCTAAGGCAACCTAACATCTCGGACGTAATATTTTACAACATTCGTGGCTTGTCGGCCCCTACTTCTCGGTGGGAACTTTATATACGTCTAAAACGTTATCCTAACCTAAGGCAACCTAACATCTCGGATGTAATATTTAACAACTTTCGTGGCGTGTCGACACCTACTCCTCGGAGGGAACATCATGTACGACTATAACGTTATATATCCTAATATAAGGCAAACTCACATCTCGGATGTAATATTTTACAACATTCGTGGCGTGTCGGCCCCTGCTTCTCGTTGGGAACACTATGTACGTCTATAATGTTATATATCCTAACATAAGGCATCCTAACATCTCGGATGTAATATTTTACAACGTTCGTGACGTGTCGGCCGCTACTTCTCGGTGGGAACATTATCTACTGCTATAACGTGATATGTCCTAACAAAAGGCAATTAAACATCTCGCACGTTATATTTTACAACATTCCTAGCGCGTCGGCGCCGACTTCCCAGTGGGTATATTATATACGTCTATAACGTTATATATCCTAACCTAAGGCAACCTAACATCTCGGACGTAATATTTTACAACATTCGTGGCGTGTCGGTCCCTACTTCTCGGTAGGAACGTTATGTATGTCTATAACGTTATATGTCCTAACCTAAGGCAACCTATCATCTCGGATGTAATATTTTACAACATTCCTTGCGTCTCGGCGCCTACGTCTCCGTGGGAACATTATATACGTCTATAAAGTTATATGTCCTAACCTAAGGCAATCTAACATCTCGGGTGTAATATTTTACAACATTCCTTGCGTGTCGGCACCTACTTCTCGGTGGGTACATTGTGTATGATTATAACGTTATATGTCCTAACCTAAGGCAACCTAGCATCTCGGATGTAATATTTTACAACATTCGTGTCGTGTCGGCTCCTCCTTCTGGGTGGGAACATTGTGTACGGCTATAACGTTATATATCCTAACCTAAGGCAACCTAGCATCTCGGATGTAATATTTTACAACATTCGTGGCGTGTCGGCCCCTACTTCTCGGTGGTAACGTTATAAACGTCTAAACGTTATGTGTCCTAACCTAAGGCAACCTAACATCTCGGACGTAATATTTTACAACATTACTTGCGTGTGGGTGCGTACTTCTCCGTGGAAACATCATACACGTCTATAACGTTATATATCCTAACCTAAGGCAACCTAACATCTCGGATGTAATATTTTACAACATTCGTGGCTTGTCGGCCCCTACTTCTCGGTGGGAACTTTATATACGTCTAAAACGTTATCCTAACCTAAGGCAACCTAACATCTCGGATGTAATATTTAACAACTTTCGTGGCGTGTCGGCTCCTACTTCTCGGTGGGAACATTATGTACTGCTATAAATTTATATGTCCTAACATGAGGCAATCTAACATCTCGGATGTAATATTTTACAACATTCCTTGCGTGTCGACACCTACTCCTCGGAGGGAACATCATGTACGACTATAACGTTATATATCCTAATCTAAGGCAAATTCACATCTCGGATGTAATATTTTACAACATTCGTGGCGTGTCGGCCCCTGCTTCTCGTTGGGAACACTATGTACGTCTATAATGTTATATATCCTAACATAAGGCATCCTAACATCTCGGATGTAATATTTTACAACGTTCGTGACGTGTCGGCCGCTTCTTCTCGGTGGGAACATTATCTACTGCTATAACGTGATATGTCCTAACAAAAGGCAATTTAACATCTCGCACGTTATATTTTACAACATTCCTAGCGCGTCGACGCCGACTTCCCATTGGGTATATTATATACGTCTACAACGTTATATATCCTAACCTAAGGCAACCTAACATCTCGGACGTAATATTTTACAACATTCGTGGCGTGTCGGTCCCTACTTCTCGGTAGGAACGTTATGTATGTCTATAAAGTTATATGTCCTAACCTAAGGCAACCTATCATCTCGGATGTAATATTTTACAACATTCCTTGCGTCTCGGCGCCTACGTCTCCGTGGGAACATTATATACGTCTATAAAGTTATATGTCCTAACCTAAGGCAATCTAACATCTCGGGTGTAATATTTTACAACATTCCTTGCGTGTCGGCACCTACTTCTCGGTGGGTACATTGTGTATGATTATAACGTTATATGTCCTAACCTAAGGCAACCTAGCATCTCGGATGTAATATTTTACAACATTCGTGTCGTGTCGGCTCCTCCTTCTGGGTGGGACCATTGTGTACGGCTATAACGTTATATATCCTAACCTAAGGCAACCTAACATCTCGGATGTAATATTTTACAACATTCGTGGCGCGTCGGTCCCTACTTCTCGGTGGTAGCGTTATAAACGTCTAAACGTTATGTGTCCTAACCTAAGGCAACCTAACATCTCGGACGTAATATTTTACAACATTACTTGCGTGTGGGTGCGTACTTCTCCGTGGAAACATTATACACGTCTATAACGTTATATATCCTAACCTAAGGCAACCTAACATCTCGGATGTAATATTTTACAACATTCGTGGCTTGTCGGCCCCTACTTCTCGGTGGGAACTTTATATACGTCTAAAACGTTATCCTAACGTAAGGCAACCTAACATCTCGGATGTAATATTTAACAACATTCGTGGCGTGTCGGCTCCTACTTCTCGGTGGGAACATTATGTACTGCTGTAACTTTATATGTCCTAACATGAGGCAATCTAACGTTTCGGATGTAATATTTTACAACATTCCTTGCGTGTCGGCACCTACTCCTCGGAGGGAACATCATGTACGACTATAACGTTATATATCCTAACCTAAGGCAAACTAACATCTCGGATGTAATATTTTACTAAAATTCGTGGCGTGTCGGCCCCTACTTCTCGGTGGAAACATTATGTATGGCTATAACGTTATATATCCTAACCTAAGGCAACCTAACATCTCGGACGTAATATTTTACAACATTCGTGGCGTGTTCAGTCCCTACTTCTCGGTGGTATCATTATATACGTCTATCACGTTATATATCCTAACCTAAGGCAACCTAACATCTCGGACGTAATATTTTACAACATTCGTGGCGTGTTCGGTCCCTACTTCTCGGTGGTATCATTATATACGTCTATCACGTTATGTATCCTAACAAAAGGCAACCTAATATCTCGGATGTAATATTTTACAACATTCGTTGCTTGTCGGCCCCTACTTCTCGGTGGAAACGTTATATATGTCTAAAACGTTATATGTCCTAACCTAAGACAACCTATCATCTCGGACGTAATATTTTACAAAATTCCTTGCGTCTCGGCGCCTACGTCTCCGTGGGAAGATTATATACTTCTATAACGTTATATATCCTAACCTAAGGCAACATAACATCTCGGACGTGATTTTTTACAAACATCCTTGCGTGTCGGCGCATACTACTCCGTGGGAACATTATATAATTCTATAGCGTTATATATCCTAACATAAGGCATCCCAACAACTCGTATGTAATATTTGACAATATTCCAGGCGTTTCAGCCCCTACTTCTCGGTGGTAACATTATAAACGTCTATAACGTTTTATGTCCTAACCTAAGGCACCCTAACATCTCGGACGTAATATTTTACAACATTCGTTTCGCGTCGGCCCCTACTTCTCGGTGGTATCATTATATACGTCTATCACTTTATATATCCTAACAAAAGGCAACCTAACATCTCGGATGTAATATTTTACAACATTCGCTGCTTGTCGGCCCCTACTTCTCGGTGGGAACTTTATATACGTCTAAAACGTTATATGTCCTAACCTAAGGCAACCTATCTTCTCGGACGTAATATTTTACAAAATTCCTTGCGTGTCGGTGCCTACTTCTCTGTGGGAACATTATATACGTCTATAAAGTTATATGTCCTAACCTAAGGCAATCTAACGTCTCGGGTGTAATATTTTACAACATTCCTTGCGTGTCGGCACCTACTTCTCCGTGGGAGCATTATATACGTCTATATCGTTATATATCCTAACATAAGGCATCCTAACAACTCGGATATAATATTTGACAACATTCCTGGCGTTTCAGCCCCTACTTGTCGGTGGTAACGTTATAAACGTCTATAACGTTGTGTGTCCCAACCAAAGGCAACCTAACATCTCGGACGTAATATTTTACAACATTACTTGCGTGTGGGCGCGTACTTCTCCGTGGAAACATTTTATACGTCTATAACGTTATATATCCTAACATAAGGCAACCTAACATCTCGGATGTAATATTTTACAACATTCGTGGCGTGTCGGCCCCTGCTTCTCGGTGGGAACACTATGTACGTCTATAACGTTATATATCCTAATCTAAGGCAACCTACCATCTCGGATGTAATATTTTACAACATTCGTGGCCTGTCGGCCCCTACTTCTCGGTGGGAACATCATGTACTGCTATAACGTTATATGTCCTAACCTAAGGCATTCTAACATCTCCGATGTAATATTTTACAACATTCCTTGCGTGTCGGCACCTACTTCTCGGTGGGAACATTATGTACGGCTATAACGTTATATATCCTAATCTAAGGCAACCTAACATCTCGGATGTAATATTGTACAACATTCGTGGCGTGTCGGCCCCTACTTCTGGGTGGGAACACTATGTACGTCTATAACGTTATATATCCTAACATAAAGCATCCTAACAACTCGTATGTAATATTTTACAACATTCCTGGCGATTCAGCCCCTACTTCTCGGTGGTAACATTATAAACTTCTATAATGTGTTATGTCCTGACCTAAGGCAACCTAACATCACGGATGTAATATTTTACATCATTCCTTGCGTGTCGGCGCCAACTTCTCGGTGGGAACATTATGTACGGCTATAACGTTATATGTCCTAACCTAAGGCATCTTACATACCGGATGTAATATTTTACAACATTCGTGGCGTGTCGGCTACTGCTTCGCGGTGGGAACACTATGTACGTCTATAACGTTATATATCCTAACATAAGGCATCCTAACAACACGTATGTAATATTTGACAACATTCCTGGCGTTTCAGGCCCTACTTCTCGGTGGTAACATTATAAACTTCTATAATGTTTTATGTCCTGACCTAAGGCAACCTAACATCTCGGATGTAATATTTTACAACATTCCTTGCGTGTCGGCGCCATCTTCTCGGTGTGAACATTATGTACGGCTATAACGTTATATGTCCTAACCCAAGGCAATCTAACACCTCGGATGTAATATTTTACAACATTCCTTGCGTGTCGGCGCCTACGTCTCCGTGGGAAGATTATATACTTCTATAACGTTATATATCCTAACCTAAGGCAACATAACATCTCGGACGTGATTTTTTAGAAACATCCTTGCGTGTCGGCGCATATTACTCCGTGGGAACAATATATACTTCTATAACGTTACATACCCTTACATAAGGCATCCTAACAACTCGTATGTAATATTTGACAACAATCCTGGCGTTTCAGCCCCTACTTCTCGGTGGTAACATTATAAACGTCTATAACGTTGTATGTCCTAACCTAATGCAATCTAACATGTCGGACGTAATATTTTACAACATTCCTTGCGTGTCGGCGCCTACCTCTCCGCGGGAACATTATATACGTCTATAGCGTTATATATCCTAGCCTAAGGCAACCTAACATCTCGGATGTAATATTTTACAACATTCGTGGCGTGTCGGCCCCTGCTTCTCGTTGGGAACACTATGTACGTCTATAATGTTATATATCCTAACATAAGGCATCCTAACATCTCGGATGTAATATTTTACAACGTTCGTGACGTGTCGGCCGCTACTTCTCGGTGGGAACATTATCTACTGCTATAACGTGATATGTCCTAACAAAAGGCAATTTAACATCTCGCACGTTATATTTTACAACATTCCTAGCGCGTCGACGCCGACTTCCCATTGGGTATATTATATACGTCTACAACGTTATATATCCTAACCTAAGGCAACCTAACATCTCGGACGTAATATTTTACAACATTCGTGGCGTGTCGGTCCCTACTTCTCGGTAGGAACGTTATGTATGTCTATAAAGTTATATGTCCTAACCTAAGGCAACCTATCATCTCGGATGTAATATTTTACAACATTCCTTGCGTCTCGGCGCCTACGTCTCCGTGGGAACATTATATACGTCTATAAAGTTATATGTCCTAACCTAAGGCAATCTAACATCTCGGGTGTAATATTTTACAACATTCCTTGCGTGTCGGCACCTACTTCTCGGTGGGTACATTGTGTATGATTATAACGTTATATGTCCTAACCTAAGGCAACCTAGCATCTCGGATGTAATATTTTACAACATTCGTGTCGTGTCGGCTCCTCCTTCTGGGTGGGACCATTGTGTACGGCTATAACGTTATATATCCTAACCTAAGGCAACCTAACATCTCGGATGTAATATTTTACAACATTCGTGGCGCGTCGGTCCCTACTTCTCGGTGGTAGCGTTATAAACGTCTAAACGTTATGTGTCCTAACCTAAGGCAACCTAACATCTCGGACGTAATATTTTACAACATTACTTGCGTGTGGGTGCGTACTTCTCCGTGGAAACATTATACACGTCTATAACGTTATATATCCTAACCTAAGGCAACCTAACATCTCGGATGTAATATCTTACAACATTCGTGGCTTGTCGGCCCCTACTTCTCGGTGGGAACTTTATATACGTCTAAAACGTTATCCTAACGTAAGGCAACCTAACATCTCGGATGTAATATTTAACAACATTCGTGGCGTGTCGGCTCCTACTTCTCGGTGGGAACATTATGTACTGCTGTAACTTTATATGTCCTAACATGAGGCAATCTAACGTTTCGGATGTAATATTTTACAACATTCCTTGCGTGTCGGCACCTACTCCTCGGAGGGAACATCATGTACGACTATAACGTTATATATCCTAACCTAAGGCAAACTAACATCTCGGATGTAATATTTTACTAAAATTCGTGGCGTGTCGGCCCCTACTTCTCGGTGGAAACATTATGTATGGCTATAACGTTATATATCCTAACCTAAGGCAACCTAACATCTCGGACGTAATATTTTACAACATTCGTGGCGTGTTCAGTCCCTACTTCTCGGTGGTATCATTATATACGTCTATCACGTTATATATCCTAACCTAAGGCAACCTAACATCTCGGACGTAATATTTTACAACATTCGTGGCGTGTTCGGTCCCTACTTCTCGGTGGTATCATTATATACGTCTATCACGTTATGTATCCTAACAAAAGGCAACCTAATATCTCGGATGTAATATTTTACAACATTCGTGGCGTGTCGGCGCCTACTTCTCGGTGGGAACATTATGTACCGCTATAACGTTATATGTCCTAACATAAGGCAATCTAACATCTCGGATGTAACATTTTACAACATTCCTTGCGTGTCGGCACCCACTTCCCGGTGGGAACATTATGTACGACTATAACGTTATATATCCTAACCTAAGGCAACCTAACATCTCGGATGTAATATTTTACAACATTCGTGGCGAGTCGGCCCCTACTTCTCCGTGGGAACATCATATACTACGATAACGTTATATATCCTAACCTAAGGCAATCTAACATCTCGGATGTATTATTTTACAACATTCCTTGCATGTCGGCACCTATTTCTCGGTGGGAACATTATGTACGACTATTACGTTATATGTTCTAACCTAAGGCAACCTAACACTTCGCATGTAATATTTTACAACATTCGTGGCCTGTCGGCCCCTACTTCTCCGTGGGAACATTATATACGTCTATAACGTTATATATCCTAACATAAGGCACCCTAACAACCCGTATGGAATATTTGACAACATTCCTGGCGTTTCAGCCCCTACTTCTCGGTGGTAACGTTATAAACGTCAATAACGTTTTATGTCCTAACCTCAGGCAACCTAACTCCTCGGATGTAATATTCTACAACATTCGTGGCGTGTCGGCCCCTGCTTCTCGGTGGGAACATTATGTACTGCTATAACGTTATATGTCCTAACATAAGGCAATCTAACATCTCGGATGTAACATTTTACAACATTCCTTGCGTGTCGGCACCTACTTCTCGGTGGGAACGTTATGTACGCCCATAACTTTATATGTCCTAACCTAAGGCAACCTAACACCACGGATGTAATATTTTACAACATTCGCGGCGTGTCGTCCCCTACTTCTCGGTAGGAACGTTATGTACGTCTATAACGTTATATGTCCTAACCTAAGGCAACATAACTCCTCTGATGTAATATTTTACAACATTCGTGGCGTGTCGGCCCCTACTTCTCGGTGGGAACATAATGTATTGCTATAACGTTATGTCCTAACATAAGGCAATCTAACATCTCGGATGTAACATTTTACAACATTCCTTGCGTGTCGGCGCCTTCTTCTCGGTGGGAACACTATGTACGTCTATAACGTTATATATCCTAACATAAGGCAACCTAACTCCTCGGACGTAATATTTTACAACATTCGTGGCGTGTCGGCCCCTACTTCTCGGTGGGAACATTAAGTACTGCTATAACGTTATATGTCCTAACATAAGGCAATCTAACATCTCGTATGTAACATTTTACAAAATTCCTTGCTTGTCGGCACCTACTTCTCGGTGGGTACATTGTGTACGATTATAACGCTATATGTCCTAACCTAAGGCAACCTAAAATCTCGGATGTAATATTTTACAACATTCCTTGCGTGTCGGCACCTACTTCTAGGTGGGAACATTATGTACGACTATAACGTTATATATCCTAACCTAAGGCAAACTAACATCTCGGATGTAATATTTTACAAAAATTCGTGGCGTGTCGGCCCCTACTTCTCCGTGGGAATATTATATACTTCCATAACGTTATATATCCTAACATAAGGCATCCTAACAACTCGTATGTAATATTTGACAACATTCCTGGCGTGTCGGTGCCGACTTCCCAGTGGGTACATCATATACGTCTATAACGTTATATATCCCAACCTGAGGCAACCTAACATCTCGAATGTAATATTTTACAACATTCCTTGCGTGTCGGCGCCAACTTCTCGGTGGGAACATTATGTACGGCTATAACGTTATATGTCCTAACCTAAGGCAATCTAACACCTCGGATGTAATATTTTACAACATTCCTTGCGTGTCGGCGCCTACGTCTCCGTGGGAAGATTATATACTTCTATAACGTTATATATCCTAACCTAAGGCAACATAACATCTCGGACGTGATTTTTTACAAACATTCTTGCGTGTCGGCGCATACTACTCCGTGGGAACATTATATACTTCTATAACGTTACATACCCTAACATAAGGCATCCTAACAACTCGTATGTAATATTTGACAACATTCGTGGCGTGTCGGCCCCTGCTTCTCGGTGGCAACACTATGTACGTCTATAACGTTATATATCCTAACATAAGGCAACCTAACTCCTCGGATGTAATATTTTACAACATTCATGGCGTGTCGGCCCCTACTTCTCGGTGGAAACATTATGTACGGCTATAACGTTATATATCCTAACAAAAGGCAACCTAACATGTCGGAGGTAATACGTTACAACATTCGTGGCGTGTCGGCCCCTACTTCTCGGTGGGAACATTATGCTCTGCTATAACGATATATGTCCTAACATAAGGCAATCTAACATCTCGGATGTAACATTTTACAAAATTCCTTGCGTGTCGGTACCTACTTCTCGGAGGGAACATCATGTACTGCTATAACGTTATAGGTCCTAACCTAAGGCATTCTAACATCTCGGATGTAATATTTTACAACATTTCCTGCGTGTCGGCACCTACTTCTAGGTGGGAACATTATGTACGGCTATAACGTTATATATCCCAACATAAGGCAACCTAACACCACGGATGTAATATTTTACAACATTCCTTTCGTGTCGGCACCTACTTCTCGGTGGGAACATTATGTATGCCTATAACGTTATATGTCCTAACCTAAGGCAACCTAAAACTACGGATGTAATATTTTACAACATTCCTTTCGTGTCGGCACCTACTTCTCGGTGGGAACATTATGTACGGCTATAACGTTATATGTCCTAACCTATGGTAACCTAGCATCTCGGATGTAATATTTTACAACATTCCTTGCGTGTCGGCAGCTACTTCTCGGTGGAAACGTTATGTACGGCTATAACGTTATATGTCCTAACCTAAGGCAACCTTACCTCTGGGATGTAATATTTTACAACATTCCTTGCGTGCCGGGGCCTACTTCTCGGTGGGAACATTATATACGTCTATAACGTTATATATCCTAACCTAAGGTCATCTAACATCCCGGATGTAATATTTTACAACATTCCTTGCGTGTCGGCACCGACTTCCCAGTGGGTACATTATATACGTCTATAACGTTATATATCCTAACCTAAGGCAACCTAACATCTCGGATGTAATATTTTACAAGATTCGTGACGTGTCGGCCCCTACTTCTCGGTGGCAACATTATGTACGGCTATAGCGTTATATATCCTAACCTAAGGCAACCTAACATCTCGGATTTAATATTTTGCAACATTCCTGGAATGTAGGGCCCTACTTCTCGGTGGGAACATTATATACGTCTATAACGTTGTATATGCTGACCTAAGGAAACCTAACATCCCGGATGTAATATTTGAAAACGCTCCTGGCCTGTTGGTCGCTACTTCTCGGTGGGGACATTATATTCGCCTATAACGTTGTATATACTAACCTGCGGGGAACCTGACATCTCAGAACTAATATTTGACAACATTCCTGTCGTGAGGGCCCCTACATCTCGGTGGGAACATCATAAACGTCTATGACGTTGTATATCCTAACCTAAGGCAACCTAACATCTCGGATGTAATATTTAACAACATTCCTGGCGTGTCGGCCCGTAGTTCACGGTGGGAACATTATATACGTCTATAACGTTATATATCCTAACCTAAGGCAACCTAATATCTCGGATGTAATATTTCACAACATTACTGGCGTGTCGGCCGCTACTTCTCGGTGGGGACATTATATACGTCGATAACGTTGTATATCCTAACCAGAGGTAACCTAAGAGCTCTGTTGAAATATTTTACAACATTCCTGGCGTGTCGGGCCCTACTTCACGGTGGGAACATTATATACGTCTATAACGTTATATATCCCAACCTAAGGCAACCTAACACCTCGGATGTAATATTTTACAACATTCCTGGCATGTCGGCCCCTACTTCTTGGTGGGAACATTATATACGTCTATAACGTTGTATATCCTAACCTTCGGCAACCTAACACCTCGGATGTAATATTTGACCACATTCCTGGCGTGTCGGCCTCTACTTCTCGGTGGGAACATCATACACGTCTATAACGTTATATACCAAAACCTGAGGCATCCTAACACCTCGGATATTTTACAACATTCCTGGGGTGTCGGCCCCTACATCTCGGTGGGAACATCATATATGTCTATGACGTTGTATATCCTAGCCTAAGGTAACCTAACACCTCGCATGTAATATTTTACAACATTTCTGTCGTGACGGCCCGTAGTTTTCTGTGGGAACATTATATACGTCTATAACGTTATATATTCCAACCTAAGGCAACCTAACACCTCGGATGTAATATTTTACAACATTCCTGCCGTGTCGGCGCCTACATCTCGGTGGGGACATTATAAACGTCTATATCGCTGTATATCCTAACCTAAGGAAAAATAACATCTCGGATGTAATACTTGACAAGGTTCCTGGCTTGTCGGCCGCTACTTCTCGGTGGGAACATTATATACATCAATAACGTTATATATGCTAACCTGAGGCATCCTAACACTTCGGATGTAATATTTTACAACATTCCTGGCCTGTCGGCGCCTACATCTCGGTGGGGACATTATATACGTCTATAACGTTGTATATCCTAACCTAAGGAAACCTAACATCTCGGATGTAATATTTGACAACATTCCTGGCGTGTCGGCCTCTACTTCTCGGTGGGAACATCACATACGTCTATAACGTTATGTATCCCAACCTAAGGCAACCTAACATCTCGGATGTAATATTTTACAATATTCCTGGCATACCGTTCCCTACCTCTCGGTGGGAACATTATATACGACTATTACGTTATATATCCTAGCCTGAGGCATCCTAACACCTCGGATGTAATATTTTACAACATTCCTGCCGTGTCGGGCCCAACATCTCGGTGGGGACATTATAAACGTCTATAACGTTGTATATCCTAACCTAAGGCAACCTAACATCTCGGATGTAATATTTTACAACATTCCTGGCATGTCGGTCCCCACTTCTTAGTGGGAACATTATATACGTCTATAACATTGTATATCCCAACCTTCGGCAACCTAACACCTCGGATGTAGTATTTGACAACATTCCGGGCGTGTCGGCCTCTACTTCTCGGTGGGAACATCATATACGTCTATAACGTTATATATCCTAACCTAAGGATACCTAACATCTCGGGTGTAATATTTTACAACATTCCTGGCGTATCGGGCCCTACTTCTCGGTGGGAACATTATATACGTCTATAACGTTATATATCCCAACCTAAGGCAACCTAACACCTCGGATGTAATATTGTACAACATTCCTGCCGTGTCGGCACCTACATCTCGGTGGGGACATTATAAACGTCTATAACGTTGTATATCCTAACCTAAGGCAACCTAACATCTCGGATGTAATATTTTACAACATTCCTGGCATGTCGGTCCCTACTTCTTAGTGGGAACATTATATACGTCTATAACATTGTATATCCTAACCTTCGGCAACCTAACACCTCGGATGTAGTATTTGACAACATTCCTGGCGTGTCGGCCTCTACTTCTCGGTGGGAACATCATATACGTCTATAACGTTATATACCAAAACCTGAGGCATCCTAACACCTCGGATATTTTACAACATTCCTGGGGTGTCGGCCCCTACATCTCGGTGGGAACATCATATATGTCTATGACGTTGTATATCCTAGCCTAAGGTAACCTAACATCTCGGATGTAATATTTTACAACATTTCTGTCGTGACGGCCCGTAGTTTTCTGTGGGAACATTATATACGTCTATAACGCTATATATCCTAACCTAAGGCAACATAACATCTCGGCTGTAACATTTTACAACATTCCTGGCGTGTCGGCCCCTATTTCGCGGTGGGGACATTATATACGTCTATAACGTTGTATATCCTAACCTAAGGAAAAATATCATCTCGGATGTAATATTTGACAAGGTTCCTGGCTTGTCGGCCGCTACTTCTCGGTGGGAACATTATATACATCAATAACGTTATATATGCTAACCTGAGGCATCCTAACACTTCGGATGTAATATTTTACAACATTCCTGGCCTGTCGGCGCCTACATCTCGGTGGGGACATTATATACGTCTATAACGTTGTATATCCTAACCTAAGGAAACCTAACATCTCGGATGTAATATTTGACAACATTCCTGGCGAGTCGGCCTCTACTTCTCGGTGGGAACATCATATACGTCTATAACGTTATGTATCCCAACCTGAGGCAACCTAACATCTCGGATGTAATATTTTACAATATTCCTGGCATACCGTTCCCTACCTCTCGGTGGGAACATTATATACGTCTATAACGTTATATATCCTAACCTAAGGCAACCTAACACCTCGGATGTATTAATTTACAACATTCCTGCCGTGTCGGCGCCTACATCTCGGTGGGGACATTATATATGTCTATAACGTTGTATATCCTAACCTAAGGAAACCTAATATCTCGGATGTAATATTTGACAACATTCCTGGCGAGTAGGCCTCCACGTCTCCGTGGAAACTTTATATACATCAATAACGTAATATAACCTAACTCAGACCAAGCTATCTCCTCGGCGGTTATATTTGACAACATTCCTGGCGAGTTGGCCTCTACGTCTCCGTGGGACCTTTATATACATCAATAACGTAACATAACCTAACTTAAACCAACCTATCCTTTCGGCGGTAATATTTGACAACATTCCTGGCGAGTTGGCCTCTACGTGTCCGTGGGCCCTTTATATACATCAATGACGTAACATTACATAACCTAACCCAACCTAACGTCTCGCCAGTAATATCTGGCAACATTCCTGTCGAGTTGGCATCTACGTATACGTGGGACCTTCATATATATCAATAACGTAATATATCCTAACCTATCCCAACGTATCATCTCGGCGGTAATATTTGACAACATTCCTGGCGAGTTGGCCTCTACGTATCCGTGAGCCCTTTATATACATCAATAACGTAATATAACATAACCTAACCCAACCTAACCTCTCGGCGGTAATATTTAACAACATTCCTGGCGAGTTGCACTCTCCTTCTCCGTGGGAACATCATATGCGACAGTAACGTAATATAACCTAACCTAACCCAATCTAACCTCTCGGGGTACCATTTAACCAAATTCCTTGATTGTCGGCCCCTATTTCTCGGTGGGAACACTGTATACGTCTATGACTTAATACAACCTAACACCTAGGCGGTAATATTGGCAACATTCCTGGCGAGATTGCATCTACGTCTCCGTGGGACATTCATATACGTCAATAACGTAATATAACCTAACCTAACACAACCTATCCTCTCGGAGGTATTATTTGACAACATTCCTGGCGAGTTGGCCTCTACGTCTCCGTGGGACATTTATATACGTGAATAACGTAATACAACCTAACCTGACCCACTCTATCATCTCGGCGGTAATATTTTACAACATTCCTGGCAAGTTGCCCTCTATGTCTCCGTGGGACCTTTATATACATCAATAACGTAATTGAACCTAACCTAATCCAAACTAACCCCTCGATGGTAATATTTAACGTCATTCCTGGCGAGTTAGCCGCTAGTTCTCCGTGTGACCATTATATACATAAATAACGTAATGTAACCTAACCTAACCCAACCTAACATCTCGGCGGTAATATTTGACTACATTCCTGGCAAGTTGGCCTCTAATTCTCCGTGTGACCATTATATACATAAATAACGTAATGTAACTTAACCTAACCCAACCTAACTTCTCGGCGGTAATATTTGACAACATTCCTGGCTAGTTCGCTTCTACGTCTCCGTGGGTCCTTTATATACATCAATAACGTAATGTAAATTAACCTAACCCAAACTAACCTCTCGGGGAACCATTTTACCAAATTCCTTGTTTGTCGGCCCCTAGTTCTCGGTGGGAACACTGCATACGTCTATGACGTAATAAAACCTAACCTAACCCAACCTAACCTCTCGGCGGTAACATTTGAAAACATTCCTGGCGAATTGGCCTCTACGTCTCCGTGGGACCATTATATACATAAATAACGTAATGTAACCTAACATAACTCAACATAACGTCTGAGCGGTAATATTTGTCAACATTCCTGGCGTGTTGGATTCTACTTCCCCGTGAGACCATTATATACATTAATAACGTAATGTAAAATGACCTAACCCAAACTTACCTCTCGGCGGTAATATTTGACATCATTCCTGGCGAGTTAGCCTCTACTTTTCCGTGTGACCATTATATTCGTAAATAACGTAATGTAACCTAACCGATTCCAACCTAACATCTCGCCGGTAATATTTGACAACACTCCTGCCGAGTTGTCGTCTGCTTCTCCGTGGGAACATTATATGCGTCAGTAACGTAATATAACATAACCGAACCCAACCTAACCTCTCGGCGGTAATATTTGACAACATTCCTGGCGTGCTGGCCTTTACTTCCGCGTGTAACCATTATATGCATCAGTAACGTAATATAACCTTTCCTAACCCAACCTAACCTCTCGGAGTACCATTTCACCACATTCCTTGATTGTCGGCCCCTACATCTCGGTGGGAACGCTGTATACGTCTATGACGTAATACAACTTAACTTAACACAAACTAACATCTCGGGGGTAATATTTGACAACATTCCTGGCGAGTTGGCCTCTGCTTCTCCGTGGGAACATTATATGCGTCAGTAACGTAATATAACCTAACCTAACCCAACCTAACATCTCGGGGGTAATATTTGACAACATACCTGGCGAGTTGGCCTCTACTTCTCCGTGTGAACATTATATATATAAGTAACGTAATGTAACATAACCTAACCCGACCTAACCTCTCGGCGGTAATATTTGACAACACTCCTGCCGGGTTGTCCTCTGCTTCTCCGTGGGAACATTATATGCGTCAGTAACGTAATTTAACCTAACCTAACCCGAATACAACTTCTCGGCGTTGTTACTTGACAACATTCCTGGCGAGTTGGCCTCTACTGCTCCGTGTGACCATTAGTACATAAATAACGTAATGTAACCTAACCTAGCCCAACCTAACTTGTCGGCGGTAATATTTGACAACATTCATGGCGAGTTCGCTTCTTCGTCTCCGTGGGTCCTTTATATACATCAATAACGTAATGTAACCTAACCTAACCCAAACTTACCTCTCGGCGGTAATATTTGACATCATTCCTGGCGAGTTGGCCTCTACTTCTCCGTGTGACCATTATATACATAAATAACGTAATGTAACCTAACCTATCCGAACCTAACCTCTCGGCGGTAATATTTGACAACATTCCTGTCGTGCTGGCCTTTACTTCCGCGTGTAACCATTATATGCATCAGTAACGTAATATAAACTTTCCTAACCCAACCTAACCTCTCGGGGTACCATTTCACCACATTCCTTGATTGTCGGCCCCTACTTCTCGGTGGGAACGCTGTATACGTCTATGACGTAATACAACTTAACCTAACACAACCTAACATCTCGGCGGTAATATTTGACAACATTCCTGGCGAGTTGGCCTCTGCTTCTCCGTGTGAACATTATATATATAAGTAACGTAATGTAACATCACCTAACCGGACCTAACCTCTCGGCGGTAATATTTGACAACACTCCTGCCGGGTTGTCCTCTGCTTCTCCGTGGGAACATTATATGCGTCAGTAACGTAATTTAACCTAACCTAACCCGAACCCAACTTCTCGGCGTTGTTACTTGACCACATTCCTGGCGAGTTGGCCTCTACTGCTCCGTGTGACCATTAGTACATAAATAACGTAATGTAACCTAATCTAACCCAACCCAACTTCTCGGCGGTAATATTTGACAACATTCCTGGCGAGTTCGCTTCTACGTCCCCGTGGGTCCTTTATATACATCAATAACGTAATGTAACTTGACGTAATCCAAACTTACCTCTCGGCGGTAATATTTGACATCATTCCTGGCGAGTTAGCCTCTAGTTCTGCGTGTGACCATTATATACATAAATAACGTAATGTAACCTAACCTAACCCAACCTATCATCTCGGCGGTAATATTTGACAACATTCCTGGCGAGTTGGCCTCTACGTCTCCGTGGGACCTTCTTATACATCAATAACGTAATATAACGTAACCCAAACCAAACTAACCTCTCGGCGGTTATATTTGACATCATTCCTGGCGAGTTGGCATCTACTTCTCCGTGTGAATATTATATACACAAATAACGTAATGTAACCTAACCTAACCCAACCTAACCTCTCGGCGGTAATATTTGACAACATTCCTGGCGTGTTGGCCTCTACTTCACCGTGAGACCATTATATGCATCAGTAACGTAATATAACCTAACCTAACCCAACCTAACCTCTCGGCGGTAATATTTGGCAACATTCCTGGCGAGTTCGCTTCTACGTCCCCGTGGGTCCTTTATATACATCAATAACGTAATGTAACCTAACTTAAGCCAGACTAACCTCTCGGGGTACCATTTAACCAAATTCCTTGTTTGTCGGCCCCTAGTTCTCGGTGGGAACACTGTATACGTCTATGACGTAATAAAACCTAACCTAACCCAACCTAACATCTCGGCGGTAACATCTGATAACATTCCTGGCGAGTTGGCCTCTACGCCTCCGTGGGACATTTATATACGTCAATAACGTAATATAACATAACCTAACCCAACCTAACGTCTCGGCAGTAATATCTATCAACATTCCTGGCGGGCTGGCCTCTACGTCTCCGCGAGACCTTTATATACATAAATAACGTTATATAACCTAATCTAACCCAACCTAACCTCTCGGCGGTAATATTTAACAACATTCCTGGCGAGTTGGCCTCTACGTTTCCGTGAGCACTTTATATACATCAATAACGTAATATAACAAAACCTAACCCAACCTAAGCTCTCGGCGGTAATATTTAACAACATTCCTGGCGAGTTGTCCTCTGCTTCTCCGTGGGAACATCATATGCGTCAGTAACGTAATATAACCTAACCTAACCCAATCTAACCCCTCGGGATACCATTTAACCAAATTCCTTGATTGTCGGCACCTACTTCTCGGTGGGAATACTGTATACGTCTATGACGTAATACAACTTAACCTAACCTCACCTATCTTCTCGGCGGTAATATTTGACAACATTCCTGGCGAGTTCGCTTCTACGTCTCCGTGGGTCCTTTATATACATCAATAACGTAATGTAAACTAACCTAACCCAAACTAACCTCTCGGGGAACCATTTTACCAAATTCGTTGTTTGTCGGCCCCTAGTTCTCGGTGGGAACGCTGTATAGGTCTATGACGTAATACAACCTAACCTAACCCAACCTAACCTCTCGGCGGTAATATTTGACAACATTCCTGGCAAGTTGGCCTCTAATTCTCCTTGTGACCATTATATACAAAATAACGTAATGTAACCTAACCTAACCCAACATAACTTCTCGGCTGTAATGTTTGACAAAATTTTTGGCGAGTTGGCCTCTAATTCTCCGTGTGACCATTATATACATAAATAACGTAATGTAATCTAACCAAACCCAAGCTAACTTCTCGGCGGTAATATTTGGCAACATTCCTGGCGAGTTGGCTTCTACGTCTCCGTGGGACCTTTATATACATCAATAACGTAATATAACCTAACATAACCCAAACTAACTTCTCGGCGGTAATATTTGACAACACTTCTGCCGAGTTGTCCTCTGCTTCTCCGTGGGAACATTATACGTGTCAGTAACGTAATATAACCTAACCTAACCCAACCTAACTTCTCGGCGGTAATATTTGGCAACATTCCTGGCGAGTTGGCCTCTACGTCTCCGTGGGACCTTCATGTACATCAATAACGTAATGTAACATAACCTAACCCAACCTAACCTCTCGGCGGTAATATTTGACAACATTCCTGGCGAGTTGGCCTCATCATTTCCGTGTGACCATTATATACATCAATAACGTAATATAACCTAACCTAACCCAACCTAACATCTCGGCGGTAATATTTGACAACATTCCTGGCGAGTTGGCCTCTAATTCTCCGTGTGACCATTATATACATAAATAACGTAATGTAACCTAACCTAACCCAACCTAACCTCTCGGTCGTAATATTTGACAACATTCCTGGCGAGTTGGCCTCTACGTTTCCGTGGAACGTTTATATACATCAATAACGTAATATAACATAACCTAACCCAACCTAACCTCTCGGCGGTAATATTTGACAACATTCCTCGCGAGTTGGCCTCTACGTCTCCGTGGAATCTTTATATACATCAATAACGTAATGTAACCTAACCTAACCCAACCTAACATCTCGGTGGTAATATTCGACAACATTCAAGGCGAGTTGGCCTCTAATTCTCCTTGTGACCATTATATACAAAATAACGTAATGTAACCTAACCTACCCGAACCTAATCTATCGGCGGTAATATTGGACAACATTCCTGGCGAGTTGGCCTCTGCGTCTCCGTGGAACTTTTGTGTGCATAAATAACGTAATGTAACCTAACCTAACACAACCTAACCTCTCGGCGGTAATATTTGACAACATTCCTGGAGAGTTGGCCTCTACGTTTCCGTGGAACAATTATATACATTAATAACGTACTATAACCTAACCTAACCCAAACTAACCTCTCGCGGTACCATTTAACCACATTCCTTTATTGTCGGCCCCTACTTCTCGGTGGGAACACTGTATATGTCTATAAAGTAATACAACATTACCTAAACTAACATAACGTCTCGGCGGTAATATTTGTCAACATTCCTGGCGTGTTACGTCTACATCCCCGTGAGACCATTATATGCATCAGTAACGTAATATAACCTAACCTAACCTAACCTAACCTCTCGGGGTACCATATAACCAAATTCCTTGTTTGTCGGCCCCTAGTTCTCGGTAAGAACACTGTATACGTCTATGACGTAATACAACCTAACCTAACCCAAACTAACATCTAGGCGGTAATATTTGACAACATTCCTGGCGAGTTGGCCTCTACGTCTCCGTGGAATCTTTATATACATCAATAACGTAATGTAACATAACCTAACCCAACCTAACCTCTCGGCGGTAATATTTGACAACATTCCTAGCGAGTTGGCCTCTACGTCTCCGTGGCATCTGTATATACATCAATAACGTAATGTAACATAACCTAACCCAACCTAACATCTCGGCGGTAATATTTGGCAACATTCCTGGTGAGTTGGCATCTACGTCTCCGCGTGACCATTATATACATAAATAACGTAATGTAACCTAACCTAACACAACCTAACCTCTCGGTCGTAATATTTGACAACATTCCTGGCGAGTTGGCCTCTACGTCTCCGTGTGACCATTATATACATCAATAACGTAATATAACCTAACCTAACCCAACCTATCATTTCGGCGGTAATATTTAACAACATTCCTGGCGAGTTGGCCTCTACGTCTCCGTGGAATCTTTATATACATCAATAACGTAATGTAACCTAACCTAACCCAACCTAACATCTCGGCGGTAATATTCGACAACATTCCTGGCGAGTTGGCCTCTACTTCTCCGTGTGACCATTATATACATAAATAACGTAATGTAACCTAACCTAACCCAACCTAACCTCTCGGCGGTAATATTTGACAACATTCCTGGCGAGTTAGCCTCTACATCTCCGTGTGACCATTATGTACATAAATAACGTAATGTAACCTAACCTAACCCAACCTAACATCTCGGCGGTAATATTTGACAACATTCCTGGCGAGTTGGCCTCTACGTCTCCGTGGAATCTTTATATACATCAATAACGTAATATAACCTAACCTAACCCAACCTAACCTCTCGGCGGTAATATTTGACAAAATTCCGGGCGAGTTGGCCTCTACTTCTCCGTGTGACCATTATATACATAAATAACGTTATGTAACCTAAGCTAACCCAACCTAACCTCTCGGTGGTAATATTTGACAACATTCCTTGCGAGTTGGCCTCTACGTCTCCGTGGAACCTTTATGTACATCAATAACTTAATATAACATAACCTAACCCAAACTAACCTCTCGGGGTACCATTTAACCACATTCCTTTATTGTCGGCCCGTACTTCTCGGTAGGAACACTGTATACGTTTATGGCGTAATGCAACCTAACCTAACCCAACCTAACATCTCGGCGGTAATATTTGACAACATTCCTGGCGAGTTGGCCTCTACTTCTCCGTGTGACCATTATATACATAAATAACGTAATGTAATCTAACCAAACCCAAGCTAACTTCTCGGCGGTAATATTTGACAACATTCCTGGCGAGTTGGCTTCTACGTCTCCGTGGGACCTTTATATACATCAATAACGTAATATAACCTAACCTAACCCAAACAAACTTCTCGGCGGTAATATTTGACATCACTCCTGCCGAGTTGTCCTCTGCTTCTCCGTGGGAAAATTATATGCGTCAGTAACGGAATGTAACCTAACCTAACCCAAACTAACATCTCGGCGATAATATTCGACAACATTCCTGGCGAGTTGGCCTCTACTTCTCCGTGTGACCATTATATACATAAATAACGTAATGTAATCTAACCAAACCCAAGCTAACTTCTCGGCGGTAATATTTGACAACATTCCTGGCGAGTTGGCTTCTACGTCTCCGTGGGACCTTTATATACATCAATAACGTAATATAACCTAACCTAACCCAACCTAACCTCTCGGCGGTAATATTTGACAAAATTCCGGGCGAGTTGGCCTCTACTTCTCCGTGTGACCATTATATACATAAATAACGTAATGTAATCTAACCAAACACAAGCTAACTTCTCGGCGGTAATATTTGACAACATTCCTAGCGAGTTGGCTTCTACGTCTCCGTGGGATCTTTATATACATCAATAACGTAATATAACCTAACCTAACCCAAACTAACCTCTCGGCGGTAATATTTGACATAATTCCTGGCGAGTCAGCCTCTACTTCTCCGTGACCATTATATACATAAATAACGTAATATAACCTAACCTAACCCTACCTAACCTCTCGGCTGTAATATTTGACATCACTCCTGCCGAGTTGTCCTCTGCTTCTCCGTGGGAACATTATATGCGTCAGTAACGTAGTAAAACCTAACCTAACCCAACATAACTTCTCGGCGGTAATATTTGACAAAATTCCGGGCGAGTTGGCCTCTGCTTCTCCGTGTGACCATTATATACATAAATAACGTTATGTAACCTAAGCTAACCCAACCTAACCTCTCGGTGGTAATATTTGACAACATTCCTGGCGAGTTGGCCTCTACGTCTCCGTGGAACCTTTATGTACATCAATAACGTAATATAACATAACCTAACCCAAACTAACCTCTCGGCGGTAATATTTGACAACATTCCTGCCGAGTTGGCCTCTACTTCTCCGTGTGACCATTATATACATAAATAACGTAATGTAACCTAACCTAACCCAACCTAACCTCTCGGCGGTAATATTTGACAACATTCCTGGCGAGTTAGCCTCTACATCTCCGTGTGACCATTATGTACATAAATAACGTAATGTAACCTAACCTAACCCAACCTAACATCTCGCCGGTAATATTTGACAACATTCCTGGCGAGTTGGCCTCTAATTCTCCGTGTGACCATTATATACATAAATAACGTAATGTAACCTAACCTAACACAACCTAACCTCTCGGTCGTAATATTTGACAACATTCCTGGCGAGTTGGCCTCTACGTCTCCGTGGAACGTTTATATACATCAATAACGTAATATAACATAACCTAACCCAACCTAACCTCTCGGCGGTAATATTTGACAACATTCCTGGCGAGTTGGCCTCTACGTCTCCGTGGAATCTTTATATACATCAATAACGTAATATAACCTAACCTAACCCAACCTAACCTCTCGGCGGTAATATTTGACAAAATTCCGTGCGAGTTGGCCTCTACTTCTCCGTGTGACCATTATATACATAAATAACGTTATGTAACCTAAGCTAACCCAACCTAAACTCTCGGTGGTAATATTTGACAACATTCCTTGCGAGTTGGCCTCTACGTCTCCGTGGAACCTTTATGTACATCAATAACGTAATATAACATAACCTAACCCAAACTAACCTCTCGGGGTACCATTTAACCACATTCCTTTATTGTCGGCCCGTACTTCTCGGTAGGAACACTGTATACGTCTATGGCGTAATACAACCTAACCTAACCCAACCTAACATCTCGGCGGTAATATTTGACAACATTCCTGGCGAGTTGGCCTCTACTTCTCCGCGTGACCATTATATACATAAATAACGTAATGTAATCTAACCAAACCCAAGCTAACTTCTCGGCGGTAATATTTGATAACATTCCTGGGGAGTTGGCTTCTACGTCTCCGTGGGACCTTTATATACATCAATAACGTAATATAACCTAACCTAACCCAAACTAACTTCTCGGCGGTAATATTTGACAACACTCCTGCCGAGTTGTGCTCTGCTTCTCCGTGGGAACATTATATGCGTCAGTAACGTCATATAACCTAACCTAACCCAACATAACTTCTCGGCTGTAATGTTTGACAAAATTACTGGCGAGTTGGCCTCTACGTCTCCGTGGAACGTTTATATACATCAATAACGTAATATAACATAACCTAACCCAACCTAACCTCTCGGCGGTAATATTTGACAACATTCCTGGCGAGTTGGCCTCTACGTCTCCGTGGAATCTTTATATACATCAATAACGTAATGTAACCTAACCTAACCCAACCTAACATCTCGGCGGTAATATTCGACAACATTCCTGGCGAGTTGGCCTCTACTTCTCCGCGTGACCATTATATACATAAATAACGTAATGTAACCTAACCTAACCCAACCTAACCTCTCGGCGGTAATATTTGACAACATTCCTGGCGCGTTAGCCTCTACATCTCCGTGTGACCATTATGTACATAAATAACGTAATGTAACCTAACCTAACCCAACCTAACATCTCGCCGGTAATATTTGACAACATTCCTGGCGAGTTGGCCTCTAATTCTCCGTGTGACCATTATATACATAAATAACGTAATGTAACCTAACCTAACACAACCTAACCTCTCGGTCGTAATATTTGACAACATTCCTGGCGAGTTGGCCTCTACGTCTCCGTGGAACGTTTATATACATCAATAACGTAATATAACATAACCTAACCCAACCTAACCTCTCGGCGGTAATATTTGACAACATTCCTGGCGAGTTGGCCTCTACGTCTCCGTGGAATCTTTATATACATCAATAACGTAATATAACCTAACCTAACCCAACCTAACCTCTCGGCGGTAATATTTGACAAAATTCCGTGCGAGTTGGCCTCTACTTCTCCGTGTGACCATTATATACATAAATAACGTTATGTAACCTAAGCTAACCCAACCTAAACTCTCGGTGGTAATATTTGACAACATTCCTTGCGAGTTGGCCTCTACGTCTCCGTGGAACCTTTATGTACATCAATAACGTAATATAACATAACCTAACCCAAACTAACCTCTCGGGGTACCATTTAACCACATTCCTTTATTGTCGGCCCGTACTTCTCGGTAGGAACACTGTATACGTCTATGGCGTAATACAACCTAACCTAACCCAACCTAACATCTCGGCGGTAATATTTGACAACATTCCTGGCGAGTTGGCCTCTACTTCTCCGTGTGACCATTATATACATAAATAACGTAATGTAATCTAACCAAACCCAAGCTAACTTCTCGGCGGTAATATTTGATAACATTCCTGGCGAGTTGGCATCTACGTCTCCGTGGGACCTTTATATACATCAATAACGTAATATAACCTAACCTAACCCAAACTAACTTCTCGGCGGTAATATTTGACAACACTTCTGCCGAGTTGTGCTCTGCTTCTCCGTGGGAACATTATATGCGTCAGTAACGTCATATAACCTAACCTAACCCAACATAACTTCTCGGCTGTAATGTTTGACAAAATTACTGGCGTGTTGGCCTCTACTTCTCCGTGTGACCATTATATACATAAATAACGTAATGTAACCTAAGCTAACCCAACCTAACATCTCGGCGGTAATATTTGACAACATTCCTGGCGAGTAGGCCTCTACGTCTCCGTGGAATCTTTATATACATCAATAACGTAATATAACCCAACCTAACCCAAATTAACCTCTCGGGGTACCATTTAAACACATTCCTTTATTGTCGGCTCCTACTTCTCGGTAGGAACACGGTATACGTCTATGACGTAATACAATCTAACCTAACCCAACCTAACATCTAGGCGGTAATATTTGACAACATTCCTGGCGAGTAGGCCTCTACGTCTCTGTGGGACCTTCATGTACATCAAGAACGTAATATAACCTAACCTAACCCAACCTAACCTCTCGGCGGTAACATTTGAGAACATTCCTGGCGAGTTGGCCGCTACGTCTCCGTGGAACGTTTATATACATCAATAACGTAATATAACATAACCTAACCCAACCTAACCTCTCGGCGGTAATATTTGACAACATTCCTGGCGAGTTGGCCTCATCATTTCCGTCTGACCATTATATACATCAATAACGTAATATAACCTAACCTAACCCAACCTATCATTTCGGCGGTAATATTTAACAACATTCCTGGCGAGTTGGCCTCTAAGTCTCCGTGGAACGTTTATATACATCAATAACGTAATATAACATAGCCTAACCCAACCTAACCTCTCGGCGGTAATATTTGACAACATTCCTGGCGAGTTGGCCTCTACGTCTCCGTGGAATCTTTATATACATCAATAACGCAATGTAACCTAACCTAACCCAACCTAACATCTCGGCGGTAATATTCGACAACATTCCTGGCGAGTTGGCCTCTACTTCTCCGTGTGTCCATTATATACATAAATAACGTAATGTAACCTAACCTAACCCAACCTAACCTCTCGGCGGTAATATTTGACAACATTCCTGGCGAGTTAGCCTCTACATCTCCGTGTGACCATTATGTACATAAATAACGTAATGTAACCTAACCTAACCCAACCTAACATCTCGGCGGTAATATTTGACAACATTCCTGGCGAGTTGGCCTCTAATTCTCCGTGTGACCATTACATACATAAATAACGTAATGTAACCAAACCTAACACAACCTAACCTCTCGGTCGTAATATTTGACAACATTCCTGGCGAGTTGGCCTCTACGTCTCCGTGGAACGTTTATATACATCAATAACGTAATACAACATAACCTAACCCAACCTAACCTCTCGGCGGTAATATTTGACAACATTCCTGGCGAGTTGGCCTCTACGTCTCCGTGGAATCTTTATATACATCAATAACGTAATATAACATAACCTAACCCAACCTAACCTCTCGGCGGTAATATTTGACAAAATTCCGGGCGAGTTGGCCTCTACTTCTCCGTGTGACCATTATATACATAAATAACGTTATGTAACCTAAGCTAACCCAACCTAACCTCTCGGTGGTAATATTTGACAACGTTCCTTGCGAGTTGGCCTCTACGTCTCCGTGGAACCTTTATGTACATCAATAACGTAATATAACATAACCTAACCCAAACTAACCTCTCGGCGGTAACATTTGAAAACATTCCTGGCGAGTTGGCCGCTACGTCTCCGTGGAATCTATATATACCTCAATAACGTAATGTAACATAACCTAACCCAACCTAACCTCTCGGCGGTAATATTTGACAACATTCCTGGCGAGTTGGCCTCATCATTTCCGTCTGACCATTATATACATCAATAACGTAATATAACCTAACCTAACCCAACCAATCATTTCGGCGGTAATATTTAACAACATTCCTGGCGAGTTGGCCTCTACTTCTCCGTGAGACCATTATATGCATCAGTAACGTAATACAACCTAATCCAACCCAACCTAACGTCTCGGAGTACCATTTAACCACATTCCTTGAATGACGGCCCCTACTTCTCGGTGGGAACACTGTATACGTCTATGACGTAATACAACCTACCTAACGCAACCTAACATCTCGGCGGTAATATTTGACAACATTCCTGGAGAGTTGGCCTCTACGTCTCCGTGGGACCCTTATATACATAAATAACGTAATGTAACCTAACCTAATCCAACCTAACATCTCGGCGGTAATATTTGACAACATTCCTGGCGAGTTGGCCTCTAATTCTCCGTGTGACCATTATATACATAAATAACGTAATGTAACCTAACCTAACCCAAACTAACCTCTCGGTGTACCATTTAACCACATTCCTTTATTGTCGGCTCCTACTTCTCGGTGGGAACACTGTATATGTCTATGACGTAATACAACATAACCTAACCTAACATAACGTCTCGGCGGTAATATTTGTCAACATTCCTGGCGTGCTGGCCTCTACTTCCCCGCGAGACCATTATATGCATCAGTAACGTAATATAACCTAACCTAACCTAACCTAACCTCTCGGGGTACCATATAACCATATTCCTTGTTTGTCGGCCCCTAGTTCTCGGTGGGAACACTGTATACGTCTATGACGTTATACAACCTAACTTAACCCAACCTAACCTCTCGGCGGTAATATTTGACAACATTCCTGGCAAGTTGGCCTCTAATTCTCCTTGTGACCATTATATACAAAATAATGTAATGTAACCTAACCTAACCCAACATAACTTCTCGGCTGTAATGTTTGACAAAATTCCTGGCGAGTTGGCCTCTACTTCTCCGTGTGACCATTATATACAAAATAACGTAATGTAACCTGTTTTTTTTTTTTTTCGCAGGGAAATCCTCATGGATACCGTGGATTTTTTGGGAAATCCGCGGTTATGTCGGACTTTTACCGACTAAAACCCTGCGGTGGTCTTCCTACACTTGTAGCGGGTAGCCGGGAACTCTTTCGAACGCGTCCAGCATCCCGCCTCGTGTCTGAGTTCTTTGAACTCTCTGTTCATAGCTGGCGTGCGAGTTCATACTTTAGATTGGCAACGACTGCAACCACCACAGTCGTTTGCCTCTCCTCGGTCGAGCGCGTGCCGGATAGACTTGACCCAAATCCTGTCTAGCCGGCGCTCGGCTGCTCTTTCTGTTTTTTCTTATTTACTTTTTCTTTGCGCAATCTTTTCTATTACGCTTGTGTGCGAATGCATGCATTCCTCACGCGTACCTCTTTGTCGAATTTCTTGCGCCTGTCTTCAATCTTCGAAGTCGTCTTCCTCTTCTCCCGCTTGCGGCGTTTGAGATGGACGGCGGCGGCGAAGCTCCGCTCCCCGGTGGGTACTTTGGAGCGACTCTCGCGCCCTGACGGACGAGAGTCCCCTACCTTGGAGTGGAACGTGGCAAACGTCTACAACGCCGACCACGTAAGGCTCGTCGAGCAGAAAGCGTGCGCTCTCTTTCGCGCTCGGCGGCTTCCTTCGCAGCCATCACTTTGTCGCAAAACCAGGTAACGGCTCGCCAGTATCTCTCCCCTTCCAGCATCTTCGGCAGGATACTGGTCGGCGAGAGATCTCGTCCGATCTCTGCCACGAGAGCGTGGCGCAGCGTTTGCCACGCTGGACAGCGTTCCAACGTGTGCTGCGCAGAGTCGTCTCCGTCTCCGCAATGGTGACATTCAGCCGTGGCCTCTTTTCCGATCTTGCAGAGGTACTGACCGAAGCATCCATGTCCAGTCAGCACCTGCGTCACTCTGAAGGTGAGCTGCCCTCTCCTGTTTTCTACCCAGTTTTCCAAGATGGGTAGAATCGCTCCCACGATCCTGTGATTGGTCGCAGGTGCGAGTTTCTCCTTCCATTTAGAGAAAGTGAAGCGTCTCGCTTCTCTTCTAATCTCGTCCCTTGTCGGAGCAGGTGCACCTTCTTCTTCTACCTGGCGCGTTGTGCGAAGGGTTTCGTACACTATGAGGTCTTCCTGCGCCAGGTATTCCAGGGGTGCGAGACCCGCCAGCATTGTTGCCGCGTCGTAGGAAATCGTGCGATATCCTCTTATGACCCGAATGGCTATTCTTCGCCACGCGCTTCGCAGCAGCTGCAGCTTTCTGCCTCCTTTGTTAAGCGCGTCGCTCCATACCGGGGCTCCGTAAAGCGCAATGCTTTTTATCACCCCAGCATAGACTTTCCTTACTTTCTCGTCCGGTCCGTGCAGATTCGGCATGATGCGGCTTAGATAATTTGCCGCAGCATCCAGTCGAACGGCCTGACGAGCGAAGTGGAGACCAAAGTTCCATTTATCGTCGAGGAGCAGTCCGAGATACTTCATCTCGCTCCCCACTGTAACTTTGGATGGTCCGATGTTGACCACTTCGTTTCCTCCTCGCGGGTCTCTTCTTCGTCCCTTGAAGCACAGGATTTCAGATTTCTCCGGTGCCATCTGGAGCCCCATCTTCTTGATCGTATTAGCCACGACCGCAACTGCCACTTCGGCCCGGCAGATTGCGCGTTGCCGACACGTGTCGACTGCCAACACCATCGTGTCATCCGCGTAGCACGTGAGATGCACGCCGGACGGCATTGGCAGCTTCAGGACCGCGTCGTACCCGAGATTCCAGAGAAGCGGTCCGAGGACCGATCCCTGGGGAACGCCGCGATCAATCTTCTTTTTCTCGATTCCATGCCGGCTATCGTAGAGAACCGCGCGGTCGCTCAGGTAATTTTCCACGACCCTTCGCAGGTATCGCGGAAACCCGTGCTTTTCAAGCGCTCTACGAATCGTACTCCATTCGAGGGAGTTGAACGCATTCTTAATATCTAAAGATATCGCGATTACGACTCCCCCGGCGGCGATCGCGTTTTCGGCGAAACTTTTCACTTGTCGAATCGCGTCAATCGTCGATCGTCCTTCTCGGAAGCCGAATTGGTTCTCGGCTAAGTTCGGCCCGGTTCGCGACAGGTGCTCGATGAGGCGGTTGTGGATTATCCTTTCAAATAATTTTCCGACCTCGTCGAGCAAAACTATCGGCCTGTACGCTGCCGGTAAATCCTCCGATTTTCCCGGCTTTCGGAGCAACACTAATCTGCCGGTTTTCCATCTTGCTGGAAACGTACCCGTCTTCAAGCATGCTGTAAATAACTTCCGCAATCTTGAATTCAGGACACTGAGTGCCATCGACCAGGCACGGCCGGGAATTCCGTCCGGTCCGGGCGCGGTGTTCTTCTTTGTCATGCGCTTTATGGCGCGAGCCATTTCCTCCTCGGTGACGTCGTTGTCCAGCGACCAGATGATCGGGTCGATGTGTGCTGAAATTTGCGAGTTGCTCGCCGACGTAGCCTCTTCCGGTGGGAAGAGCGTGTCGACAACTCGCTTCAAGAACGGCGTCTCCATCGTCTCCGTTAACGGGGGCGTCCACGGTCGTAATTTATTCATTACTATCTTGTACGGCCGCCCCCACGGATCCTCGCGCAGTGTTTCCAGCAGCCCGTCCCATGCTCGTGCCTTTGATGTCTTTATGGCCGCCTGCAGCTCTATTTTCTTCTCCTTGTAAACTTCATAGAGCTGCGCTTTCCTCACCGAATCGGGATTCCTCCGTTTCCGGTATCTCGTATATTGCCTCCGTGCGTTTGTGCTCTCCGCACGGAGAAGAGCGATCTCGTTCCTCCACCAATATACGGGTTTACGAGTGGGGTTCGACCTTATTTTCGGCATGCTTGCGTTGCACACCGATGTCAACGTCCTCGTAAACCATTCTGCTTCTCGCTCGACTACGGCCGCTTCGGTCGGTTCGCTCGGCCAGGTAGCGGCGAGGGTTGCCGCCATAAACATATCTTCGTCGATTTTTCGCAATGACCATCTATTTTGCTTCTGGTACGCTGCCCTTCTTCCTTGTACCGTGGATATGTCGATCCTTATATATAAGTGATCAGATAAAGTTTCGATCGGATCCACTTTCCAGCTCGTGACTCTTCGAGATGCTGCGTCGTTCGCGAACGAGAGGTCGACCTTGCTCTCGCCCTGTGGACGCACGCACGTACTGGCAGATCCTTGATTCAACAGTCTGAGATTCGCGGATGCTGCCCAGTCCATCGTCGAGTGTCCACGCTGAGTCGTTCTGGAAGAGCGCCACATAGTCGCGTGCGCGTTGAAATCTCCCAGTACGAATGTCGGTTGCGAGGCGTGATTTCGCACTACACCCTCCACTTCGTCCAGGAGCTGATCGAAATCTTGCAACGACCAACTCGGCGGCGCGTATATTCCAATGACGACGCAATCCGACCACGATACTGCGACGTAACCACGCCCTTGCGCGATGGCTGTGATCGGTCGGATGCGTGTCGGCGTCGCCTGAATTATTGCAACCGTCTTCTCCCTGTTTGCTATCCATGACGGCTTGTCGTGGATTAAATACGGCTCCGCGGCAACCACTAATTCAACCACGCCGCTTTGCAGGCTTTCGAGCATAAGATCTTGTGCTCTCGCGGCGTGATTTAAATTAGTTTGCAGGATCTGGCATTTCATATTGAAAGTTACGCCAGATCCATCGCCTCCTCGCGGCTGGTGCTCGCCTTCAGAGTTTCGCGCTCCTTCTCCTCTTCGTGGTTGTGTTTGGCTGCTGCTGCAGCTTTTTCCTTCTTTTCCTCAGGTTTCTTATCCTTACCTGAGGATTTAGCGCTCGATTGAGTAGCGTTCTTCTGTCCTTTTTTTGCCGGCGGCGGGACAGTGCAGGGTTTGCTACCTGCTCTGTGTCCATGCGAGCGGTTTGCCGACTTGCATACCGGGCACGTCGGTGCCTTCTCATTGCATTCCGCAGCGCGGTGTCCCTTCTCACCGCACCGGTAACACGCCTCCGTTCGGTCCACGGTCGCGGAGCATTTCGCGATTACGTGCCCGATTTCCCAACATTTGAAGCAGGTAAGTTGTCGTGCTTCGATGGGTTCAACGCGAACGGACGTCCATCCGACCTTTACTTTACCGTTTTCGGTAACCTTCTTTGCGGCGGCGACCGGGCATTGCATAAGCATCGTGCCCATGCCGTTATACGCCGTCCTCCTGGGACCGGTTTTTATCTCGTCGGCGGTGCAGCCGCCTTGTGCGGCGACTGCTTCGACGACCTCACCGACCGTGATCGAGTCTTCCATCCTGAAGACCCTCAGGGCCGCTCTCTTGCAGGGGCGCGTGATTTTTACACCCCTCGTGATCGCGAATAGCCCGGTTAACTTGTTGGCGAGCGCGTTCGCCTTCTCTTCTTTACCTTCGCCGCTTATTTCGAGAATAAGCGCTCCGGTCAGCGCTTTCCTGGGTTTGACCTCACCGATTCCCAGGTCCGACAGTTTGATCTTCTGCCGCGCCGTTGTCATAAGCTCGGCGTATGTCGATTTACTGCCCTCCTCTATAGTGATTACGACAGCGGCCGTGCTCGGGGTTTTCATCACTATCGGCTTTTCTTTTGGCATCGACTTCGCAGCTGCTACCTTCTTGCCTGCCCTCACGGTCTTGTTTACGGTGGCCGTCGTCTCCTTTTTCGACTTTCTGCCGAGGACTTTCGTCCACGGCGTTTCCGTCTCCTTCTTGTTCTGCGGAGCAGGTGCGCTCGCTGCTGGACACTTCCCTTCGCTCTCCTTCCGAACCTGCTCCTTTTGAATCTGTTCCATCCTCTTCTGGATGGGTGATTTCTTTGTTTCCGCTTTCGCGGATTTTTTCACCGGTGGAAGGGGCATTGCCTCTCTCTTCCCAGCGGACTTCTCCTTCTTTATGATTGCGGCGCTTGTTCCCTCTTTCGCGGGTTCTTCGCGTCGCGCAACATTTCGTGCCTCCGACCGCGGACGATCCTCCTTCGGAGCGAAGCGCTTCTCCGCCTTCTCCCAAAATTGTGTAAGCCGTTCGTTGACAACGGCCCCAATCTGCTCCATTAGCAGTACGAGACCGGTGTCGGGGATGCTGGCTTCCTCCTGCTTCGTAGTCAGCGATTGCCGTCGTGTTCTTTTATCACTACGCTCGGCGATCTCCATGCTTTTGATCGCCGGCGATAATTGGCTGTTTGCCGTATTTTCGAGGGCGGTCAGCCTCTCCTTGAGAAGGGCATTCTCCTTCTCCAGTTTTTCAACCTTAGCTTTAATAAGGCTGAATTCCTGATCTCCTGCTGTTCCGGCGATGGCGCGGCTGGCGCGTTGTTCAGCTTCCGTAGTCGCCGCTCGCAGGATTCGAACGCTGACGCGCATCGACCGTTTAATTGTGCCTTTCAGCTGCGACGACTTCGCAGCGGCATATTCAATTTTGGCCGCCGATTCCAGAGCCCAGGCTGCCAGATCCTCTATCGGCATTTTCCTGGCCTCTTCGTCAAAAACTTCCTGGTCCGGAATAGGATTTGACGTCCTTGATGGTGGCGGCGGCATGCAATCACCGTAGAGGAGCTCTCGCTCTAGAGCGTCCTCTGCATCCTTCTCGGCAGCTTTATCGGCTAGCAGTTTGGCTTCCGCCAATTTTATGTATTCCTCCGTTGTGGGGGGGCGTCCCCTCTTCTTCAGATGCTTCGTTGACTCGGACGGCGTCGTCGAGAGCAACGAAGCGAGTGACGTGTCCGAATCGTATTCGGACGTCTCCGCCTTTGACCTCTTCACGCTCCTGCGCGTGCGTGGAATTCTCCTCTCTGGTTCCCGCAGCATCCTGCCTTCCGTCCTCTCCGACTTGCTGCTGCCGCCGGTTCTGCAACTGATAAGGCCACTCGGGCCGGCCCCCTCTCCCCCACTCGCCACGGTCGCGTAATCGCGCGTCGCCATGCTTGGTTACCCAAGCAGGGCTTCGCACGATAATTAATTTGCCGACGAGTCGGTCGCGCAAACGCTATTCTCCTCCGTGGAGAAAATCACACCGCGCACCTCACTTGCTCCGCCGTGTGGGAACGTTCGCACTTCCCACGTTCAGCGCAGACCGGTTGTCTGTCTCTGTCCCGCACACAGTTCAACCGTCACTCTCTCTTTGTCTCTCTATTCGTCCTCTCACTCGCTCTTGCGTTCGCTTCGATTTCCGCGAACAGTTCACGGAGCGACGCCAGAGTTCAAGATTCGCGCTTTAAGAGTCTCTAGCACTTACCTTTTTTGTCTTCTTTGTCGCAATCTCCTGGAATAATCCGAGATTGATTACGGCTGGTAGCCTCTTTCTCGCCGAGTTCCCGCGTCGCACTTTTACACCGTTTTTTGCACTAATGTTATCGAAAATCAGTGTTTCTACAATCGTGCTTAACGACCGGAAGCGCTGAAAGTGCGGGAACACGTCGAAAAGGCCGGGAGAAGCCCTTGTTTCGCGACTGCCGTCTCGACGCGGCGTACGTGCCACGCCTGACTGTCAAGATGGCGGCGGCGACGCCTCGTTTTCTCCCGATGCTTTTCCACGTATTATCGCACCTTTTTCTCCTGTGCCCGCAACCACGGGAGCCACCTCACAGTCACTTTTGCCGCAAAGAGCACTTTAAGTTCGCAAACAAGCAGCAATCGCCGGAAAGAACGCCCTAATCGCGGTGGAACGCGTACGTGCCACGGCTGCGCGGCAATATGGCGGAGGTGACGCCCTGCTCCTTTCCGCCGATTTCCACTTGTTTTCGCACACTTTTGGCACTTTCCACTGCACAAACTGCGCACTGGTTGTGCCGCACGTGACACTGACTCTCAGGGAAGTGATCCAGACCACTTTCCAACTCCTTTTCTGCCGAAAACGCCGACTCAATTGTCGACGCCACGTCACCGAAAGCGAACAAAGGACACGCAGAGCGTATATTCCTTTCTATCGCGTTATTCTTGCTACTAGCTTCTAGTTCTTACACTAGAAGTTTTGACAATCCTCCTCGGAAGGATATAAACCGAAGTATATATCCTTTATCGCCTAAAAAGTCGCGTCGTACAACTCAGGTAGCGGAGCGCACCGAAACACGTCCGCTCTCTACGGCTGCTCGAACGAGACTCCACGTAATGTAACCTAACCTAACTCAATCTAACCTCTCGGCGGTAATATTTGACAACATTCCTGGCGAGTTGGCCTCTAGTTCTCCGTGTGACCATTATATACATAAATAACGTAATGTAACCTAACCTAACCCAACCTAACCTCTCGGCGGTAATATTTGACAACATTCCTGGCGAGTTAGCCTCTACATCTCCGTGTGACCATTATGTACATAAATAACGTAATTCTAACCTAACCTAACCCAACCTAACATCTCGGCGGTAATATTTGACAACATTCCTGGCGAGTTGGCCTCTAATTCTCCGTGTGACCATTATATACATAAATAACGTAATGTAATCTAACCAAATCCAAGCTAACTTCTCGGCGGTAATATTTGGCAACATTCCTGGCGAGTTGGCTTCTACGTCTCCGTGGGACCTTTATATACATCAATAACGTAATATAACCTAACATAACCCAAACTAACTTCTCGGCGGTAATATTTGACAACACTCCTGCCGAGTTGTCCTCTGCTTCTCCGTGGGAACATTATACGTGTCAGTAACGTAATATAACCTAACCTAACCCAACCTAACTTCTCGGCGGTAATATTTGGCAACATTCCTGGCGAGTTGGCCTCTACGTCTCCGTGGGACCTTCATGTACATCAATAACGTAATATAACGTATCATAACCCAACCTAACCTCTCGGCGGTAATATTTGACAACATTCCTGGCGAGTTGGCCTCTACGTCTCCGTGGGACCTTCATGTACATCAAGAACGGAATATAACCTAACCTAACCCAACCTAACCTCTCGGCGGTAACATTTGAAAACATTCCTGGCGAGTTGGCCTCTACGTCTCCGTGGGAACTTCATATACATCAATAACGTAATATAACCTAACCTAACCCAACCTATCATTTCGGCGGTGATATTTGACAACATTCCTGGCGAGTTGGCCTCTACGTTTCCGTGGAGCGTTTATATACATCAATAACGTAATATGACATAACCTAACCCAACCTAACCTCTCGGCGGTAATATTTGACAACATTCCTGGCGAGTTGGCCTCTACGTCTCCGTGGAATCTTTATATACATCAATAACATAATGTAACCTAACCTTACCCAACCTAACATCTCGGCGGTAATATTCGACAACATTCCGTGCGAGTTGGCCTCTACTTCTCCGTGTGACCATTATATACATAAATAACGTTATGTAACCTAAGCTAACCCAACCTAACCTCTCGGTGGTAATATTTGACAACATTCCTTGCGAGTTGGCCTCTAATTCTCCGTGTGACCATTATATACATAAATAACGTAATGTAACCTAACCTAACCCAACCTAACCTCTCGGTCGTAATATTTGACAACATTCCTGGCGAGTTGGCCTCTACGTTTCCGTGGAGCGTTTATATACATCAATAACGTAATATGACATAACCTAACCCAACCTAACCTCTCGGCGGTAATATTTGACAACATTCCTGGCGAGTTGGCCTCTACGTCTCCGTGGAATCTTTATATACATCAATAACATAATGTAACCTAACCTTACCCAACCTAACATCTCGGCGGTAATATTCGACAACATTCCTGGCGAGTTGGCCTCTACTTCTCCGTGTGACCATTATATACATAAATAACGTAATGTAACCTAACCTAACACAACCTAACCTCTCGGCGTTAATATTTGACAAAATTCCGTGCGAGTTGGCCTCTACTTCTCCGTGTGACCATCATATACATAAATAACGTTATGTAACCTAAGCTAACCCAACCTTACCTCTCGGTGGTAATATTTGACAACATTCCTTGCGAGTTGGCCTCTAATTCTCCGTGTGACCATTATATACATAAATAACGTAATGTAACCTAACCTAACCCAACCTAACCTCTCGGTCGTAATATTTGACAACATTCCTGGCGAGTTGGCCTCTACGTTTCCGTGGAGCGTTTATATACATCAATAACGTAATATGACATAACCTAACCCAACCTAACATCTCGGCGGTAATATTTGACAACATTCCTGGCGAGTTGGCCTCTACGTCTTCGTGGAATCTTTATATACATCAATAACGTAATGTAACCTAACCTAAGCCAACCTAACATCTCGGCGGTAATATTCGACATCATTCCTGGCGAGTTAGCCTCTACGTCTCCGTGGGACTTTTATATACATCAGTAACGTAATTTAACCTAGCCTAACCCAACGTAACATCTCGGCGGTAATATTTGACAACATTCCTGGCGAGTTAGCCTCTACATCTCCGTGTGACCATTATGTACATAAATAACGTAATGTAACCTAACCTAACCCAACCTAACATCTCGGCGGTAATATTTGACAACATTCCTGGCGAGTTGGCCTCTAATTCTCCGTTTGACCATTATATACATAAATAACGTAATGTAACCTAACCTAACACAACCTAACCTCTCGGTCGTAATATTTGACAACATTCCTGGCGAGTTGGCCTCTACGTCTCCGTGGAACGTTTATATACATCAATAACGTAATATAACATAACCTAACCCAACCTAACCTCTCGGCGGTAATATTTGACAACATTCCTGGCGAGTTGGCCTCTACGTCTCCGTGGAATCTTTATATACATCAATAACGTAATATAACCTAACCTAACCCAACCTAACCTCTCGGCGGTAATATTTGACAAAATTCCGGGCGATTTGGCCTCTACTTCTCCGTGTGACCATTATATACATAAATAACGTTATGTAACCTAAGCTAACCCAACCTAACCTCTCGGTGGTAATATTTGACAACATTCCTTGCGAGTTGGACTCTACGTCTCCGTGGAACCTTTATGTACATCAATAACGTAATATAACATAACCTAACCCAAACTAACCTCTCGGGGTACCATTTAACCACATTCCTTTATTGTCGGCCCGTACTTCTCGGTAGGAACACTGTATACGTCTATGGCGTAATGCAACCTAACCTAACCCAACCTAACATCTCGGCGGTAATATTTGACAACATTCCTGGCGAGTTGGCCTCTACTTCTCCGTGTGACCATTATATACATAAATAACGTAATGTAATCTAACCAAACCCAAGCTAACTTCTCGGCGGTAATATTTGACAACATTCCTGGCGAGTTGGCTTCTACGTCTCCGTGGGACCTTTATATACATCAAGAACGTTATATAACCTAACCTAACCCAAACTAACTTCTCGGCGGTAATATTTGACAACACTCCTGCCGAGTTGTGCTCTGCTTCTCCGTGGGAACATTATATGCGTCAGTAACGTCATATAACCTAACCTAACCCAACCTATCATTTCGGCGGTAATATTTAACAACATTCCTGGCGAGTTGGCCTCTACTTCTCCGTGTTACCATTATATACATAAATAACGTAAAGTAACCTAACCTAACCCAACATAACCTCTCGGCGGTAATATTTCACAACATTCCTGGCGAGTTAGCCTCTACATCTCCGTGTGACCATTATGTACATAAATAACGTAATGTAACCTAACCTAACCCAACCTAACCTCTCGGCGGTAATATTTGACAAAATTCCCGGCGAGTTAGCCTCTACATATCCGTGACCAATATATACATAAATAACGTAATATAATCTAACCTAACCCTGCCTAACCACTCGGCGGTAATATTTGACATCACTCCTGCCGAGTTGTCCTCTGCTTCCCCGTGAGACCATTATATACATAAATAACGTAATGTAATCTAACCAAACCCAAGCTAACTTCTCGGGGGTAATATTTGGCAACATTCCTGGCGAGTTGGATTCTACGTCGCCGTGGGACCTTTATATACATCAATAACGTAATATAACCTAACCTAACCCAAACAAACTTCTCGGCGGTAATATTTGACAACACTCCTGCCGAGTTGTCCTCTGCTTCTCCGTGGGAACATTATACGTGTCAGTAACGTAATATAACCTAACCTAACCCAACATAACTTCTCGGCTGTAATGTTTGACAAAATTACTGGCGTGTTGGCCTCTACTTCTCCGTGTGACCATTATATACATAAATAACGTAATGTAACCTAAGCTAACCCAACCTAACATCTCGGCGGTAATATTTGACAACATTCCTGGCGAGTAGGCCTCTACGTCTCCGTGGAATCTTTATATACATCAATAACGTAATATAACCCAACCTAACCCAAATTAACCTCTCGGGGTACCATTTAACCACATTCCTTTATTGTCGGCTCCTCCTTCTCGGTAGGAACACGGTATACGTCTATGACGTAATAGAACCTAACCTAACCCAACCTAACATCTAGGCGGTAATATTTGACAACATTCCTGGCGAGTAGGCCTCTACGTCTCTGTGGGACCTTCATGTACATCAAGAACGTAATATAACCTAACCTAACCCAACCTAACCTCTCGGCGGTAACATTTGAAAACATTCCTGGCGAGTTGGCCGCTAGGTCTCCGTGGAATCTATATATACCTCAATAACGTAATGTAACATAACCTAACCCAACCTAACCTCTCGGCGGTAATATTTGACAACATTCCTGGCGAGTTGGCCTCATCATTTCCGTCTGACCATTATATACATCAATAACGTAATATAACCTAACCTAACCCAACCTATCATTTCGGCGGTAATATTTAACAACATTCCTGTCGAGTTAGCCTCTACATCTCCGTGTGACCATTATGTACATAAATAACGTAATTCTAACCTAACCTAACCCAACCTAACATCTCGGCGGTAATATTTGACAACATTCCTGGCGAGTTGGCCTCTAATTCTCCGTGTGACCATTATATACATAAATAACGTAATGTAACCTAACCTAACACAACCTAACCTCTCGGTCGTAATATTTGACAACATTCCTGGCGAGTTGGCCTCTACGTCTCCGTGGAACGTTTATATACATCAATAACGTAATATAACATAACCTAACCCAACCTAACCTCTCGGCGGTAATATTTGACAACATTCCTGGCGATTTGGCCTCTACGTCTCCGTGGAATCTTTATATACATCAATAACGTAATGTAACCTAACCTAACCCAACCTAACATCTCGGCGGTAATATTCGACAACATTCCTGGCGAGTTGGCCTCTACTTCTCCGTGTGACCATTATATACATAAATAACGTAATGTAACCTAACCTAATCCAACCTAACCTCTCGGCGGTAATATTTGACAACATTCCTGGCGAGTTGGCCTCTACGTCTCCGTGGAACCTTTATGTATATCAATAACGTAATATAACATAACCTAACCCAAACTAACCTCTCGGGGTACCATTTAACCACATTCCTTTATTGTCGGCCCGTACTTCTCGGTAGGAACACTGTATACGTCTATGGCGTAATACAACCTAACCTAACCCAACCTAACATCTCGGTGGTAATATTTGACAACATTCCTGGCGAGTTGGCCTCTACTTCTCCGTGTGACCATTATATACATAAATAACGTAATGTAATCTAACCAAACCCAAGCTAACTTCTCGGCGGTAATATTTGACAACATTCCTGGCGAGTTGGCTTCTACGTCTCCGTGGGACCTTTATATACATCAATAACGTCATATAACCTAACCTAACCCAAACTAACTTCTCGGCGGTAATATTTGACAACACTCCTGCCGAGTTGTGCTCTGCTTCTCCGTGGGAACATTATATGCGTCAGTAACGTCATATAACCTAACCTAACCCAACCTATCATTTCGGCGGTAATATTTAACAACATTCCTGGCGAGTTGGCCTCTACTTCTCCGTGTTACCATTATATACATAAATAACGTAAAGTAACCTAACCTAACCCAACATAACCTCTCGGCGGTAATATTTCACAACATTCCTGGCGAGTTAGCCTCTACATCTCCGTGTGACCATTATGTACATAAATAACGTAATGTAACCTAACCTAACCCAACCTAACCTCTCGGCGGTAATATTTGACAAAATTCCCGGCGAGTTAGCCTCTACATATCCGTGACCAATATATACATAAATAACGTAATATAATCTAACCTAACCCTACCTAACCACTCGGCGGTAATATTTGACATCACTCCTGCCGAGTTGTCCTCTGCTTCCCCGTGAGACCATTATATACATAAATAACGTAATGTAATCTAACCAAACCCAAGCTAACTTCTCGGGGGTAATATTTGGCAACATTCCTGGCGAGTTGGATTCTACGTCGCCGTGGGACCTTTATATACATCAATAACGTAATATAACCTAACCTAACCCAAACAAACTTCTCGGCGGTAATATTTGACAACACTCCTGCCGAGTTGTCCTCTGCTTCTCCGTGGGAACATTATACGTGTCAGTAACGTAATATAACCTAACCTAACCCAACATAACTTCTCGGCTGTAATGTTTGACAAAATTACTGGCGTGTTGGCCTCTACTTCTCCGTGTGACCATTATATACATAAATAACGTAATGTAACCTAAGCTAACCCAACCTAACATCTCGGCGGTAATATTTGACAACATTCCTGGCGAGTAGGCCTCTACGTCTCCGTGGAATCTTTATATACATCAATAACGTAATATAACCCAACCTAACCCAAATTAACCTCTCGGGGTACCATTTAACCACATTCCTTTATTGTCGGCACCTCCTTCTCGGTAGGAACACGGTATACGTCTATGACGTAATAGAACCTAACCTAACCCAACCTAACATCTAGGCGGTAATATTTGACAACATTCCTGGCGAGTAGGCCTCTACGTCTCTGTGGGACCTTCATGTACATCAAGAACGTAATATAACCTAACCTAACCCAACCTAACCTCTCGGCGGTAACATTTGAAAACATTCCTGGCGAGTTGGCCGCTACGTCTCCGTGGAATCTATATATACCTCAATAACGTAATGTAACATAACCTAACCCAACCTAACCTCTCGGCGGTAATATTTGACAACATTCCTGGCGAGTTGGCCTCATCATTTCCGTCTGACCATTATATACATCAATAACGTAATATAACCTAACCTAACCCAACCTATCATTTCGGCGGTAATATTTAACAACATTCCTGTCGAGTTAGCCTCTACATCTCCGTGTGACCATTATGTACATAAATAACGTAATTCTAACCTAACCTAACCCAACCTAACATCTCGGCGGTAATATTTGACAACATTCCTGGCGAGTTGGCCTCTAATTCTCCGTGTGACCATTATATACATAAATAACGTAATGTAACCTAACCTAACACAACCTAACCTCTCGGCGGTAATATTTGACAACATTCCTGGCGAGTTGGCCTCTACGTCTCCGTGGAACCTTTATGTACATCAATAACGTAATATAACATAACCTAACCCAAACTAACCTCTCGGGGTACCATTTAACCACATTCCTTTATTGTCGGCCCGTACTTCTCGGTAGGAACACTGTATACGTCTATGGCGTAATACAACCTAACCTAACCCAACCTAACATCTCGGCGGTAATATTTGACAACATTCCTGGCGAGTTGGCCTCTACTTCTCCGTGTGACCATTATATACATAAATAACGTAATGTAATCTAACCAAACCCAAGCTAACTTCTCGGCGGTAATATTTGACAACATTCCTGGCGAGTTGGCTTCTACATCTCCGTGGGACCTTTATATACATCAATAACGTAATATAACCTAACCTAACCCAAACAAACTTCTCGGCGGTAATATTTGACAACACTCCTGCCGAGTTGTCCTCTGCTTCTCCGTGGCAACATTATACGTGTCAGTAACGTAATATAACCTAACCTAACCCAACATAACATCTCGGCTGTAATGTTTGACAAAATTACTGGCGTGTTGGCCTCTACTTCTCCGTGTGACCATTATATACATAAATAACGTAATGTAACCTAAGCTAACCCAACCTAACATCTCGGCGGTAATATTTGACAACATTCCTGGCGAGTAGGCCTCTACGTCTCCGTGGAATCTTTATATACATCAATAACGTAATATAACCCAACCTAACCCAAATTAACCTCTCGGGGTACCATTTAACCACATTCCTTTATTGTCGGCCCCTAGTTCTCGGTGGGAACACTGTATACGTCTATGACGTTATACAACCTAACCTAACCCAACCTAACATCTCGGCGGTAATATTTGACAACATTCCTGGCAAGTTGGCCTCTAATTCTCCTTGTGACCATTATATACAAAATAACGTAATATAACCTATCCTAACCCAACCTAACCTCTCGGCGGTAACATTTGAAAACATTCCCGGCGAGTTGGCCTCTACGTCTCCGTGGAATCTTTATATACATCAATAACGTAATATAACCTAACCTAACCCAACCTAACCTCTCAGCGGTAACATTTGAAAACATTCCTGGCGAGTTGGCTTCTACGTCTCCGTGGAATCTTTATATACATCACTAACGTAATGTAACATAACCTAACCCAACCTAACCTCTCGGCGGTAATATTTGACAACATTCCTGGCGAGTAGGGATCTACGCCTCCGTGGAACCTTTATAAACATCAATAACGTAATATAACCCAACCTAACCCAAACTAATCTCTCGGGGTACCATTTAACCACATTCCTTTATTGTCGGCTCCTACTTCTCGGTAGGAACACTGTATACGTCTATGACGTAATGCAACCTAACCTAACCCAACCTAACATCTCGGCGGTAATATTTGACAACATTCCTGGCGAGTTGGCCTCTACGTCTTCGTGGAATCTTTATATACATCAATAACGTAATGTAACCTAACCTAAGCCAACCTAACATCTCGGCGGTAATATTCGACATCATTCCTGGCGAGTTAGCCTCTACGTCTCCGTGGGACTTTTATATACATCAGTAACGTAATTTAACCTAGCCTAACCCAACGTAACATCTCGGCGGTAATATTTGACAACATTCCTGGCTTGTTGGCCTCTACGTGTCCGTGGGACCTTCATATACATCAATAACGTAATATTACCTAACCTAACCCAACCTATCATCTCGGCGGTAATATTTGACAACATTCCTGGCGAGTTGGCCTCTACATCTCCGTGTGACCATTATATACATAAATAACGTAATTTAATCAAACCAAACCCAAGCTAACTTCTCGGCGGTAATATTCGACAACATTCCTGGCGAGTTGGCCTCTACTTCTCCGTGTGACCATTATATACATAAATAACGTAATGTAATCTAACCAAACCCAAGCTAACTTCTCGGCGGTAATATTTGACAACATTCCTGGTGAGTTGGCTTCTACGTCTCCGTGGGACCTTTATATACATCAATAACGTAATATAACCTAACCTAACCCAACCTAACCTCTCGGCGGTAATATTTGACAACATTCCTGGCGAGTTGGCCTCTACTTCTCCGTGTGACCATTATATACATAAATAACGTAATGTAATCTAACCAAACCCAAGCTAACTTCTCGGCGGTGATATTTGGCAACATTCCTGGCGAGTTGGCTTCTACGTCTCCGTGGGACCTTTATATACATCAATAACGTAATATAACCTAACCTAACCCAAACTAACCTCTCGGCGGTAATATTTGACATAATTCCTGGCGAATTAGCCTCTACTTCTCCGTGACCATTATATACATAGATAACGAAATATGACTTAACCTAACCCTACCTAACCTCTCGGCGGTAATATTTGACATCACTCCTGCCGAGTTGTCCTCTGCTTCTCCGTGGGAACATTATATACATAAATAACGTAATGTAACCTAAACTAACCGAACCTAACATCTCGGCGGTAATATTTGACAACATTCCTGGCGAGTAGGCCTCTACGTCTCCGTGGAACCTTTATAAACATCAATAACGTAATATAACCCAACCTAACCCAAACTAACTTCTCGGGGTACCATTTAACCACATTCCTTGATTGACGGCCCCAACTTCTCGGTGGGAACACTGTATACGTCTATGACGTAATACAACCTAACCTAACGCAACCTAACATCTCGGCGGTAATATTTGACAACATTCATGGAGAGTTGGCCTCTACGTCTCCGTGGGAACCTTATATACATCAATAACGTAATATAACATAACCTAGCCCAACCTAACCTATCGGCGGTAATAATTGACAACATTCCTGGCGAGTTGGCCTCTACTTCTCCGTGTGACCATTATATACATAAATAACGTAATGAAACCTAACCTAACCCAACCTAACCTCTCGGCGGTAATATTTGTCAACATTCCTGGCGAGTTGGCCTGTACTTCTCCATGTGACCATTATATACATAAATAACGTAATGTAAACTATCCAAACCCAACCTAACTTCTCGTCGTTAATATTTTATAACATTCCTGGCGAGTTGGCCTCTAGGTCTCCGTGTGATCATTATATACATAAATAAAGTAAAGTAACCTAACCTAACCCAACATAACCTCTCGGCGGTAATATTTCACAACATTCCTGGCGAGTTAGCCTCTACATCTCCGTGTGACCATTATGTACATAAATAACGTAATGTAACCTAACCTAACCCAACCTAACCTCTCGGCGGTAATATTTGACCAAATTCCCGGCGAGTTAGCCTCTACATATCCGTGACCAATATATACATAAATAACGTAATATAATCTAACCTAACCCTACCTAACCACTCGGCGGTAATATTTGACATCACTCCTGCCGAGTTGTCCTCTGCTTCTCCGTGTGACCATTATATACATAAATAACGTAATGTAATCTAACCAAACCCAAGCTAACTTCTCGGGGGTAATATTTGGCAACATTCCTGGCGAGTTGGATTCTACGTCTCCGTGGGACCTTTATATACATCAATAACGTAATATAACCTAACCTAACCCAAACAAACTTCTCGGCGGTAATATTTGACAACACTCCTGCCGAGTTGTCCTCTGCTTCTCCGTGGCAACATTATACGTGTCAGTAACGTAATATAACCTAACCTAACCCAACATAACTTCTCGGCTGTAATGTTTGACAAAATTACTGGCGTGTTGGCCTCTACTTCTCCGTGTGACCATTATATACATAAATAACGTAATGTAACCTAAGCTAACCCAAGCTAACTTCTCGGCGGTAATATTTGACAACATTCCTGGCGAGTTGGCTTCTACGTCTCCGTGGGACCTTTATATACATCAATAACGTAAGATAACCTAACCTAACCCAAACAAACTTCTCGGCGGTAATATTTGACAACACTCCTGCCGAGTTGTCCTCTGCTTCTCCGTGGCAACATTATACGTGTCAGTAACGTAATATAACCTAACCTAACCCAACATAACTTCTCGGCTGTAATGTTTGACAAAATTACTGGCGTGTTGGCCTCTACTTCTCCGTGTGACCATTATATACATAAATAACGTAATGTAACCTAAGCTAACCCAACCTAACATCACGGCGGTAATATTTGACAACATTCCTGGCGAGTAGGCCTCTACGTCTCCGTGGAATCTTTATATACATCAATAACGTAATATAACCCAACCTAACCCAAATTAACCTCTCGGGGTACCATTTAACCACATTCCTTTATTGTCGGCCCCTAGTTCTCGGTGGGAACACTGTATATGTCTATGACGTTATACAACCTAACCTAACCCAACCTAACATCTCGGCGGTAATATTTGACAACATTCCTGGCGAGTTGGCCTCTACATCTCCGTGTGACCATTATATACATAAATAACGTAATTTAATCAAACCAAACCCAAGCTAACTTCTCGGCGGTAATATTCGACAACATTCCTGGCGAGTTGGCCTCTACTTCTCCGTGTGACCATTATATACATAAATAACGTAATGTAATCTAACCAAACCCAAGCTAACTTCTCGGGGGTAATATTTGGCAACATTCCTGGCGAGTTGGATTCTACGTCTCCGTGGGACCTTTATATACATCAATAACGTAATATAACCTAACCTAACCCAAACAAACTTCTCGGCGGTAATATTTGACAACACTCCTGCCGAGTTGTCCTCTGCTTCTCCGTGGCAACATTATACGTGTCAGTAACGTAATATAACCTAACCTAACCCAACATAACTTCTCGGCTGTAATGTTTGACAAAATTACTGGCGTGTTGGCCTCTACTTCTCCGTGTGACCATTATATACATAAATAACGTAATGTAACCTAAGCTAACCCAAGCTAACTTCTCGGCGGTAATATTTGACAACATTCCTGGCGAGTTGGCTTCTACGTCTCCGTGGGACGTTTATATACATCAATAACGTAATATAACCTAACCTAACCCAAACAAACTTCTCGGCGGTAATATTTGACAACACTCCTGCCGAGTTGTCCTCTGCTTCTCCGTGGCAACATTATACGTGTCAGTAACGTAATATAACCTAACCTAACCCAACATAACTTCTCGGCTGTAATGTTTGACAAAATTACTGGCGTGTTGGCCTCTACTTCTCCGTGTGACCATTATATACATAAATAACGTAATGTAACCTAAGCTAACCCAACCTAACATCTCGGCGGTAATATTTGACAACATTCCTGGCGAGTAGGCCTCTACGTCTCCGTGGAATCTTTATATACATCAATAACGTAATATAACCCAACCTAACCCAAATTAACCTCTCGGGGTACCATTTAACCACATTCCTTTATTGTCGGCCCCTAGTTCTCGGTGGGAACACTGTATATGTCTATGACGTTATACAACCTAACCTAACCCAACCTAACATCTCGGCGGTAATATTTGACAACATTCCTGGCAAGTTGGCCTCTAATTCTCCTTGTGACCATTATATACAAAATAACGTAATATAACCTATCCTAACCCAACCTAACCTCTCGGCGGTAATATTTGACATCACTCCTGCCGAGTTGTCCTCTGCTTCTCCGTGGGAACATTATATGCGTCAGTAACGTAATATAACCTAACCTAACCCAACATAACTTCTCGGCGGTAATATTTGACAAAATTCCGGGCGAGTTGGCCTCTACTTCTCCGTGTGACCATTATAAACATAAATAACGTAATGTAACCTAAGCTAACCCAAGCTAACTTCTCGGCGGTAATATTTGACAACATTCCTGGCGAGTTGGCTTCTACGTCTCCGTGGGAGCTTTATATACATCAATAACGTAATATAACCTAACCTAACCCAAACTAACTCCTCGGCGGTAATATTTGACAACACTCCTGCCGAGTTGTGCTCTGCTTCTCCGTGGGAACATTATATGCGTCAGTAACGTCATATAACCTAACCTAACCTAACCTAACCTCTCGGCGGTAATATTTGACAACATTCCTGGCGAGTTAGCCTCATCTTTTCCGTGCGACCATTATATACATCAATAACGTAATATAACCTATCCTAACCCAACCTATCATTTCGGCGGTAATATTTAACAACATTCCTGGCGAGTTGGCCTCTACTTCGCCGTGAGACCATTATATGCATCAGTAACGTAATACAACCTAATCCAACCCAACCTAACCTCTCGGCGGTAATATTTTAAAACATTCCTGGCGAGTTGGCCTCTAGTTCTCCGTGTGATCATTATATACATAAATAACGTAAAGTAACCTAACCTAACCCAACATAACCTCTCGGCGGTAATATTTCACAACATTCCTGGCGAGTTAGCCTCTACATCTCCGTGTGACCATTATGTACATAAATAACGTAATGTAACCTAACCTAACCCAACCTAACCTCTCGGCGGTAATATTTGACAAAATTCCTGGCGAGTTAGCCTCTACATCTCCGTGACCAATATATACATAAATAACGTAATATAATCTAACCTAACCCTACCTAACCTCTCGGCGGTAATATTTGACAACACTCCTGCCGAGTTGTGCTCTGCTTCTCCGTGGGAACATTATATGCGTCAGTAACGTCATATAACCTAACCTAACCCAACCTAACCTCTCGGCGGTAATATCTGACAACATTCCGGGCGTGTTAGCCTCATTTTTCCGTGCGACCATTATATACATCAATAACGTAACATAACCTAACCTAACCCAACCTATCATTTCGTCGGTATATTTAACAACATTCCTGGCGAGTTGGCCTCTACTTCGCCGTGAGACCATTATATGCATCAGTAACGTAATACAACCTAATCCAACCCGACCTAACGTCTCGGGGTACCATTTAACCACATTCCTTGCTTGACAGCCCCTACTTCTCGGTGGGAACACTGTATACGTCTATGACGTAATACAACCTAACCTAACCCAACCTAACATCTCGGCGGTAATATTTGACAACATTCCTGGCGAGTAGGCCTCTACGTCTCCGTGGAATCTTTATATACATCAATAACGTAATATAACCCAACCTAACCCAAATTAACCTCTCGGGGTACCATTTAACCACATTCCTTTATTGTCGGACCCTACTTCTCGGTGGGAACACTGTATACGTCTATGACGTTATACAACCTAACCTAACCCAACCTAACATCTCGGCGGTAATATTGGACAACATTCCTGGCGATTTGGCTTCGTCGTCTCCGTGGTACCTTTATATACAAAATTAACGTAATATAACCTAAGCTAACCCAACCTATCCTCTCGGGGTACCAGTTAACCACATTCCGTGACTGTCGGCACCTACTTCTCGGTGGGAACACGGTATACGTCTACGACGTTATACAACCTAACCTAACCCAACCTAACATCTCGGCGGTAATATTTTACAACATTCCTGGCGAGTTGGCCTTTACGTCTCCGTGGGACCTTTATATACATCAATAACGTAATATAACCTAACCTAACCCAACCTATCATCTCGGCGGTAATATTTTACAACATTCCTGGCGAGTTAGCATCTGCGTCTCCGTGGGCCCTTTATATACATCAATAACGAAATGTAACCTAACTTAACCCAACCTAACCTCTTGGCGGTAATATTTAACAACACTCCTGCCGAGTTGTCCTCTACTTCTCCGTGTGACCATTATGTACATAAATAACGTAATGTAACCTAACCTAACCCAGCCTAACATCTCGGCGGTAATATTTGACAACACTCCTGGCGAGTTGGCCTCTAATTCTCCGTTTGACCATTATATACATAAATAACGTAATGTAACCTAACCTAACCCAACCTAACCTCTCGGCGGTAACATTTGAAAACATTCCTGGCGAGTTGGCCGCTACGTCTCCGTAGAATCTATATATACCTCAATAACGTAATGTAACATAACCTAACCCAACCTAACCTCTCGGCGGTAATATTTGACAACATTCCTGGCGAGTTGGCCTCATCATTTCCGTCTGACCATTATATACATCAATAACGTAATATAACCTAACCTAACCCAACCTATCTTTTCGGCGGTAATATTTAACAACATTCCTGGCGAGTTGGCCTCTACTTCTCCGTGAGACCATTATATGCATCAGTAACGTAATACAACCTAATCCAACCCAACCTAACGTCTCGGAGTACCATTTAACCACATTCCTTGAATGACGGCCCCTACTTCTCGGTGGGAACACTGTATACGTCTATGACGTAATACAACCTAACCTAACGCAACCTAACATCTCGGCTTTAATATTTGACAACATTCCTGGAGAGTTGGCCTCTACGTCTCCGTGGGACCCTTATATACACAAATAACGTAATGTAACCTAACCTAACCCAACCTGACATCTCGGCGGTAATATTTGACAACATTCCTGGCGAGTTGGCCTCTAATTCTCCGTGTGACCATTATATACATAAATAACGTAATGTAACCTAACCTAACCCAACCTAACCTCTCGGCGGTAATATTTGACAACATTCCTGGCGAGTTAGCCTCTACATCTCCGTGTGACCATTATGTACATAAATAACGTAATTCTAACCTAACCTAACCCAACCTAACATCTCGGCGGTAATATTTGACAACATTCCTGGCGAGTTGGCCTCTAATTCTCCGTGTGACCATTATATACATAAATAACGTAATGTAACCTAACCTAACACAACCTAACCTCTCGGTCGTAATATTTGACAACATTCCTGGCGAGTTGGCCTCTACGTCTCCGTGGAACGTTTATATACATCAATAACGTAATATAACATAACCTAACCCAACCTAACCTCTCGGCGGTAATATTTGACAACATTCCTGGCGAGTTGGCCTCTACGTCTCCGTGGAATCTTTATATACATCAATAACGTAATGTAACCTAACCTAACCCAACCTAACATCTCGGCGGTAATATTCGACAACATTCCTGGCGAGTTGGCCTCTACTTCTCCGTGTGACCATTATATAAATAAATAACGTAATGTAACCTAACCTAACCAAACCTAACCTCTCGGCGGTAATATTTAACAACATTCCTGGCGAGTTGGCCTCTACTTCTCCGTGAGACCATTATATGCATCAGTAACGTAATACAACCTAATCCAACCCAACCTAACGTATCGGAGTACCATTTAACCACATTCCTTGAATGACGGCCCCTACTTCTCGGTGGGAACACTGTATACGTCTATGACCTAATACAACCTAACCTAACGCAACCTAACATCTCGGCGGTAATATTTGACAACATTCCTGGCGATTTGGCCTCTACGTCTCCGTGGAACCTTTATATACATCAATAACGTAATGTAACCTAACCTAACCCAACCTAACATCTCGGCGATAATATTTGACAACATTCCTGGCCTGTTGGCCTCTACGTGTCCGTGGGACCTTCATATACACCAATAACGTAATATTACCTAACCTAACCCAACCTAACCTCTCGGTGGTAATATTTGACAACATTCCTTGCGAGTTGGCCTCTACGTCTCCGTGGAACATTTATGTACATCAATAACGTAATATAACATAACCTAACCCAAACTAACCTCTCGGGGTACCATTTAACCACATTCCTTTATTGTCGGCCCGTACTTCTCGGTAGGAACACTGAATACGTCTATGGCGTAATACAACCTAACCTAACCCAACCTAACATCTCGGTGGTAATATTTGACAACATTCCTGGCGAGTTGGCCTCTACTTCTCCGTGTGACCATTATATACATAAATAACGTAATGTAATCTAACCAAACCCAAGCTAACTTCTCGGCGGTAATATTTGACAACATTCCTGGCGAGTAGGCCTCTACGTCTCCGTGGAATCTTTATATACATCAATAACGTAATATAACCCAACCTAACCCAAATTAACCTCTCGGGGTACCATTTAACCACATTCCTTTATTGTCGGCTCCTACTTCTCGGTAGGAACACGGTATACGTCTATGACGTAATACAACCTAACCTAACCCAACCTAACATCTAGGCGGTAATATTTGACAACATTCCTGGCGAGTAGGCCTCTACGTCTCTGTGGGACCTTCATGTACTTCAAGAACGTAATATAACCTAACCTAACACAACCTAACCTCTCGGCGGTAACATTTGAAAACATTCCTGGCGAGTTGGCCGCTACGTCTCCGTAGAATCTATATATACCTCAATAACGTAATGTAACATAACCTAACCCAACCTAACCTCTCGGCGGTAATATTTGACAACATTCCTGGCGAGTTGGCCTCATCATTTCCGTCTGACCATTATATACATCAATAACGTAATATAACCTAACCTAACCCAACCTATCATTTCGGCGGTAATATTTAACAACATTCCTGGCGAGTTGGCCTCTACTTCTCCGTGAGACCATTATATGCATCAGTAACGTAATACAACCTAATCCAACCCAACCTAACGTCTCGGAGTACCATTTAACCACATTCCTTGAATGACGGCCCCTACTTCTCGGTGGGAACACTGTATACGTCTATGACGTAATACAACCTAACCTAACGCAACCTAACATCTCGGCTTTAATATTTGACAACATTCCTGGAGAGTTGGCCTCTACGTCTCCGTGGGACCCTTATATACACAAATAACGTAATGTAACCTAACCTAACCCAACCTGACATCTCGGCGGTAATATTTGACAACATTCCTGGCGAGTTGGCCTCTAATTCTCCGTGTGACCATTATATACATAAATAACGTAATGTAACCTAACCTAACCCAACCTAACCTCTCGGCGGTAATATTTGACAACATTCCTGGCGAGTTAGCCTCTACATCTCCGTGTGACCATTATGTACATAAATAACGTAATTCTAACCTAACCTAACCCAACCTAACATCTCGGCGGTAATATTTGACAACATTCCTGGCGAGTTGGCCTCTACTTCGCCGTGAGACCATTATATGCATCAGTAACGTAATACAACCTAATCCAACCCGACCTAACGTCTCGGGGTACCATTTAACCACATTCCTTGCTTGACAGCCCCTACTTCTCGGTGGGAACACTGTATACGTCTATGACGTAATACAACCTAACCTAACCCAACCTAACATCTCGGCGGTAATATTTGACAACATTCCTGGCGAGTAGGCCTCTACGTCTCCGTGGAATCTTTATATACATCAATAACGTAATATAACCCAACCTAACCCAAATTAACCTCTCGGGGTACCATTTAACCACATTCCTTTATTGTCGGACCCTACTTCTCGGTGGGAACACTGTATACGTCTATGACGTTATACAACCTAACCTAACCCAACCTAACATCTCGGCGGTAATATTGGACAACATTCCTGGCGATTTGGCTTCGTCGTCTCCGTGGTACCTTTATATACAAAATTAACGTAATATAACCTAAGCTAACCCAACCTATCCTCTCGGGGTACCAGTTAACCACATTCCGTGACTGTCGGCACCTACTTCTCGGTGGGAACACGGTATACGTCTACGACGTTATACAACCTAACCTAACCCAACCTAACATCTCGGCGGTAATATTTTACAACATTCCTGGCGAGTTGGCCTTTACGTCTCCGTGGGACCTTTATATACATCAATAACGTAATATAACCTAACCTAACCCAACCTATCATCTCGGCGGTAATATTTTACAACATTCCTGGCGAGTTAGCATCTGCGTCTCCGTGGGCCCTTTATATACATCAATAACGAAATGTAACCTAACTTAACCCAACCTAACCTCTTGGCGGTAATATTTAACAACACTCCTGCCGAGTTGTCCTCTACTTCTCCGTGTGACCATTATGTACATAAATAACGTAATGTAACCTAACCTAACCCAGCCTAACATCTCGGCGGTAATATTTGACAACACTCCTGGCGAGTTGGCCTCTAATTCTCCGTTTGACCATTATATACATAAATAACGTAATGTAACCTAACCTAACCCAACCTAACCTCTCGGCGGTAACATTTGAAAACATTCCTGGCGAGTTGGCCGCTACGTCTCCGTAGAATCTATATATACCTCAATAACGTAATGTAACATAACCTAACCCAACCTAACCTCTCGGCGGTAATATTTGACAACATTCCTGGCGAGTTGGCCTCATCATTTCCGTCTGACCATTATATACATCAATAACGTAATATAACCTAACCTAACCCAACCTATCTTTTCGGCGGTAATATTTAACAACATTCCTGGCGAGTTGGCCTCTACTTCTCCGTGAGACCATTATATGCATCAGTAACGTAATACAACCTAATCCAACCCAACCTAACGTCTCGGAGTACCATTTAACCACATTCCTTGAATGACGGCCCCTACTTCTCGGTGGGAACACTGTATACGTCTATGACGTAATACAACCTAACCTAACGCAACCTAACATCTCGGCTTTAATATTTGACAACATTCCTGGAGAGTTGGCCTCTACGTCTCCGTGGGACCCTTATATACACAAATAACGTAATGTAACCTAACCTAACCCAACCTGACATCTCGGCGGTAATATTTGACAACATTCCTGGCGAGTTGGCCTCTAATTCTCCGTGTGACCATTATATACATAAATAACGTAATGTAACCTAACCTAACCCAACCTAACCTCTCGGCGGTAATATTTGACAACATTCCTGGCGAGTTAGCCTCTACATCTCCGTGTGACCATTATGTACATAAATAACGTAATTCTAACCTAACCTAACCCAACCTAACATCTCGGCGGTAATATTTGACAACATTCCTGGCGAGTTGGCCTCTAATTCTCCGTGTGACCATTATATACATAAATAACGTAATGTAACCTAACCTAACACAACCTAACCTCTCGGTCGTAATATTTGACAACATTCCTGGCGAGTTGGCCTCTACGTCTCCGTGGAACGTTTATATACATCAATAACGTAATATAACATAACCTAACCCAACCTAACCTCTCGGCGGTAATATTTGACAACATTCCTGGCGAGTTGGCCTCTACGTCTCCGTGGAATCTTTATATACATCAATAACGTAATGTAACCTAACCTAACCCAACCTAACATCTCGGCGGTAATATTCGACAACATTCCTGGCGAGTTGGCCTCTACTTCTCCGTGTGACCATTATATAAATAAATAACGTAATGTAACCTAACCTAACCAAACCTAACCTCTCGGCGGTAATATTTAACAACATTCCTGGCGAGTTGGCCTCTACTTCTCCGTGAGACCATTATATGCATCAGTAACGTAATACAACCTAATCCAACCCAACCTAACGTATCGGAGTACCATTTAACCACATTCCTTGAATGACGGCCCCTACTTCTCGGTGGGAACACTGTATACGTCTATGACCTAATACAACCTAACCTAACGCAACCTAACATCTCGGCGGTAATATTTGACAACATTCCTGGCGATTTGGCCTCTACGTCTCCGTGGAACCTTTATATACATCAATAACGTAATGTAACCTAACCTAACCCAACCTAACATCTCGGCGATAATATTTGACAACATTCCTGGCCTGTTGGCCTCTACGTGTCCGTGGGACCTTCATATACACCAATAACGTAATATTACCTAACCTAACCCAACCTAACCTCTCGGTGGTAATATTTGACAACATTCCTTGCGAGTTGGCCTCTACGTCTCCGTGGAACATTTATGTACATCAATAACGTAATATAACATAACCTAACCCAAACTAACCTCTCGGGGTACCATTTAACCACATTCCTTTATTGTCGGCCCGTACTTCTCGGTAGGAACACTGAATACGTCTATGGCGTAATACAACCTAACCTAACCCAACCTAACATCTCGGTGGTAATATTTGACAACATTCCTGGCGAGTTGGCCTCTACTTCTCCGTGTGACCATTATATACATAAATAACGTAATGTAATCTAACCAAACCCAAGCTAACTTCTCGGCGGTAATATTTGACAACATTCCTGGCGAGTAGGCCTCTACGTCTCCGTGGAATCTTTATATACATCAATAACGTAATATAACCCAACCTAACCCAAATTAACCTCTCGGGGTACCATTTAACCACATTCCTTTATTGTCGGCTCCTACTTCTCGGTAGGAACACGGTATACGTCTATGACGTAATACAACCTAACCTAACCCAACCTAACATCTAGGCGGTAATATTTGACAACATTCCTGGCGAGTAGGCCTCTACGTCTCTGTGGGACCTTCATGTACTTCAAGAACGTAATATAACCTAACCTAACACAACCTAACCTCTCGGCGGTAACATTTGAAAACATTCCTGGCGAGTTGGCCGCTACGTCTCCGTAGAATCTATATATACCTCAATAACGTAATGTAACATAACCTAACCCAACCTAACCTCTCGGCGGTAATATTTGACAACATTCCTGGCGAGTTGGCCTCATCATTTCCGTCTGACCATTATATACATCAATAACGTAATATAACCTAACCTAACCCAACCTATCATTTCGGCGGTAATATTTAACAACATTCCTGGCGAGTTGGCCTCTACTTCTCCGTGAGACCATTATATGCATCAGTAACGTAATACAACCTAATCCAACCCAACCTAACGTCTCGGAGTACCATTTAACCACATTCCTTGAATGACGGCCCCTACTTCTCGGTGGGAACACTGTATACGTCTATGACGTAATACAACCTAACCTAACGCAACCTAACATCTCGGCTTTAATATTTGACAACATTCCTGGAGAGTTGGCCTCTACGTCTCCGTGGGACCCTTATATACACAAATAACGTAATGTAACCTAACCTAACCCAACCTGACATCTCGGCGGTAATATTTGACAACATTCCTGGCGAGTTGGCCTCTAATTCTCCGTGTGACCATTATATACATAAATAACGTAATGTAACCTAACCTAACCCAACCTAACCTCTCGGCGGTAATATTTGACAACATTCCTGGCGAGTTAGCCTCTACATCTCCGTGTGACCATTATGTACATAAATAACGTAATTCTAACCTAACCTAACCCAACCTAACATCTCGGCGGTAATATTTGACAACATTCCTGGCGAGTTGGCCTCTAATTCTCCGTGTGACCATTATATACATAAATAACGTAATGTAACCTAACCTAACACAACCTAACCTCTCGGTCGTAATATTTGACAACATTCCTGGCGAGTTGGCCTCTACGTCTCCGTGGAACGTTTATATACATCAATAACGTAATATAACATAACCTAACCCAACATAACCTCTCGGCGGTAATATTTGACAACATTCCTGGCGAGTTGGCCTCTACGTCTCCGTGGAATCTTTATATACATCAATAACGTAATGTAACCTAACCTAACCCAACCTAACATCTCGGCGGTAATATTCGACAACATTCCTGGCGAGTTGGCCTCTACTTCTCCGTGTGACCATTATATAAATAAATAACGTAATGTAACCTAACCTAACCAAACCTAACCTCTCGGCGGTAATATTTAACAACATTCCTGGCGAGTTGGCCTCTACTTCTCCGTGAGACCATTATATGCATCAGTAACGTAATACAACCTAATCCAACCCAACCTAACGTATCGGAGTACCATTTAACCACATTCCTTGAATGACGGCCCCTACTTCTCGGTGGGAACACTGTATACGTCTATGACCTAATACAACCTAACCTAACGCAACCTAACATCTCGGCGGTAATATTTGACAACATTCCTGGCGATTTGGCCTCTACGTCTCCGTGGAACCTTTATATACATCAATAACGTAATGTAACCTAACCTAACCCAACCTAACATCTCGGCGATAATATTTGACAACATTCCTGGCCTGTTGGCCTCTACGTGTCCGTGGGACCTTCATATACACCAATAACGTAATATTACCTAACCTAACCCAACCTAACCTCTCGGTGGTAATATTTGACAACATTCCTTGCGAGTTGGCCTCTACGTCTCCGTGGAACATTTATGTACATCAATAACGTAATATAACATAACCTAACCCAAACTAACCTCTCGGGGTACCATTTAACCACATTTCTTTATTGTCGGCCCGTACTTCTCGGTAGGAACACTGAATACGTCTATGGCGTAATACAACCTAACCTAACCCAACCTAACATCTCGGTGGTAATATTTGACAACATTCCTGGCGAGTTGGCCTCTACTTCTCCGTGTGACCATTATATACATAAATAACGTAATGTAATCTAACCAAACCCAAGCTAACTTCTCGGCGGTAATATTTGACAACATTCCTGGCGAGTTGGCTTCTACGTCTCCGTGGGACCTTTATATACATCAATAACGTAATATAACCTAACCTCACCCAAACTAACTTCTCGGCGGTAATATTTGACAACACTCCTGCCGAGTTGTGCTCTGCTTCTCCGTGGGAACATTATATGCGTCAGTAACGTCATATAACCTAACCTAACCCAACCTATCATTTCGGCGGTAATATTTAACAACATTCCTGGCGAGTTGGCCTCTACTTCTCCGTGTTACCATTATATACATAAATAACGTAAAGTAACCTAACCTAACCCAACATAACCTCTCGGCGGTAATATTTCACAACATTCCTGGCGAGTTAGCCTCTACATCTCCGTGTGACCATTATGTACATAAATAACGTAATGTAACCTAACCTAACCCAACCTAACCTCTCGGCGGTAATATTTGACAAAATTCCCGGCGAGTTAGCCTCTACATATCCGTGACCAATATATACATAAATAACGTAATATAATCTAACCTAACCCTACCTAACCACTCGGCGGTAATATTTGACATCACTCCTGCCGAGTTGTCCTCTGCTTCCCCGTGAGACCATTATATACATAAATAACGTAATGTAATCTAACCAAACCCAAGCTAACTTCTCGGGGGTAATATTTGGCAACATTCCTGGCGACTTGGATTCTACGTCGCCGTGGGACCTTTATATACATCAATAACGTAATATAACCTAACCTAACCCAAACAAACTTCTCGGCGGTAATATTTGACAACACTCCTGCCGAGTTGTCCTCTGCTTCTCCGTGGGAACATTATACGTGTCAGTAACGTAATATAACCTAACCTAACCCAACATAACTTCTCGGCTGTAATGTTTCACAAAATTACTGGCGTGTTGGCCTCTACTTCTCCGTGTGACCATTATATACATAAATAACGTAATGTAACCTAAGCTAACCCAACCTAACATCTCGGCGGTAATATTTGATAACATTCCTGGCGAGTAGGCCTCTACGTCTCCGTGGAATCTTTATATACATCAATAACGTAATATAACCCAACCTAACCCAAATTAACCTCTCGGGGTACCATTTAACCACATTCCTTTATTGTCGGCTCCTCCTTCTCGGTAGGAACACGGTATACGTCTATGACGTAATAGAACCTAACCTAAACCAACCTAACATCTAGGCGGTAATATTTGACAACATTCCTGGCGAGTAGGCCTCTACGTCTCTGTGGGACCTTCATGTACATCAAGAACGTAATATAACCTAACCTAACCCAACCTAACCTCTCGGCGGTAACATTTGAAAACATTCCTGGCGAGTTGGCCGCTACGTCTCCGTGGAATCTATATATACCTCAATAACGTAATGTAACATAACCTAACCCAACCTAACCTCTCGGCGGTAATATTCGACAACATTCCTGGCGAGTTGGCCTCTACTTCTCCGTGTGACCATTATATAAATAAATAACGTAATGTAACCTAACCTAACCAAACCTATCATTTCGGCGGTAATATTTAACAACATTCCTGGCGAGTTGGCCTCTACTTCTCCGTGAGACCTTTATATGCATCAGTAACGTAATACAACCTAATCCAACCCAACCTAACGTCTCGGAGTACCATTTAACCACATTCCTTGAATGACGGACCCTACTTCTCGGTGGGAACACTGTATACGTCTATGACGTAATACAACCTAACCTAACCCAACCTAACATCTCGGCGGTAATATTTGACAACATTCCTGGCAAGTTGGCCTCTAATTCTCCTTGTGACCATTATATACAAAATAACGTAATATAACCTATCCTAACCCAACCTAACCTCTCGGCGGTAACATTTGAAAACATTCCCGTCGAGTTGGCCTCTACGTCTCCGTGGAATCTTTATATACATCAATAACGTAATATAACCTAACCTAACCCAACCTAACCTCTCAGCGGTAACATTTGAAAACATTCCTGGCGAGTTGGCTTCTACGTCTCCGTGGAATCTTTATATACATCACTAACGTAATGTAACATAACCTAACCCAACCTAACCTCTCGGCGGTAATATTTGACAACATTCCTGGCGAGTTGGCCTCATCTTTTCCGTGTGACCATTATATACATAAATCACGTAATATAACCTAACCTAACCCTACCTAACCTCTCGGCGGTAATATTTGACATCAATCCTGCCGAGTTGTCCTCTGCTTCTCCGTGGGAACATTATATACATAAATAACGTAATGTAACCTAAGCTAACCCAACCTAACATCTCGGCGGTAATATTTGACAACATTCCTGGCGAGTAGGGATCTACGCCTCCGTGGAACCTTTATAAACATCAATAACGTAATATAACCCAACCTAACCCAAACTAATCTCTCGGGGTACCATTTAACCACATTCCTTTATTGTCGGCTCCTACTTCTCGGTAGGAACACTGTATACGTCTATGACGTAATACAACCTAACCTAACCCAACCTAACATCTCGGCGGTAATATTTGACAACATTCCTGGCGAGTTGGCCTCTACGTGTCCGTGGGACCTTCATATACATCAATAACGTAATATTACCTAACCTAACCCAACCTATCATCTCGGCGGTAATATTTGACAACATTCCTGGCGAGTTGGCCTCTACATCTCCGTGTGACCATTATATACATAAATAACGTAATTTAATCAAACCAAACCCAAGCTAACTTCTCGGCGGTAATATTCGACAACATTCCTGGCGAGTTGGCCTCTACTTCTCCGTGTGACCATTATATACATAAATAACGTAATGTAATCTAACCAAACCCAAGCTAACTTCTCGGCGGTAATATTTGACAACATTCCTGGTGAGTTGGCTTCTACGTCTCCGTGGGACCTTTATATACATCAATAACGTAATATAACCTAACCTAACCCAACCTAACCTCTCGGCGGTAATATTTGACAACATTCCTGGCGAGTTGGCCTCTACTTCTCCGTGTGACCATTATATACATAAATAACGTAATGTAATCTAACCAAACCCAAGCTAACTTCTCGGCGGTGATATTTGGCAACATTCCTGGCGAGTTGGCTTCTACGTCTCCGTGGGACCTTTATATACATCAATAACGTAATATAACCTAACCTAACCCAAACTAACCTCTCGGCGGTAATATTTGACATAGTTCCTGGCGAATTAGCCTCTACTTCTCCGTGACCATTATATACATAAATAACGAAATATAACTTAACCTAACCCTACCTAACCTCTCGGCGGTAATATTTGTCATCACTCCTGCCGAGTTGTCCTCTGCTTCTCCGTGGAAACATTATAAACATAAATAACGTAATGTAACCTAAACTAACCGAACCTAACATCTCGGCGGTAATATTTGACAACATTCCTGGCGAGTTGGCTTCTACGTCTCCGTGGGACCTTTATATACATCAATAACGTAATATAACCTAACCTAACCCAAACAAACTTCTCGGCGGTAATATTTGACAACACTCCTGCCGAGTTGTCCTCTGCTTCTCCGTGGCAACATTATACGTGTCAGTAACGTAATATAACCTAACCTAACCCAACATAACTTCTCGGCTGTAATGTTTGACAAAATTACTGGCGTGTTGGCCTCTACTTCTCCGTGTGACCATTATATACATAAATAACGTAATGTAACCTAAGCTAACCCAACCTAACATCTCGGCGGTAATATTTGACAACATTCCTGGCGAGTAGGCCTCTACGTCTCCGTGGAATCTTTATATACATCAATAACGTAATATAACCCAACCTAACCCAAATTAACCTCTCGGGGTACCATTTAACCACATTCCTTTATTGTCGGCCCCTAGTTCTCGGTGGGAACACTGTATACGTCTATGACGTTATACAACCTAACCTAACCCAACCTAACATCTCGGCGGTAATATTTGACAACATTCCTGGCAAGTTGGCCTCTAATTCTCCTTGTGACCATTATATACAAAATAACGTAATATAACCTATCCTAACCCAACCTAACCTCTCGGCGGTAACATTTGAAAACATTCCCGGCGAGTTGGCCTCTACGTCTCCGTGGAATCTTTATATACATCAATAACGTAATATAACCTAACCTAACCCAACCTAACCTCTCAGCGGTAACATTTGAAAACATTCCTGGCGAGTTGGCTTCTACGTCTCCGTGGAATCTTTATATACATCACTAACGTAATGTAACATAACCTAACCCAACCTAACCTCTCGGCGGTAATATTTGACAACATTCCTGCCGAGTTGGCCTCATCTTTTCCGTGTGACCATTATATACATAAATCACGTAATATAACCTAACCTAACCCTACCTAACCTCTCGGCGGTAATATTTGACATCACTCCTGCCGAGTTGTCCTCTGCTTCTCCGTGGGAACATTATATACATAAATAACGTAATGTAACCTAAGCTAACCCAACCTAACATCTCGGCGGTAATATTTGACAACATTCCTGGCGAGTAGGGATCTACGCCTCCGTGGAACCTTTATAAACATCAATAACGTAATATAACCCAACCTAACCCAAACTAATCTCTCGCGGTACCATTTAACCACATTCCTTTATTGTCGGCTCCTACTTCTCGGTAGGAACACTGTATACGTCTATGACGTAATACAACCTAACCTAACCCAACCTAACATCTCGGCGGTAATATTTGACAACATTCCTGGCGAGTTGGCCTCTACGTCTCCGTGGAATCTTTATATACATCAATAACGTAATGTAACCTAACCTAAGCCAACGTAACATCTCGGCGGTAATATTTGACAACATTCCTGGCTTGTTGGCCTCTACGTGTCCGTGGGACCTTCATATACATCAATAACGTAATATTACCTAACCTAACCCAACCTATCCTCTCGGCGGTAATATTTGACAACATTCCTGGCGAGTTGGCCTCTACATCTCCGTGTGACCATTATATACATAAATAACGTAATTTAATCAAACCAAACCCAAGCTAACTTCTCGGCGGTAATATTCGACTACATTCCTGGCGAGTTGGCCTCTACTTCTCCGTGTGACCATTATATACATAAATAACGTAATGTAATCTAACCAAACCCAAGCTAACGTCTCGGCGGTGATATTTGGCAACATTCCTGGCGAGTTGGCTTCTACGTCTCCGTGGGACCTTCATGTACATCAAGAACGTAATATAACCTAACCTAACCCAACCTAACCTCTCGGCGGTAACATTTGAAAACATTCCTGGCGAGTTGGCCGCTACGTCTCCGTGGAATCTATATATACCTCAATAACGTAATGTAACATAACCTAACCCAACCTAACCTCTCGGCGGTAATATTTGACAACATTCCTGGCGAGTTGGCCTCATCATTTCCGTCTGACCATTATATACATCAATAACGTAATATAACCTAACCTAACCCAACCTATCATTTCGGCGGTAATATTTAACAATATTCCTGGCGAGTTGGCCTCTACTTCTCCGTGAGACCTTTATATGCATCAGTAACGTAATACAACCTAATCCAACCCAACCTAACATCTCGGCGGTAATATTTGACAACATTCCTGGCGAGTAGGGATCTACGCCTCCGTGGAACCTTTATAAACATCAATAACGTAATATAACCCAACCTAACCCAAACTAATCTCTCGGGGTACCATTTAACCACATTCCTTTATTGTCGGCTCCTACTTCTCGGTAGGAACACTGTATACGTCTATGACGTAATACAACCTAACCTAACCCAACCTAACATCTCGGCGGTAATATTTGACAACATTCCTGGCGAGTTGGCCTCTACGTGTCCGTGGGACCTTCATATACATCAATAACGTAATATTACCTAACCTAACCCAACCTATCATCTCGGCGGTAATATTTGACAACATTCCTGGCGAGTTGGCCTCTACATCTCCGTGTGACCATTATATACATAAATAACGTAATTTAATCAAACCAAACCCAAGCTAACTTCTCGGCGGTAATATTCGACAACATTCCTGGCGAGTTGGCCTCTACTTCTCCGTGTGACCATTATATACATAAATAACGTAATGTAATCTAACCAAACCCAAGCTAACTTCTCGGCGGTAATATTTGACAACATTCCTGGTGAGTTGGCTTCTACGTCTCCGTGGGACCTTTATATACATCAATAACGTAATATAACCTAACCTAACCCAACCTAACCTCTCGGCGGTAATATTTGACAACATTCCTGGCGAGTTGGCCTCTACTTCTCCGTGTGACCATTATATACATAAATAACGTAATGTAATCTAACCAAACCCAAGCTAACTTCTCGGCGGTGATATTTGGCAACATTCCTGGCGAGTTGGCTTCTACGTCTCCGTGGGACCTTTATATACATCAATAACGTAATATAACCTAACCTAACCCAAACTAACCTCTCGGCGGTAATATTTGACATAGTTCCTGGCGAATTAGCCTCTACTTCTCCGTGACCATTATATACATAAATAACGAAATATAACTTAACCTAACCCTACCTAACCTCTCGGCGGTAATATTTGTCATCACTCCTGCCGAGTTGTCCTCTGCTTCTCCGTGGAAACATTATAAACATAAATAACGTAATGTAACCTAAACTAACCGAACCTAACATCTCGGCGGTAATATTTGACAACATTCCTGGCGAGTTGGCTTCTACGTCTCCGTGGGACCTTTATATACATCAATAACGTAATATAACCTAACCTAAACCAAACAAACTTCTCGGCGGTAATATTTGACAACACTCCTGCCGAGTTGTCCTCTGCTTCTCCGTGGCAACATTATACGTGTCAGTAACGTAATATAACCTAACCTAACCCAACATAACTTCTCGGCTGTAATGTTTGACAAAATTACTGGCGTGTTGGCCTCTACTTCTCCGTGTGACCATTATATACATAAATAACGTAATGTAACCTAAGCTAACCCAACCTAACATCTCGGCGGTAATATTTGACAACATTCCTGGCGAGTAGGCCTCTACGTCTCCGTGGAATCTTTATATACATCAATAACGTAATATAACCCAACCTAACCCAAATTAACCTCTCGGGGTACCATTTAACCACATTCCTTTATTGTCGGCCCCTAGTTCTCGGTGGGAACACTGTATACGTCTATGACGTTATACAACCTAACCTAACCCAACCTAACATCTCGGCGGTAATATTTGACAACATTCCTGGCAAGTTGGCCTCTAATTCTCCTTGTGACCATTATATACAAAATAACGTAATATAACCTATCCTAACCCAACCTAACCTCTCGGCGGTAACATTTGAAAACATTCCCGGCGAGTTGGCCTCTACGTCTCCGTGGAATCTTTATATACATCAATAACGTAATATAACCTAACCTAACCCAACCTAACCTCTCAGCGGTAACATTTGAAAACATTCCTGGCGAGTTGGCTTCTACGTCTCCGTGGAATCTTTATATACATCACTAACGTAATGTAACATAACCTAACCCAACCTAACCTCTCGGCGGTAATATTTGACAACATTCCTGCCGAGTTGGCCTCATCTTTTCCGTGTGACCATTATATACATAAATCACGTAATATAACCTAACCTAACCCTACCTAACCTCTCGGCGGTAATATTTGACATCACTCCTGCCGAGTTGTCCTCTGCTTCTCCGTGGGAACATTATATACATAAATAACGTAATGTAACCTAAGCTAACCCAACCTAACATCTCGGCGGTAATATTTGACAACATTCCTGGCGAGTAGGGATCTACGCCTCCGTGGAACCTTTATAAACATCAATAACGTAATATAACCCAACCTAACCCAAACTAATCTCTCGCGGTACCATTTAACCACATTCCTTTATTGTCGGCTCCTACTTCTCGGTAGGAACACTGTATACGTCTATGACGTAATACAACCTAACCTAACCCAACCTAACATCTCGGCGGTAATATTTGACAACATTCCTGGCGAGTTGGCCTCTACGTCTCCGTGGAATCTTTATATACATCAATAACGTAATGTAACCTAACCTAAGCCAACGTAACATCTCGGCGGTAATATTTGACAACATTCCTGGCTTGTTGGCCTCTACGTGTCCGTGGGACCTTCATATACATCAATAACGTAATATTACCTAACCTAACCCAACCTATCATCTCGGCGGTAATATTTGACAACATTCCTGGCGAGTTGGCCTCTACATCTCCGTGTGACCATTATATACATAAATAACGTAATTTAATCAAACCAAACCCAAGCTAACTTCTCGGCGGTAATATTCGACTACATTCCTGGCGAGTTGGCCTCTACTTCTCCGTGTGACCATTATATACATAAATAACGTAATGTAATCTAACCAAACCCAAGCTAACTTCTCGGCGGTAATATTTGACAACATTCCTGGTGAGTTGGCTTCTACGTCTCCGTGGGACCTTTATATACATCAATAACGTAATATAACCTAACCTAACCCAACCTAACCTCTCGGCGGTAATATTTGACAACATTCCTGGCGAGTTGGCCTCTACTTCTCCGTGTGACCATTATATACATAAATAACGTAATGTAATCTAACCAAACCCAAGCTAACGTCTCGGCGGTGATATTTGGCAACATTCCTGGCGAGTTGGCTTCTACGTCTCCGTGGGACCTTTATATACATCAATAACGTAATATAACCTAACCTAACCCAAACTAACCTCTCGGCGGTAATATTTGACATAATTCCTGGCGAATTAGCCTCTACTTCTCCGTGACCATTATATACATAAATAACGAAATATAACTTAACCTAACCCTACCTAACCTCTCGGCGGTAATATTTGACATCACTCCTGCCGAGTTGTCCTCTGCTTCTCCGTGGGAACATTATATACATAAATAACGTAATGTAACCTAAACTAACCGAACCTAACATCTCGGCGGTAATATTTGACAACATTCCTGGCGAGTAGGCCTCTACGTCTCCGTGGAACCTTTATAAACATCAATAACGTAATATAACCCAACCTAACACAAACTAACTTCTCGGGGTACCATTTAACCACATTCCTTGATTGACGGCCCCAACTTCTCGGTGGGAACACTGTATACGTCTATGACGTAATACAACCTAACCTAACGCAACCTAACATCTCGGCGGTAATATTTGACAACATTCATGGAGAGTTGGCCTCTACGTCTCCGTGGGAACCTTATATACATCAATAACGTAATATAACATAACCTAACCCAACCTATCCTATCGGCGGTAATAATTGACAACATTCCTGGCGAGTTGGCCTCTACTTCTCCGTGTGACCATTATATACATAAATAACGTAATGTAATCTAACCAAACCCAAGCTAACTTCTAGGCGGTAATATTTGACAACATTCCTGGCGAGTTGGCCTCTACGTCTCCGTGGAATCTTTATATACATCAATAACGTAATGTAACCTAACCTAAGCCAACCTAACATCTCGGCGGTAATATTCGACATCATTCCTGGCGAGTTAGCCTCTACGTCTCCGTGGGACTTTTATATACATCAATAACGTAATTTAACCTAGCCTAACCCAACGTAATATCGCGGCGGTAATATTTGACAACATTCCTGGCTTGTTGGCCTCTACGTGTCCGTGGGACCTTCATATACATCAATAACGTAATATTACCTAACCTAACCCAACCTATCATCTCGGCGGTAATATTTGACAACATTCCTGGCGAGTTGGCCTCTACATCTCCGTGTGACCATTATATACATAAATAACGTAATTTAATCAAACCAAACCCAAGCTAACTTCTCGGCGGTAATATTCGACAACATTCCTGGCGAGTTGGCCTCTACTTCTCCGTGTGACCATTATATACATAAATAACGTAATGTAATCTAACCAAACTCAAGCTAACTTCTCGGCGGTAATATTTGACAACATTCCTGGTGAGTTGGCTTCTACGTCTCCGTGGGACCTTTATATACATCAATAACGTAATATAACCTAACCTAACCCAACCTAACCTCTCGGCGGTAATATTTGACAACATTCCTGGCGAGTTGGCCTCTACTTCTCCGTGTGACCATTATATACATAAATAACGTAATGTAATCTAACCAAACCCAAGCTAACTTCTCGGCGGTGATATTTGGCAACATTCCTGGCGAGTTGGCTTCTACGTCTCCGTGGGACCTTTATATACATCAATAACGTAATATAACCTAACCTAACCCAAACTAACCTCTCGGCGGTAATATTTGACATAGTTCCTGGCGAATTAGCCTCTACTTCTCCGTGACCATTATATACATAAATAACGAAATATAACTTAACCTAACCCTACCTAACCTCTCGGCGGTAATATTTGACATCACTCCTGCCGAGTTGTCCTCTGCTTCTCCGTGGAAACATTATATACATAAATAACGTAATGTAACCTAAACTAACCGAACCTAACATCTCGGCGGTAATATTTGACAACATTCCTGGCGAGTTGGCTTCTACGTCTCCGTGGGACCTTTATATACATCAATAACGTAATATAACCTAACCTAACCCAAACAAACTTCTCGGCGGTAATATTTGACAACACTCCTGCCGAGTTGTCCTCTGCTTCTCCGTGGCAACATTATACGTGTCAGTAACGTAATATAACCTAACCTAACCCAACATAACTTCTCGGCTGTAATGTTTGACAAAATTACTGGCGTGTTGGCCTCTACTTCTCCGTGTGATCATTATATACATAAATAACGTAATGTAACCTAAGCTAACCCAACCTAACATCTCGGCGGTAATATTTGACAACATTCCTGGCGAGTTGGCTTCTACGTCTCCGTGGAATCTTTATATACATCACTAACGTAATGTAACATAACCTAACCCAACCTAACCTCTCGGCGGTAATATTTGACAACATTCCTGCCGAGTTGGCCTCATCTTTTCCGTGTGACCATTATATACATAAATCACGTAATATAACCTAACCTAACCCTACCTAACCTCTCGGCGGTAATATTTGACATCACTCCTGCCGAGTTGTCCTCTGCTTCTCCGTGGGAACATTATATACATAAATAACGTAATGTAACCTAAGCTAACCCAACCTAACATCTCGGCGGTAATATTTGACAACATTCCTGGCGAGTAGGGATCTACGCCTCCGTGGAACCTTTATAAACATCAATAACGTAATATAACCCAACCTAACCCAAACTAATCTCTCGCGGTACCATTTAACCACATTCCTTTATTGTCGGCTCCTACTTCTCGGTAGGAACACTGTATACGTCTATGACGTAATACAACCTAACCTAACCCAACCTAACATCTCGGCGGTAATATTTGACAACATTCCTGGCGAGTTGGCCTCTACGTCTCCGTGGAATCTTTATATACATCAATAACGTAATGTAACCTAACCTAAGCCAACCTAACATCTCGGCGGTAATATTCGACATCATTCCTGGCGAGTTAGCCTCTACGTCTCCGTGGGACTTTTATATACATCAATAACGTAATTTAACCTAGCCTAACCCAACGTAACATCTCGGCGGTAATATTTGACAACATTCCTGGCTTGTTGGCCGCTACGTGTCCGTGGGACCTTCATATACATCAATAACGTAATATTACCTAACCTAACCCAACCTATCATCTCGGCGGTAATATTTGACAACATTCCTGGCGAGTTGGCCTCTACATCTCCGTGTGACCATTATATACATAAATAACGTAATTTAATCAAACCAAACCCAAGCTAACTTCTCGGCGGTAATATTCGACTACATTCCTGGCGAGTTGGCCTCTACTTCTCCGTGTGACCATTATATACATAAATAACGTAATGTAATCTAACCAAACCCAAGCTAACTTCTCGGCGGTGATATTTGGCAACATTCCTGGCGAGTTGGCTTCTACGTCTCCGTGGGACCTTTATATACATCAATAACGTAATATAACCTAACCTAACCCAAACTAACCTCTCGGCGGTAATATTTGACATAATTCCTGGCGAATTAGCCTCTACTTCTCCGTGACCATTATATACATAAATAACGAAATATAACTTAACCTAACTCTACCTAACCTCTCGGCGGTAATATTTGACATCACTCCTGCCGAGTTGTCCTCTGCTTCTCCGTGGGAACATTATATACATAAATAACGTAATGTAACCTAAACTAACCGAACCTAACATCTCGGCGGTAATATTTGACAACATTCCTGGCGAGTAGGCCTCTACGTCTCCGTGGAACCTTTATAAACATCAATAACGTAATATAACCCAACCTAACACAAACTAACTTCTCGGGGTACCATTTAACCACATTCCTTGATTGACGGCCCCAACTTCTCGGTGGGAACACTGTATACGTCTATGACGTAATACAACGTAACCTAACGCAACCTAACCTCTCGGCGGTAATATTTGACAACATTCATGGAGAGTTGGCCTCTACGTCTCCGTGGGAACCTTATATACATCAATAACGTAATATAACATAACCTAACCCAACCTAACCTATCGGCGGTAATAATTGACAACATTCCTGGCGAGTTGGCCTCTACTTCTCCGTGTGACCATTATATACATAAATAACGTAATGAAACCTAACCTAACCCAACCTAACCTCTCGGCGGTAATATTTGTCAACATTCCTGGCGAGTTGGCCTGTACTTCTCCATGTGACCATTATATACATAAATAACGTAATGTAAACTATCCAAACCCAACCTAACTTCTCGTCGTTAATATTTTATAACATTCCTGGCGAGTTGGCCTCTAGGTCTCCGTGTGATCATTATATACATAAATAAAGTAAAGTAACCTAACCTAACCCAACATAACCTCTCGGCGGTAATATTTCCCAACATTCCTGGCGAGTTAGCCTCTACATCTCCGTGTGACCATTATGTACATAAATAACGTAATGTAACCTAACCTAACCCAACCTAACCTCTCGGCGGTAATATTTGACAAAATTCCTGGCGAGTTAGCCTCTACATCTCCGTGACCAACATATACATAAATAACGTTATGTAACCTAAGCTAACCCAACCTAACCTCTCGGTGGTAATATTTGACAACATTCCTTGCGAGTTGGCCTCTACGTCTCCGTGGAACCTTTATGTACATCAATAACGTAATATAACATAACCTAACCCAAACTAACCTCTCGGGGTACCATTCAACCACATTTCTTTATTGTCGGCCCGTACTTCTCGGTAGGAACACTGTATACGTCTATGGCGTAATACAACCTAACCTAACCCAACCTAACATCTCGGCGGTAATATTTGACAACATTCCTGGCGAGTTGGCCTCTACTTCTCCGTGTGACCATTATATACATAAATAACGTAATGTAATCTAACCAAACCCAAGCTAACATCTAGGCGGTAATATTTGACAACATTCCTGGCGAGTTGGCTTCTACGTCTCCGTGGGACCTTTATATACATCAATAACGTAATATAACCTAACCTAACCCAAACTAACTTCTCGGCGGTAATATTTGACAACACTCCTGCCAAGTTGTGCTCTGCTTCTCCGTGGGAACATTATATGCGTCAGTAACGTCATATAACCTAACCTAACCCAACCTATCATTTCGGCGGTAATATTTAACAACATTCCTGGCGAGTTGGCCTCTACTTCTCCGTGTTACCATTATATACATAAATAACGTAAAGTAACCTAACCTAACCCAACATAACCTCTCGGCGGTAATATTTCACAACATTCCTGGCGAGTTAGCCTCTACATCTCCGTGTGACCATTATGTACATAAATAACGTAATGTAACCTAACCTAACCCAACCTAACCTCTCGGCGGTAATATTTGACCAAATTCCCGGCGAGTTAGCCTCTACATATCCGTGACCAATACATACATAAATAACGTAATATAATCTAACCTAACCCTACCTAACCACTCGGCGGTAATATTTGACATCACTCCTGCCGAGTTGTCCTCTGCTTCTCCGTGTGACCATTATATACATAAATAACGTAATGTAATCTAACCAAACCCAAGCTAACTTCTCGGGGGTAATATTTGGCAACATTCCTGGCGAGTTGGATTCTACGTCTCCGTGGGACCTTTATATACATCAATAACGTAATATAACCTAACCTAACCCAAACAAACTTCTCGGCGGTAATATTTGACAACACTCCTGCCGAGTTGTCCTCTGCTTCTCCGTGGCAACATTATACGTGTCAGTAACGTAATATAACCTAACCTAACCCAACATAACTTCTCGGCTGTAATGTTTGACAAAATTACTGGCGTGTTGGCCTCTACTTCTCCGTGTGACCATTATATACATAAATAACGTAATGTAACCTAAGCTAACCCAACCTAACATCTCGGCGGTAATATTTGACAACATTCCTGGCGAGTAGGCCTCTACGTCTCCGTGGAATCTTTATATACATCAATAACGTAATATAACCCAACCTAACCCAAATTAACCTCTCGGGGTACCATTTAAACAAATTCCTTGATTGCAGGTCCCTAGTTCTCGGTGGGAACACTGTATACGTCTATGACGTTATACAACATAACCTAACCCGACCTAACATCTCGGCGATAATATTTGACAACATTCCTGGCGAGTTGGCCTCTACGTCTCCGTATGACATTCATATACATCTGTAACGTAATATAACCTAACCTAACGCAAACTGATACCTCGGCGGTAAAATTTGACAACATTACTGGTGAGTTGGCCTCTACGTCTCCGTGGGGCATTCATATACATCAGTAACGTAATATAACCTAACCTAACCAAACCTACTCTCTCAGCGGTAATATTTGACGACATTCCTGGCGAGTTGGGCTCTACTTCTCCGCGTACCATTATATACGTAAATAACCTAATGTAACCTAACCTAACACAACCTATCATCTCGGCTGTAATATTTGACAACATTCCTGGCGAGTTGGCTTCTATGTCTCCGTGGGACTTTTATATACATCAATAACGTAATATAACCCAACCTAACCCAACGTAACATCTCGGCGGTAATATTTGACAACATTCCTGGCTTGTTGGCATCTACGTCACCGTGGGACCTTTATACACATCAATAGCGTAATATAACCTAACCTAACCCAACGCATCATCTCGGCGGTAATATTTGAAAACATTCCTGTCGAGTTGGCCTCTACGTCTCCGTGCGACTTTTATATAGATCAATAACGTAATTTAACCTAGCCCAACGTAACATCTCGGCGGTAATATTTTACAACATTCCTGGCTTGTTGGCCTCTTCGTCTCCGTGGGAACTTCATATACATCATAACGTAATATAACCTAACCTAACCCAACCTATAATCTCGGCGGTGGTATTTGACAACATTCCTGGCGAGTTGGCCTCTACGTATCCTTGGGACTTTTATATACATCAATAACGTAATATAACCTAACCTAACTCAACCTAACATCTCGGCGGTAATATTTGACAACATTCCTGGCATGTTGGCCTCTACCTCTCCGTGGGACCTTCATAAACATCAATAACGTAATATAACCTAACCTAACCCAACCTAATATCTCGGCGGTAATATTTGACAACAATCCTGGCGAATTGGCCTCTACGTCTACGTGGGACTTTTATATACATCAATAACGTAATTTAACCTAGCCTAACCCAACGCAACATCGCGGCGGTTATATTTGACAACATTCCTGGCGAGTTAGCTTCTACGTCTCCGTGAGACCTTCATATCCATCAATAACGTAATATAACCTTATATAACCCAACCTAACCACTCCGCGCTATTATTCGACATCATTCCTGGCGAGTTGGCATCTACGTCACCGTGGGACCTTCACATACATCAATAACGTAATATAACCTAACCTAACCCAACCTAACCTTTCGGCGCTATTATTTGACAACATTCCTGTCGAGTTGGCCTCTAGGTCTCCGTGGGGCCTTTATATACATCAATAACGTAATATAACGTAAACTAACCCAACCCAACCTCTCGGCACTAATATTTAACAACATTTCTGGCGAGTTGGCCTCTACGTCTCCGTGGGGCTTTTATATACATCAATAACGTAATATAACCTAACCTAAACCAACGTAACGTCTCGGAGGTAATATTTAACCACATTCCTGGCTTGTTGGCCTCTACGTTTCCGTGAGACCTTTATATACATCAATAACTTAATATAACCTAACCTAACCCAACCTAACCTTTCGCCGCTATTATTTGACAACATTCCTGACGAGTTGGCCTCTACATCTCCGTGGGACTTTTATATACATCAATAACATAATATAACCTAACCTAACCCAACCTAACATTCCGGCGGTAATATTTGACAACATTCCTGGCGAGTTGGCCTCTCCGTCTCCGTGGGACCTTCATATACATCAATAACGTAATATAACCTAGCCTAACCCAACGTAACATCTCGGCGGTAATATTTTAAAGCATTCCTGGCGAGTTGGCCTCTACGTCTCCGTGGGACTTTCATATACATCAATAACGTAATATAACCTAACCTAACCCAACGTAACATGTCGGCGGTAATATTTGAATACATTCCTGTCGAGTTGGCCTCTACGTCTCCGTGGGACTTTTATATACATCAATAACGTAATTTAACCTAACCTAACCCAACGTAACATCTCGGCGGTAATATTTGACAACATTCCTGGCGAGTTGGCCTGTACGTCTCCGTGGGAACTTCATATACATCAATAACGTTATATAACCTAACCTAACCCAACCTATTATCTCGGCGGTGATATTTGACAACATTCCTGGCGAGTTGGCCTGTACGTCTCCGTGGGACCTTCATATACATCAATAACGTAATATAACCTAACCTAAACCAACGTAACGTCTCGGAGGAAATATTTAACCACATTCCTGCCTTGTTGGCCTCTACGTTTCCGTGAGACCTTTATATACATCAATAACTTAATATAACCTAATCTAACCTTTCGGCACTATTATTTGACAACATTCCTGGCGAGTTGGCCTCTACGTCTCCGTGGGACTTTTATATACATCAATAATGTAATATATCCTAACCTAACCCAACCTAACATCTCGGCGGTAATATTTGACAACATTGCTGTCGAGTTGGCCTCTACGTCTCCGTGAGACCTTCATATCCATCAATAACGTAATATAACATTATATAACCCATCCTAACCTCTGGGCGCTACTATTTGACAACATTCCTGTCGAGTTGGCCTCTACGTCTCCGTGGGAACTTCATATACATCAGTAACGTAATATTACCTAACCTAACCCAACCTAAACTTTCGGCGCTATTATTTGACAACATTCCTGGCTTGTTGGCATCTACGTCACCGTGGGACCTTTATACACATCAATAGCGTAATATAACCTAACCTAACCCAACGCATCATCTCGGCGGTAATATTTGAAAACATTCCTGTCTAGTTGGCCTCTACGTCTCCGTGGGAACTTCATATACATCAGTAACGTAATATTACCTAACCTAACCCAACCTAACCTTTCGGCGCTATTATTTGACAACATTCCTGGTGAGTTGGCCTCTACGTCTCCGTGGGGCACTCATATACATCAGTAACGTAATATAACCTAACCTAACCCAACCTACTCTCTCAGCGGTAATATTTGACGACATTCCTGGCGAGTTGGGCTCTACTTCTCCGCGTACCATCATATACGTAAATAACCTAATGTAACCTAACCTAACACAACCTATCATCTCGGCTGTAATATTTGACAACATTCCTGGCGAGTTGGCTTCTATGTCTCCGTGGAACCTTTATATACATCATTAACGTAATATAACCTAACCTAAACCAACCTAACCTCTCGGCGGTAATATTTGACAACACTCCTGGCGTGTTGGCCTCTACGTCTCCGTGGGGCTTTTATGTACATCAATAACCTAATATAACGTAACCTAAACCAACGTAACGTCTCGGAGGTAATATTTAACCACATTCCTGGCTTGTTGGCCTCTACGTTTCCGTGAGACCTTTATATACGTCAATAACTTAATATAACCTAACCTAACCCAACCTAATTTTTCGGCGCTATTATTTGACAACATTCCTGGCGAGTTGGCCTCTACGTATCCGTGGGACTTTTATATACATCAATAACGTAATATAACCTAACCTAACCCAACGTAACATCTCGGCGGTAATATTTGACAACATTCCTGGCTTGTTGGCCTCTACGTCACCGTGGGACCTTTATACACATCAATAGCGTAATATAACCTAACCTAACCCAACGCATCATCTCGGCGGTAACATTTGAAAACATTCCTGGCGAGTTGGCCTCTACGTCACCGTGGGACCTTCACATACATCAATAACGTAATATAACCTAACCTAACCCAACCTAACCTTTCGGCGCTATTATTTGACAACATTCCTGTCGAGTTGGCCTCTAGGTCTCCGTGGGGCCTTTATATACATCAATAACGTAATATAACGTAAACTAACCCAACCCAACCTCTCGGCACTAATATTTAACATTTCTGGCGAGTTGGCCTCTACGTCTCCGTGGGGCTTTTATATACATCAATAACGTAATATAACCTAACCTAAACCAACGTAACGTCTCGGAGGTAATATTTAACCACATTCCTGGCTTGTTGGCCTCTACGTTTCCGTGAGACCTTTATATACATCAATAACTTAATATAACCTAACCTAACCCAACCTAACCTTTCGCCGCTATTATTTGACAACATTCCTGACGAGTTGGGCTCTACATCTCCGTGGGACTTTTATATACATCAATAACATAATATAACCTAACCTAACCCAACCTAACATTCCGGCGGTAATATTTGACAACATTCCTGGCGAGTTGGCCTGTACGTCTCCGTGGGACCTTCATATACATCAACAACGTAATATAACCTAACCTAAACCAACGTAACGTCTCGGAGGTAATATTTAACCACATTCCTGGCTTGTTGGCCTCTACGTTTCCGTGAGACCTTTATATACATCAATAACTTAATATAACCTAACCTAACCCAACCTAACCTTTCGGCGCTATTATTTGACAACATTCCTGGCGAGTTGGCCTCTACGTATCCGTGGGACTTTTATATACATCAATAACGTAATATAACCTAACCAACCCAACCTAACATCTCGGCGGTAATATTTGACAACATTCCTGGCATGTTGGCCTCTACCTCTCCGTGGGACCTTCATAAACATCAATAACGTAATATAACCTTACCTAACCCAACCTAATATCTCGGCGGTAATATTTGACAACAATCCTGGCGAATTGGCCTCTACGTCTCCGTGGGACTTTTATATACATCAATAACGTAATTTAACCTAGCCTAACCCAACGCAACATCTCGGCGGTTAAATTTGACAACATTCCTGGCGAGTTAGCTTCTACGTCTCCGTGAGACCTTCATATCCATCAATAACGTAATATAACCTAACCTAACCCAACCTAACCTTTCGGCGCTATTATTTGACAACATTCCTGGCATATTGGCCTCTACCTCTCCGTGGGACCTTCATAAACATCAGTAACGTAATATAACCTAACCTAACACAACCTAACATCTCGGCGGTAATATTTTACAACATTCCTGGAGAGTTGGCCTCTACTTCCACGTGAGACAATTATATGTATCAGTAACGTAATATAAACTAACGTAAACCAACCTAACCTTGCGGGGTACCAGTTAACCACATTCCTTGACTGTCGGCCCCTACTTCTCGGCGGGAACACTTTATACGTCTATAACGAAGCACAGCCCAACCTAAGCCAACCTAACAACTCGGCGGTAATATTTGACAACATTCCTGTCCAGTTGGCCTCTACGTCTCCGTGGGACCTTCATACACATCAACAACGTAATATAACCTAACCTAAACCAACGTAACGTCTCGGAGGTAATATTTAACCACATTCCTGGCTTGTTGGCCTCTACGTTTCCGTGAGACCTTTATATACATCAATAACTTAATATAACCTAACCTAACCCAACCTAACCTTTCGCCGCTATTATTTGACAACATTCCTGACGAGTTGGCCTCTACATCTCCGTGGGACTTTTATATACATCAATAACATAATATAACCTAACCTAACCCAACCTAACATTCCGGCGGTAATATTTGACAACATTCCTGGCGAGTTGGCCTGTACGTCTCCGTGGGAACTTTATAAACACCAATAACGTAATATAACCTAACCTAACCCAACGTAACGTCTCAGAGGTAATATTTAACCACATTCCTGGCTTGTTGGCTTCTACGTCTCCGTGGGAACTTCATATACATCAATAACGTAATATAACCTAACCTAACCCAACCTATCATTTCGGCGGTGATATTTGACAACATTCCTGGAGAGTTGGCCTCTCCGTCTCCGTGGGACCTTCATATACATCAATAACGTAATATAACCTAGCCTAACCCAACGTAACATCTCGGCGGTAATATTTTAAAACATTCCTGGCGAGTTGGCCTCTACGTCTCCGTGGGACTTTCATATACATCAATAACGTAATATAACCTAACCTAACCCAACGTAACATGTCGGCGGTAATATTTGAATACATTCCTGTCGAGTTGGCCTCTACGTCTCCGTGGGACTTTTATATACATCAATAACGTAATTTAACCTAACCTAACCCAACGTAACATCTCGGCGGTAATATTTGACAACATTCCTGGCGAGTTGGCCTGTACGTCTCCGTGGGAACTTCATATACATCAATAACGTTATATAACCTAATCTAACCCAACCTATTATCTCGGCGGTGATATTTGACAACATTCCTGGCGAGTTGGCCTGTACGTCTCCGTGGGACCTTCATATACATCAATAACGTAATATAACCTAACCTAAACCAACGTAACGTCTCGGAGGAAATATTTAACCACATTCCTGCCTTGTTGGCCTCTACGTTTCCGTGAGACCTTTATATACATCAATAACTTAATATAACCTAATCTAACCCAACGCATCATCTCGTCGGTAATATTTGAAAACATTCCTGTCTAGTTGGCCTCTACGTCTCCGTGGGACTTTTATATAGATCAATAACGTAATTTAACCTAACCCAACGTAACATCTCGGCGGTAATATTTTACAACATTCCTGGCTTGTTGGTCTCTTCGTCTCCGTGGGAACTTCATATACATCAATAACGTAATATAACCTAACCTAACCCAAACTATAATCTCGGCGGTGATATTTGACAACATTCCTGGCGAGTTGGCCTGTACGTCTCCGTGGGACCTTCATATACATCAACAACGTAATATAACCTAACCTAAACCAACGTAACGTCTCGGAGGTAATATTTAACCACATTCCTGGCTTGTTGGCCTCTACGTTTCCGTGAGACCTTTATATACATCAATAACTTAATATAACCTAACCTAACCCAACCTAACCTTTCGGCGCTATTATTTGACAACATTCCTGGCGAGTTGGCCTCTACGTATCCGTGGGACTTTTATATACATCAATAACGTAATATAACCTAACCTAACCCAACCTAACATCTCGGCGGTAATATTTGACAACATTCCTGGCATGTTGGCCTCTACCTCTCCGTGGGACCTTCATAAACATCAATAACGTAATATAACCTAACCTAACCCAACCTAATATCTCGGCGGTAATATTTGACAACAATCCTTGCGAATTGGCCTCTACGTCTCCGTGGGACTTTTATATACATCAATAACGTAATTTAACCTAGCCTAACCCAACGCAACATCTCGGCGGTTATATTTGACAACATTCCTGGCGAGTTAGCTTCTACGTCTCCGTGAGACCTTCATATCCATCAATAACGTAATATAACCTAACCTAACCCAACCTAACCTTTCGGCGCTATTATTTGACAACATTCCTGGCATATTGGCCTCTACCTCTCCGTGGGACCTTCATAAACATCAATAACGTAATATAACCTAACCTAACACAACCTAACATCTCGGCGGTAATATTTTACAACATTCCTGGAGTGTTGGCCTCTACTTCCACGTGAGACAATTATATGCATCAGTAACGTAATATAAACTAACGTAAACCAACCTAACCTTGCGGGGTACCAGTTAACCACATTCCTTGGCTGTCGGCCCCTACTTCTCGGCGGGAACACTTTATACGTCTATAACGAAGCACAGCCCAACCTAAGCCAACCTAACAACTCGGCGGTGATATTTGACAACATTCCTGGCGAGTTGGCCTGTACGTCTCCGTGGGACCTTCATATACATCAACAACGTAATATAACCTAACCTAAACCAACGTAACGTCTCGGAGGTAATATTTAACCACATTCCTGGCTTGTTGGCCTCTACGTTTCCGTGAGACCTTTATATACATCAATAACTTAATATAACCTAACCTAACCCAACCTAACCTTTCGGCGCTATTATTTGACAACATTCCTGGCGAGTTGGCCTCTACGTATCCGTGGGACTTTTATATACATCAATAACGTAATATAACCTAACCTAACCCAACCTAACATCTCGGCGGTAATATTTGACAACATTCCTGGCATGTTGGCCTCTACCTCTCCGTGGGACCTTCATAAACATCAATAACGTAATATAACCTAACCTAACCCAACCTAATATCTCGGCGGTAATATTTGACAACAATCCTTGCGAATTGGCCTCTACGTCTCCGTGGGACTTTTATATACATCAATAACGTAATTTAACCTAGCCTAACCCAACGCAACATCTCGGCGGTTATATTTGACAACATTCCTGGTGAGTTGGCCTCTACGTCTCCGTGGGGCATTCATATACATCAGTAACGTAATATAACCTAACCTAACCCAACCTACTCTCTCAGCGGTAATATTTGACGACATTCCTGGCGAGTTGGGCTCTACTTCTCCGCGTACCATTATATACGTAAATAACCTAATGTAACCTAACCTAACACAACCTATCATCTCGGCTGTAATATTTGACAACATTCCTGGCGAGTTGGCTTCTATGTCTCCGTGGAACCTTTATATACATCATTAACGTAATATAACCTAACCTAAACCTACCTAACCTCTCGGCGGTAATATTTGACAACACTCCTGGCGTGTTGGCCTCTACGTCTCCGTGGGGCTTTTATGTACATCAATAACGTAATATAACCTAACCTAACCCAACCTAACATCTCGGCGGTAATATTTGACAACATTCCTGGCATGTTGGCCTCTACCTCTCCGTGGGACCTTCATAAACATCAATAACGTAATATAACCTAACCTAACCCAACCTAATATCTCGGCGGTAATATTTGACAACAATCCTGGCGAATTGGCCTCTACGTCTCCGTGGGACTTTTATATACATCAATAACGTAATATAACCTAACCTAAACCAACGTAACGTCTCGGAGGTAATATTTAACCACATTCCTGGCTTGTTGGCCTCTACGTTTCCGTGAGACCTTTATATACATCAATAACTTAATATAACCTAACCTAACCCAACCTAACCTTTCGCCGCTATTATTTGACAACATTCCTGACGAGTTGGCCTCTACATCTCCGTGGGACTTTTATATACATCAATAACATAATATAACCTAACCTAACCCAACCTAACATCTCGGCGGTAATATTTGACAACATTCCTGGCATGTTGGCCTCTACCTCTCCGTGGGACCTTCATAAACATCAATAACGTAATATAACCTAACCTAACCCAACCTAATATCTCGGCGGTAATATTTGACAACAATACTGGCGAATTGGCCTCTACGTCTCCGTGGGACTTTTATATACATCAATAACGTAATTTAACCTAGCCTAACCCAACGCAACATCTCGGCGGTTATATTTGACAACATTCCTGGCGAGTTAGCTTCTACGTCTCCGTGAGACCTTCATATCCATCAATAACGTGATATAACCTTATATAACCCAACCTAACCACTCCGCGCTATTATTTGACATCATTCCTGGCGAGTTGGCCTCTACGTCACCGTGGGACCTTCACATACATCAATAACGTAATATAACCTAACCTAACCCAACCTAACCTTTCGGCGCTATTATTTGACAACATTCCTGTCGAGTTGGCCTCTAGGTCTCCGTGGGGCCTTTATGTACATCAATAACGTAATATAACGTAAACTAACCCAACCCAACCTCTCGGCACTAATATTTAACAACATTTCTGGCGAGTTGGCCTCTACGTCTCCGTGGGGCTTTTAGATACATCAATAACGTAATATAACCTAACCTAAACCAACGTAACGTCTCGGAGGTAATATTTAACCACATTCCTGGCTTGTTGACCTCTACGTTTCCGTGGGACCTTTATATACATCAATAACTTAATATAACCTAACCTAACCCAACCTAACCTTTCGCCGCTATTATTTGACAACATTCCTGACGAGTTGGCCTCTACATCTCCGTGGGACTTTTATATACATCAATAACATAATATAACCTAACCTAACCCAACCTAACATCTCGGCGGTAATATTTGACAACATTCCTGGCATGTTGGCCTCTACGTTTCCGTGAGACCTTTATATACATCAATAACTTAATATAACATAATCTAACCTTTCGGCGCTATTATTTGACAACAGTCCGGGCGAGTTGGCCTCTACGTATCCGTGGGACTTTTATATACATCAATAACGTAATATAACCTAACCTAACCCAACCTAACATCTCGGCGGTAATATTTGACAACATTCCTGGCATGTTGGCCTCTACCTCTCCGTGGGACCTTCATAAACATCAATAACGTAATATAACCTAACCTAACCCAACCTAATATCTCGGCGGTAATATTTGACAACAATCCTGGCGAATTGGCCTCTACGTCTCCGTGGGACTTTTATATACATCAATAACGTAATATAACCTAACCTAAACCAACGTAACGTCTCGGAGGTAATATTTAACCACATTCCTGGCTTGTTGGCCTCTACGTTTCCGTGAGACCTTTATATACATCAATAACTTAATATAACCTAACCTAACCCAACCTAACCTTTCGCCGCTATTATTTGACAACATTCCTGACGAGTTGGCCTCTACATCTCCGTGGGACTTTTATATACATCAATAACATAATATAACCTAACCTAACCCAACCTAACATCTCGGCGGTAATATTTGACAACATTCCTGGCATGTTGGCCTCTACCTCTCCGTGGGACCTTCATAAACATCAATAACGTAATATAACCTAACCTAACCCAACCTAATATCTCGGCGGTAATATTTGACAACAATCCTGGCGAATTGGCCTCTACGTCTCCGTGGGACTTTTATATACATCAATAACGTAATTTAACCTAGCCTAACCCAACGCAACATCTCGGCGGTTATATTTGACAACATTCCTGGCGAGTTAGCTTCTACGTCTCCGTGAGACCTTCATATCCATCAATAACGTGATATAACCTTATATAACCCAACCTAACCACTCCGCGCTATTATTTGACATCATTCCTGGCGAGTTGGCCTCTACGTCACCGTGGGACCTTCACATACATCAATAACGTAATATAACCTAACCTAACCCAACCTAACCTTTCGGCGCTATTATTTGACAACATTCCTGTCGAGTTGGCCTCTAGGTCTCCGTGGGGCCTTTATGTACATCAATAGCGTAATATAACGTAAACTAACCCAACCCAACCTCTCGGCACTAATATTTAACAACATTTCTGGCGAGTTGGCCTCTACGTCTCCGTGGGAACGTCATAAACACCAATAACGTAATATAACCTAACCTAACCCAACGTAACGTCTCAGAGGTAATATTTAACCACATTCCTGGCTTGTTGGCTTCTACGTCTCCGTGGGAACTTCATATACATCAATAACGTAATATAACCTAACCTAACCCAACCTATCATTTCGGCGGTGATATTTGACAACATTCCTGGAGAGTTGGCCTCTCCGTCTCCGTGGGACCTTCATATACATCAATAACGTAATATAACCTAGCCTAACCCAACGTAACATCTCGGCGGTAATATTTTAAAACATTCCTGGCGAGTTGGCCTCTACGTCTCCGTGGGACTTTCATATACATCAATAACGTTATATAACCTAGCCTAACCCAACCTATTATCTCGGCGGTGATATTTGACAACATTCCTGGCGAGTTGGCCTGTACGTCACCGTGGGACCTTCATATACATTAATAACGTAATATAACCTAACCTAAACCAACGTAACGTCTCGGAGGAAATATTTAACCACATTCCTTCCTTGTTGGCCTCTACGTTTCCGTGAGACCTTTATATACATCAATAACTTAATATAACCTAATCTAACCTTTCGGCGCTATTATTTGACAACATTCCTGGCGAGTTGGCCTCTACGTCTCCGTGGGAATTTTATATACATCAATAATGTAATATATCCTAACCTAACCCAACCTAACATCTCGGCGGTAATATTTGACAACATTGCTGTCGAGTTGGCCTCTACGTCTCCGTGAGACCTTCATATCCATCAATAACGTAATATAACATTATATAACCCATCCTAACCTCTCGGCGCTATTATTTGACAACATTCCTGTCGAGTTGGCCGCTACGTCTCCGTGGGAACTTCATATACATCAGTAACGTAATATTACCTAACCTAACCCAACCTAACCTTTGGGCGCTATTATTTGACAACATTCCTGGCTTGTTGGCATCTACGTCACCGTGGGACCTTTATACACATCAATAGCGTAATATAACCTAACCTAACCAAACGCATCATCTCGGCGGTAATATTTGAAAAAATTCCTGTCGAGTTGGCCTCTACGTCTCCGTGGGACTTTTATATAGATCAATAACGTAATTTAACCTAACCCAACGTAACATCTCGGCGGTAATATTTTACAACATTCCTGGCTTGTTGGCCTCTTCGTCTCCGTGGGAACTTCATATACATCAATGACGTAATATAACCTAACCTAACCCAACCTATAATCTCGGCGGTGATATTTGACAACATTCCTGGCGAGTTGGCCTGTACGTCTCCGTGGGACCTTCATATACATCAACAACGTAATATAACCTAACCTAAACCAACGTAACGTCTCGGAGGTAATATTTAACCACATTCCTGGCTTGTTGGCTTCTACATCTACGTGGGAACTTCATATACATCAATAACGTAATATAACCTAACCTAACCCAACCTATCATTTCGGCGGTGATATTTGACAACATTCCTGGAGAGTTGGCCTCTCCGTCTCCGTGGGACCTTCATATACATCAATAACGTAATATAACCTAGCCTAACCCAACGTAACATCTCGGCGGTAATATTTTAAAACATTCCTGGCGAGTTGGCCTCTACGTCTCCGTGGGACTTTCATATACATCAATAACGTAATATAACCTAACCTAACCCAACGTAACATGTCGGCGGTAATATTTGAATACGTTCCTGTCGAGTTGGCCTCTACGTCTCCGTGGGACTTTTATATACATCAATAACGTAATTTAACCTATCCTAACCCAACGTAACATCTCGGCGGCAATATTTGACAACATTCCTGGCGAATTGGCCTCTACGTCTCCGTGGGACTTTTATATACATCAATAACGTAATATAACCTAACCAAAACCAACGTAACGTCTCGGAGGTAATATTTAACCACATTCCTGGCTTGTTGGCCTCTACGTTTCCGTGAGACCTTTATATACATCAATAACTTAATATAACCTAACCTAACCCAACCTAACCTTTCGCCGCTATTATTTGACAACATTCCTGACGAGTTGGCCTCTACATCTCCGTGGGACTTTTATATACATCAATAACATAATATAACCTAACCTAAACCAACCTAACATCTCGGCGGTAATATTTGACAACATTCCTGGCATGTTGGCCTCTACCTCTCCGTGGGACCTTCATAAACATCAATAACGTAATATAACCTAACCTAACCCAACCTAATATCTCGGCGGTAATATTTGACAACAATCCTGGCGAATTGGCCTCTACGTCTCCGTGGGACTTTTATATACATCAATAACGTAATTCAACCTAGCCTAACCCAACGCAACATCTCGGCGGTTATATTTGACAACATTCCTGGCGAGTTAGCTTCTACGTCTCCGTGAGACCTTCATATCCATCAATAACGTGATATAACCTTATATAACCCAACCTAACCACTCCGCGCTATTATTTGACATCATTCCTGGCGAGTTGGCCTCTACGTCACCGTGGGACCTTCACATACATCAATAACGTAATATAACCTAACCTAACCCAACCTAACCTTTCGGCGCTATTATTTGACAACATTCCTGTCGAGTTGGCCTCTAGGTCTCCGTGGGGCCTTTATGTACATCAATAACGTAATATAACGTAAACTAACCCAACCCAACCTCTCGGCACTAATATTTAACAACATTTCTGGCGAGTTGGCCTCTACGTCTCCGTGGGGCTTTTAGATACATCAATAACGTAATATAACCTAACCTAAACCAACGTAACGTCTCGGAGGTAATATTTAACCACATTCCTGGCTTGTTGACCTCTACGTTTCCGTGGGACCTTTATATACATCAATAACTTAATATAACCTAACCTAACCCAACCTAACCTTTCGCCGCTATTATTTGACAACATTCCTGACGAGTTGGCCTCTACATCTCCGTGGGACTTTTATATACATCAATAACATAATATAACCTAACCTAACCCAACCTAACATTCCGGCGGTAATATTTGACAACATTCCTGGCGAGTTGGCCTGTACGTCTCCGTGGGAACGTCATAAACACCAATAACGTAATATAACCTAACCTAACCCAACGTAACGTCTCAGAGGTAATATTTAACCACATTCCTGGCTTGTTGGCTTCCACGTCTCCGTGGGAACTTCATATACATCAATAACGTAATATAACCTAACCTAACCCAACCTATCATTTCGGCGGTGATATTTGACAACATTCCTGGAGAGTTGGCCTCTCCGTCTCCGTGGGACCTTCATATACATCAATAACGTAATATAACCAAACCTAACCCAACGTAACATGTCGGCGGTAATATTTGAATACATTCCTGTCGAGTTGGCCTCTACGTCTCCGTGGGACTTTTATATACATCAATAACGTAATTTAACCTAACCTAACCCAACGTAACATCTCGGCGGCAATATTTGACAACATTCCTGGCGAGTTGGCCTGTACGTCTCCGTGGGAACTTCATATACATCAATAACGTTATATAACCTAGCCTAACCCAACCTATTATCTCGGCGGTGATATTTGACAACATTCCTGGCGAGTTGGCCTGTACGTCACCGTGGGACCTTCATATACATTAATAACGTAATATAACCTAACCTAAACCAACGTAACGTCTCGGAGGAAATATTTAACCACATTCCTTCCTTGTTGGCCTCTACGTTTCCGTGAGACCTTTATATACATCAATAACTTAATATAACCTAATCTAACCTTTCGGCGCTATTATTTGACAACATTCCTGGCGAGTTGGCCGCTACGTCTCCGTGGGAACTTCATATACATCAGTAACGTAATATTACCTAACCTAACCCAACCTAACCTTTGGGCGCTATTATTTGACAACATTCCTGGCTTGTTGGCATCTACGTCACCGTGGGACCTTTATACACATCAATAGCGTAATATAACCTAACCTAACCCAACGCATCATCTCGGCGGTAATATTTGAAAAAATTCCTGTCGAGTTGGCCTCTACGTCTCCGTGGGACTTTTATATAGATCAATAACGTAATCTAACCTAACCCAACGTAACATCTCGGCGGTAATATTTTACAACATTCCTGGCTTGTTGGCCTCTTCGTCTCCGTGGGAACTTCATATACATCAATGACGTAATATAACCTAACCTAACCCAACCTATAATCTCGGCGGTGATATTTGACAACATTCCTGGCGAGTTGGCCTGTACGTCTCCGTGGGACCTTCATATACATCAACAACGTAATATAACCTAACCTAAACCAACGTAACGTCTCGGAGGTAATATTTAACCACATTCCTGGCTTGTTGGCTTCTACATCTCCGTGGGAACTTCATATACATCAATAACGTAATATAACCTAACCTAACCCAACCTAACCTTTCGGCGCTATTATTTGACAACATTCCTGGCGAGTTGGCCTCTACGTATCCGTGGGACTTTGATATACATCAATAACGTAATATAACCTAACCTAACCCAACCTAACATCTCGGCGGTAATATTTGACAACATTCCTGGCATGTTGGCCTCTACCTCTCCGTGGGACCTTCATAAACATCAATAACGTAATATAACCTAACCTAACCCAACCTAATATCTCGGCGGTAATATTTGACAACAATCCTGGCGAATTGGCCTCTACGTCTCCGTGGGACTTTTATATACATCAATAACGTAATTTAACCTAGCCTAACCCAACGCAACATCTCGGCGGTTATATTTGACAACATTCCTGGCGAGTTAGCTTCTACGTCTCCGTGAGACCTTCATATCCATCAATAATGTAATATAACCTTATATAACCCAACCTAACCACTCCGCGCTATTATTTGACATCATTCCTGGCGAGTTGGCCTCTACGTCACCGTGGGACCTTCACATACATCAATAGCGTAATATAACCTAACCTAACCCAACCTAACCTTTCGGCGCTATTATTTGACAACATTCGTGTCGAGTTGGCCTCTAGGTCTCCGTGGGGCCTTTATATACATCAATAACGTAATATAACGTAAACTAACCCAACCCAACCTCTCGGCACTAATATTTAACAACATTTCTGGCGAGTTGGCCTCTACGTCTCCGTGGGGCTTTTATATACATCAATAACGTAATATAACCTAACCTAAACCAACGTAACGTCTCGGAGGTAATATTTAACCACATTCCTGGCTTGTTGGCCTCTACGTTTCCGTGAGACCTTTATATACATCAATAACTTAATATAACCTAACCTAACCCAACCTAACCTTTCGCCGCTATTATTTGACAACATTCCTGACGAGTTGGCCTCTACATCTCCGTGGGACTTTTATATACATCAATAACATAATATAACCTAACCTAACCCAACCTAACATTCCGGCGGTAATATTTGACAACATTCCTGGCGAGTTGGCCTGTACGTCTCCGTGGGAACTTCATAAACACCAATAACGTAATATAACCTAACCTAACCCAACGTAACGTCTCAGAGGTAATATTTAACCACATTCCTGGCTTGTTGGCTTCTGCATCTCCGTGGAAACTTCATATACATCAATAACGTAATATAACCTAACCTAACCCAACCTATCATTTCGGCGGTGATATTTGACAACATTCCTGGAGAGTTGGCCTCTCCGTCTCCGTGGGACCTTCATATACATCAATAACGTAATATAACCTAGCCTAACCCAACGTAACATCTCGGCGGTAATATTTTAAAACATTCCTGGCGAGTTGGCCTCTACGTCTCCGTGGGACTTTCATATACATCAATAACGTAATATAACCAAACCTAACCCAACGTAACATGTCGGCGGTAATATTTGAATACATTCCTGTCGAGTTGGCCTCTACGTCTCCGTGGGACTTTTATATACATCAATAACGTAATTTAACCTAACCTAACCCAACGTAACATCTCGGCGGCAATATTTGACAACATTCCTGGCGAGTTGGCCTGTACGTCTCCGTGGGAACTTCATATACATCAATAACGTTATATAACCTAGCCTAACCCAACCTATTATCTCGGCGGTGATATTTGACAACATTCCTGGCGAGTTGGCCTGTACGTCACCGTGGGACCTTCATATACATTAATAACGTAATATAACCTAACCTAAACCAACGTAACGTCTCGGAGGAAATATTTAACCACATTCCTTCCTTGTTGGCCTCTACGTTTCCGTGAGACCTTTATATACATCAATAACTTAATATAACCTAATCTAACCTTTCGGCGCTATTATTTGACAACATTCCTGACGAGTTGGCCTCTACATCTCCGTGGGACTTTTATATACATCAATAACATAATATAACCTAACCTAACCCAACCTAACATTCCGGCGGTAATATTTGACAACATTCCTGGCGAGTTGGCCTGTACGTCTCCGTGGGAACTTCATAAACACCAATAACGTAATATAACCTAACCTAACCCAACGTAACGTCTCAGAGGTAATATTTAACCACATTCCTGGCTTGTTGGCTTCTACATCTCCGTGGAAACTTCATATACATCAATAACGTAATATAACCTAACCTAACCCAACCTATCATTTCGGCGGTGATATTTGACAACATTCCTGGAGAGTTGGCCTCTCCGTCTCCGTGGGACCTTCATATACATCAATAACGTAATATAACCTAGCCTAACCCAACGTAACATCTCGGCGGTAATATTTTAAAACATTCCTGGCGAGTTGGCCTCTACGTCTCCGTGGGACTTTCATATACATCAATAACGTAATATAACCTAACCTAACCCAACGTAACATGTCGGCGGTAATATTTGAATACGTTCCTGTCGAGTTGGCCTCTACGTCTCCGTGGGACTTTTATATACATCAATAACGTAATTTAACCTATCCTAACCCAACGTAACATCTCGGCGGCAATATTTCACAACATTCCTGGCGAATTGGCCTCTACGTCTCCGTGGGACTTTTATATACATCAATAACGTAATATAACCTAACCTAAACCAACGTAACGTCTCGGAGGTAATATTTAACCACATTCCTGGCTTGTTGGCATCTACGTTTCCGTGAGACCTTTATATACATCAATAACTTAATATAACCTAACCTAACCCAACCTAACCTTTCGCCGCTATTATTTGACAACATTCCTGACGAGTTGGCCTCTACATCTCCGTGGGACTTTTATATACATCAATAACATAATATAACCTAACCTAACCCAACCTAACATCTCGGCGGTAATATTTGACAACATTCCTGGCATGTTGGCCTCTACCTCTCCGTGGGACCTTCATAAACATCAATAACGTAATATAACCTAACCTAACCCAACCTAATATCTCGGCGGTAATATTTGACAACAATCCTGGCGAATTGGCCTCTACGTCTCCGTGGGACTTTTATATACATCCATAACGTAATTTAACCTAGCCTAACCCAACGCAACATCTCGGCGGTTATATTTGACAACATTCCTGGCGAGTTAGCTTCTACGTCTCCGTGAGACCTTCATATCCATCAATAACGTGATATAACCTTATATAACCCAACCTAACCACTCCGCGCTATTATTTGACATCATTCCTGGCGAGTTGGCCTTTACGTCACCGTGGGACCTTCACATACATCAATAACGTAATATAACCTAACCTAACCCAACCTAACCTTTCGGCGCTATTATTTGACAACATTCCTGTCGAGTTGGCCTCTAGGTCTCCGTGGGGCCTTTATGTACATCAATAACGTAATATAACGTAAACTAACCCAACCCAACCTCTCGGCACTAATATTTAACAACATTTCTGGCGAGTTGGCCTCTACGTCTCCGTGGGGCTTTTAGATACATCAATAACGTAATATAACCTAACCTAAACCAACGTAACGTCTCGGAGGTAATATTTAACCACATTCCTGGCTTGTTGACCTCTACGTTTCCGTGGGACCTTTATATACATCAATAACTTAATATAACCTAACCTAACCCAACCTAACCTTTCGCCGCTATTATTTGACAACATTCCTGACGAGTTGGCCTCTACATCTCCGTGGGACTTTTATATACATCAATAACATAATATAACCTAACCTAACCCAACCTAACATTCCGGCGGTAATATTTGACAACATTCCTGGCGAGTTGGCCTGTACGTCTCCGTGGGAACGTCATAAACACCAATAACGTAATATAACCTAACCTAACCCAACGTAACGTCTCAGAGGTAATATTTAACCACATTCCTGGCTTGTTGGCTTCTACGTCTCCGTGGGAACTTCATATACATCAATAACGTAATATAACCTAACCTAACCCAACCTATCATTTCGGCGGTGATATTTGACAACATTCCTGGAGAGTTGGCCTCTCCGTCTCCGTGGGACCTTCATATACATCAATAACGTAATATAACCTAGCCTAACCCAACGTAACATCTCGGCGGTAATATTTTAAAACATTCCTGGCGAGTTGGCCTCTACGTCTCCGTGGGACTTTCATATACATCAATAACGTTATATAACCTAGCCTAACCCAACCTATTATCTCGGCGGTGATATTTGACAACATTCCTGGCGAGTAGGCCTGTACGTCTCCGTGGGAACTTCATAAACACCAATAACGTAATATAACCTAACCTAACCCAACGTAACGTCTCAGAGGTAATATTTAACCACATTCCTGGCTTGTTGGCTTCTACATCTCCGTGGAAACTTCATATACATCAATAACGTAATATAACCTAACCTAACCCAACCTATCATTTCGGCGGTGATATTTGACAACATTCCTGGAGAGTTGGCCTCTCCGTCTCCGTGGGACCTTCATATACATCAATAACGTAATATAACCTAGCCTAACCCAACGTAACATCTCGGCGGTAATATTTTAAAACATTCCTGGCGAGTTGGCCTCTACGTCTCCGTGGGACTTTCATATACATCAATAACGTAATATAACCTAACCTAACCCAACGTAACATGTCGGCGGTAATATTTGAATACGTTCCTGTCGAGTTGGCCTCTACGTCTCCGTGGGACTTTTATATACATCAATAACGTAATTTAACCTATCCTAACCCAACGTAACATCTCGGCGGCAATATTTGACAACATTCCTGGCGAATTGGCCTCTACGTCTCCGTGGGACTTTTATATACATCAATAACGTAATATAACCTAACCTAAACCAACGTAACGTCTCGGAGGTAATATTTAACCACATTCCTGGCTTGTTGGCCTCTACGTTTCCGTGAGACCTTTATATACATCAATAACTTAATATAACCTAACCTAACCCAACCTAACCTTTCGCCGCTATTATTTGACAACATTCCTGACGAGTTGGCCTCTACATCTCCGTGGGACTTTTATATACATCAATAACATAATATAACCTAACCTAACCCAACCTAACATCTCGGCGGTAATATTTGACAACATTCCTGGCATGTTGGCCTCTACCTCTCCGTGGGACCTTCATAAACATCAATAACGTAATATAACCTAACCTAACCCAACCTAATATCTCGGCGGTAATATTTGACAACAATCCTGGCGAATTGGCCTCTACGTCTCCGTGGGACTTTTATATACATCCATAACGTAATTTAACCTAGCCTAACCCAACGCAACATCTCGGCGGTTATATTTGACAACATTCCTGGCGAGTTAGCTTCTACGTCTCCGTGAGACCTTCATATCCATCAATAACGTGATATAACCTTATATAACCCAACCTAACCACTCCGCGCTATTATTTGACATCATTCCTGGCGAGTTGGCCTTTACGTCACCGTGGGACCTTCACATACATCAATAACGTAATATAACCTAACCTAACCCAACCTAACCTTTCGGCGCTATTATTTGACAACATTCCTGTCGAGTTGGCCTCTAGGTCTCCGTGGGGCCTTTATGTACATCAATAACGTAATATAACGTAAACTAACCCAACCCAACCTCTCGGCACTAATATTTAACAACATTTCTGGCGAGTTGGCCTCTACGTCTCCGTGGGGCTTTTAGATACATCAATAACGTAATATAACCTAACCTAAACCAACGTAACGTCTCGGAGGTAATATTTAACCACATTCCTGGCTTGTTGACCTCTACGTTTCCGTGGGACCTTTATATACATCAATAACTTAATATAACCTAACCTAACCCAACCTAACCTTTCGCCGCTATTATTTGACAACATTCCTGACGAGTTGGCCTCTACATCTCCGTGGGACTTTTATATACATCAATAACGTAATATAACCTAACCTAAACCAACGTAACGTCTCGGAGGTAATATTTAACCACATTCCTGGCTTGTTGGCCTCTACGTTTCCGTGAGACCTTTATATACATCAATAACTTAATATAACCTAACCTAACCCAACCTAACCTTTCGCCGCTATTATTTGACAACATTCCTGACGAGTTGGCCTCTACATCTCCGTGGGACTTTTATATACATCAATAACATAATATAACCTAACCTAACCCAACCTAACATCTCGGCGGTAATATTTGACAACATTCCTGGCATGTTGGCCTCTACCTCTCCGTGGGACCTTCATAAACATCAATAACGTAATATAACCTAACCTAACCCAACCTAATATCTCGGCGGTAATATTTGACAACAATCCTGGCGAATTGGCCTCTACGTCTCCGTGGGACTTTTATATACATCCATAACGTAATTTAACCTAGCCCAACCCAACGCAACATCTCGGCGGTTATATTTGACAACATTCCTGGCGAGTTAGCTTCTACGTCTCCGTGAGACCTTCATATCCATCAATAACGTGATATAACCTTATATAACCCAACCTAACCACTCCGCGCTATTATTTGACATCATTCCTGGCGAGTTGGCCTTTACGTCACCGTGGGACCTTCACATACATCAATAACGTAATATAACCTAACCTAACCCAACCTAACCTTTCGGCGCTATTATTTGACAACATTCCTGTCGAGTTGGCCTCTAGGTCTCCGTGGGGCCTTTATGTACATCAATAACGTAATATAACGTAAACTAACCCAACCCAACCTCTCGGCACTAATATTTAACAACATTTCTGGCGAGTTGGCCTCTACGTCTCCGTGGGGCTTTTAGATACATCAATAACGTAATATAACCTAACCTAAACCAACGTAACGTCTCGGAGGTAATATTTAACCACATTCCTGGCTTGTTGACCTCTACGTTTCCGTGGGACCTTTATATACATCAATAACTTAATATAACCTAACCTAACCCAACCTAACCTTTCGCCGCTATTATTTGACAACATTCCTGACGAGTTGGCCTCTACATCTCCGTGGGACTTTTATATACATCAATAACATAATATAACCTAACCTAACCCAACCTAACATTCCGGCGGTAATATTTGACAACATTCCTGGCGAGTTGGCCTGTACGTCTCCGTGGGAACGTCATAAACACCAATAACGTAATATAACCTAACCTAACCCAACGTAACGTCTCAGAGGTAATATTTAACCACATTCCTGGCTTGTTGGCTTCTACGTCTCCGTGGGAACTTCATATACATCAATAACGTAATATAACCTAACCTAACCCAACCTATCATTTCGGCGGTGATATTTGACAACATTCCTGGAGAGTTGGCCTCTCCGTCTCCGTGGGACCTTCATATACATCAATAACGTAATATAACCTAGCCTAACCCAACGTAACATCTCGGCGGTAATATTTTAAAACATTCCTGGCGAGTTGGCCTCTACGTCTCCGTGGGACTTTCATATACATCAATAACGTTATATAACCTAGCCTAACCCAACCTATTATCTCGGCGGTGATATTTGACAACATTCCTGGCGAGTAGGCCTGTACGTCACCGTGGGACCTTCATATACATTAATAACGTAATATAACCTAACCTAAACCAACGTAACGTCTCGGAGGAAATATTTAACCACATTCCTTCCTTGTTGGCCTCTACGTTTCCGTGAGACCTTTATATACATCAATAACTTAATATAACCTAATCTAACCTTTCGGCGCTATTATTTGACAACATTCCTGGCGAGTTGGCCTCTACGTCTCCGTGGGACTTTTATATACATCAATAATGTAATATATCCTAACCTAACCCAACCTAACATCTCGGCGGTAATATTTGACAACATTGCTGTCGAGTTGGCCTCTACGTCTCCGTGAGACCTTCATATCCATCAATAACGTAATATAACATTATATAACCCATCCTAACCTCTCGGCGCTATTATTTGACAACATTCCTGTCGAGTTGGCCGCTACGTCTCCGTGGGAACTTCATATACATCAGTAACGTAATATTACCTAACCTAACCCAACCTAACCTTTGGGCGCTATTATTTGACAACATTCCTGGCTTGTTGGCATCTACGTCACCGTGGGACCTTTATACACATCAATAGCGTAATATAACCTAACCTAACCAAACGCATCATCTCGGCGGTAATATTTGAAAAAATTCCTGTCGAGTTGGCCTCTACGTCTCCGTGGGACTTTTATATAGATCAATAACGTAATTTAACCTAACCCAACGTAACATCTCGGCGGTAATATTTTACAACATTCCTGGCTTGTTGGCCTCTTCGTCTCCGTGGGAACTTCATATACATCAATGACGTAATATAACCTAACCTAACCCAACCTATAATCTCGGCGGTGATATTTGACAACATTCCTGGCGAGTTGGCCTGTACGTCTCCGTGGGACCTTCATATACATCAACAACGTAATATAACCTAACCTAAACCAACGTAACGTCTCGGAGGTAATATTTAACCACATTCCTGGCTTGTTGGCTTCTACATCTCCGTGGGAACTTCATATACATCAATAACGTAATATAACCTAACCTAACCCAACCTATCATTTCGGCGGTGATATTTGACAACATTCCTGGAGAGTTGGCCTCTCCGTCTCCGTGGGACCTTCATATACATCAATAACGTAATATAACCTAGCCTAACCCAACGTAACATCTCGGCGGTACTATTTTAAAACATTCCTGGCGAGTTGGCCTCTACGTCTCCGTGGGACTTTCATATACATCAATAACGTAATATAACCTAACCTAACCCAACGTAACATGTCGGCGGTAATATTTGAATACGTTCCTGTCGAGTTGGCCTCTACGTCTCCGTGGGACTTTTATATACATCAATAACGTAATTTAACCTATCCTAACCCAACGTAACATCTCGGCGGCAATATTTGACAACATTCCTGGCGAATTGGCCTCTACGTCTCCGTGGGACTTTTATATACATCAATAACGTAATATAACCTAACCTAAACCAACGTAACGTCTCGGAGGTAATATTTAACCACATTCCTGGCTTGTTGGCCTCTACGTTTCCGTGAGACCTTTATATACATCAATAACTTAATATAACCTAACCTAACCCAACCTAACCTTTCGTCGCTATTATTTGACAACATTCCTGACGAGTTGGCCTCTACATCTCCGTGGGACTTTTATATACATCAATAACATAATATAACCTAACCTAACCCAACCTAACATCTCGGCGGTAATATTTGACAACATTCCTGGCATGTTGGCCTCTACCTCTCCGTGGGACCTTCATAAACATCAATAACGTAATATAACCTAACCTAACCCAACCTAATATCTCGGCGGTAATATTTGACAACAATCCTGGCGAATTGGCCTCTACGTCTCCGTGGGACTTTTATATACATCAATAACGTAATTTAACCTAGCCTAACCCAACGCAACATCTCGGCGGTTATATTTGACAACATTCCTGGCGAGTTAGCTTCTACGTCTCCGTGAGACCTTCATATCCATCAATAACGTGATATAACCTTATATAACCCAACCTAACCACTCCGCGCTATTATTTGACATCATTCCTGGCGAGTTGGCCTCTACGTCACCGTGGGACCTTCACATACATCAATAACGTAATATAACCTAACCTAACCCAACCTAACCTTTCGGCGCTATTATTTGTCAACATTCCTGTCGAGTTGGCCTCTAGGTCTCCGTGGGGCCTTTATGTACATCAATAACGTAATATAACGTAAACTAACCCAACCCAACCTCTCGGCACTAATATTTAACAACATTTCTGGCGAGTTGGCCTCTACGTCTCCGTGGGGCTTTTAGATACATCAATAACGTAATATAACCTAACCTAAACCAACGTAACGTCTCGGAGGTAATATTTAACCACATTCCTGGCTTGTTGACCTCTACGTTTCCGTGGGACCTTTATATACATCAATAACTTAATATAACCTAACCTAACCCAACCTAACCTTTCGCCGCTATTATTTGACAACATTCCTGACGAGTTGGCCTCTACATCTCCGTGGGACTTTTATATACATCAATAACATAATATAACCTAACCTAACCCAACCTAACATTCCGGCGGTAATATTTGACAACATTCCTGGCGAGTTGGCCTGTACGTCTCCGTGGGAACGTCATAAACACCAATAACGTAATATAACCTAACCTAACCCAACGTAACGTCTCAGAGGTAATATTTAACCACATTCCTGGCTTGTTGGCTTCCACGTCTCCGTGGGAACTTCATATACATCAATAACGTAATATAACCTAACCTAACCCAACCTATCATTTCGGCGGTGATATTTGACAACATTCCTGGAGAGTTGGCCTCTCCGTCTCCGTGGGACCTTCATATACATCAATAACGTAATATAACCAAACCTAACCCAACGTAACATGTCGGCGGTAATACTTGAATACATTCCTGGCGAGTTGGCCTGTACGTCTCCGTGGGAACTTCATATACATCAATAACGTTATATAACCTAACCTAACCCAACCTATTATCTCGGCGGTGATATTTGACAACATTCCTGGCGAGTTGGCCTGTACGTCTCCGTGGGACCTTCATATACATCAATAACGTAATATAACCTAACCTAAACCAACGTAACGTCTCGGAGGAAATATTTAACCACATTCCTGCCTTGTTGGCCTCTACGTTTCCGTGAGACCTTTATATACATCAATAACTTAATATAACCTAATCTAACCTTTCGGCACTATTATTTGACAACATTCCTGGCGAGTTGGCCTCTACGTCTCCGTGGGACTTTTATATACATCAATAATGTAATATATCCTAACCTAACCCAACCTAATATCTCGGCGGTAATATTTGACAACAATCCTGGCGAATTGGCCTCTACGTCTCCGTGGGACTTTTATATACATCAATAACGTAATTTAACCTAGCCTAACCCAACGCAACATCTCGGCGGTTATATTTGACAACATTCCTGGCGAGTTAGCTTCTACGTCTCCGTGAGACCTTCATATCCATCAATAACGTGATATAACCTTATATAACCCAACCTAACCACTCCGCGCTATTATTTGACATCATTCCTGGCGAGTTGGCCTCTACGTCACCGTGGGACCTTCACATACATCAATAACGTAATATAACCTAACCTAACCCAACCTAACCTTTCGGCGCTATTATTTGTCAACATTCCTGTCGAGTTGGCCTCTAGGTCTCCGTGGGGCCTTTATGTACATCAATAACGTAATATAACGTAAACTAACCCAACCCAACCTCTCGGCACTAATATTTAACAACATTTCTGGCGAGTTGGCCTCTACGTCTCCGTGGGGCTTTTAGATACATCAATAACGTAATATAACCTAACCTAAACCAACGTAACGTCTCGGAGGTAATATTTAACCACATTCCTGGCTTGTTGACCTCTACGTTTCCGTGGGACCTTTATATACATCAATAACTTAATATAACCTAACCTAACCCAACCTAACCTTTCGCCGCTATTATTTGACAACATTCCTGACGAGTTGGCCTCTACATCTCCGTGGGACTTTTATATACATCAATAACATAATATAACCTAACCTAACCCAACCTAACATTCCGGCGGTAATATTTGACAACATTCCTGGCGAGTTGGCCTGTACGTCTCCGTGGGAACGTCATAAACACCAATAACGTAATATAACCTAACCTAACCCAACGTAACGTCTCAGAGGTAATATTTAACCACATTCCTGGCTTGTTGGCTTCCACGTCTCCGTGGGAACTTCATATACATCAATAACGTAATATAACCTAACCTAACCCAACCTATCATTTCGGCGGTGATATTTGACAACATTCCTGGAGAGTTGGCCTCTCCGTCTCCGTGGGACCTTCATATACATCAATAACGTAATATAACCAAACCTAACCCAACGTAACATGTCGGCGGTAATACTTGAATACATTCCTGTCGAGTTGGCCTCTACGTCTCCGTGGGACTTTTATATACATCAATAACGTAATTTAACCTAACCTAACCCAACGTAACATCTCGGCGGCAATATTTGACAACATTCCTGGCGAGTTGGCCTGTACGTCTCCGTGGGAACTTCATATACATCAATAACGTTATATAACCTAGCCTAACCCAACCTATTATCTCGGCGGTGATATTTGACAACATTCCTGGCGAGTTGGCCTGTACGTCACCGTGGGACCTTCATATACATTAATAACGTAATATAACCTAACCTAAACCAACGTAACGTCTCGGAGGAAATATTTAACCACATTCCTTCCTTGTTGGCCTCTACGTTTCCGTGAGACCTTTATATACATCAATAACTTAATATAACCTAATCTAACCTTTCGGCGCTATTATTTGACAACATTCCTGGCGAGTTGGCCTCTACGTCTCCGTGGGACTTTTATATACATCAATAATGTAATATACCCTAACCTAACCCAACCTAACATCTCGGCGGTAATATTTGACAACATTGCTGTCGAGTTGGCCTCTACGTCTCCGTGAGACCTTCATATCCATCAATAACGTAATATAACATTATATAACCCATCCTAACCTCTCGGCGCTATTATTTGACAACATTCCTGTCGAGTTGGCCGCTACGTCTCCGTGGGAACTTCATATACATCAGTAACGTAATATTACCTAACCTAACCCAACCTAACCTTTGGGCGCTATTATTTGACAACATTCCTGGCTTGTTGGCATCTACGTCACCGTGGGACCTTTATACACATCAATAGCGTAATATAACCTAACCTAACCCAACGCATCATCTCGGCGGTAATATTTGAAAAAATTCCTGTCGAGTTGGCCTCTACGTCTCCGTGGGACTTTTATATAGATCAATAACGTAATTTAACCTAACCCAACGTAACATCTCGGCGGTAATATTTTACAACATTCCTGGCTTGTTGGCCTCTTCGTCTCCGTGGGAACTTCATATACATCAATGACGTAATATAACCTAACCTAACCCAACCTATAATCTCGGCGGTGATATTTGACAACATTCCTGGCGAGTTGGCCTATACGTCTCCGTGGGACCTTCATATACATCAACAACGTAATATAACCTAACCTAACCCAACGCAACATCTCGGCGGTTATATTTGACAACATTCCTGGCGAGTTAGCTTCTACGTCTCCGTGAGACCTTCATATCCATCAATAACGTAATATAACCTTATATAACCCAACCTAACCACTCCGCGCTATTATTTGACATCATTCCTGGCGAGTTGGCCTCTACGTCACCGTGGGACCTTCACATACATCAATAGCGTAATATAACCTAACCTAACCCAACCTAACCTTTCGGCGCTATTATTTGACAACATTCCTGTCGAGTTGGCCTCTAGGTCTCCGTGGGGCCTTTATATACATCAATAACGTAATATAACGTAAACTAACCCAACCCAACCTCTCGGCACTAATATTTAACAACATTTCTGGCGAGTTGGCCTCTACGTCTCCGTGGGACTTTTATATACATCAATAACGTAATATAACCTAACCTAAACCAACGTAACGTCTCGGAGGTAATATTTAACCACATTCCTGGCTTGTTGGCCTCTACGTTTCCGTGAGACCTTTATATACATCAATAACTTAATATAACCTAACCTAACCCAACCTAACCTTTCGCCGCTATTATTTGACAACATTCCTGACGAGTTGGCCTCTACATCTCCGTGGGACTTTTATATACATCAATAACATAATATAACCTAACCTAACCCAACCTAACATCTCGGCGGTAATATTTGACAACATTCCTGGCATGTTGGCCTCTACCTCTCCGTGGGACCTTCATAAACATCAATAACGTAATATAACCTAACCTAACCCAACCTAATATCTCGGCGGTAATATTTGACAACAATCCTGGCGAATTGGCCTCTACGTCTCCGTGGGACTTTTATATACATCAATAACGTAATTTAACCTAGCCTAACCCAACGCAACATCTCGGCGGTTATATTTGACAACATTCCTGGCGAGTTAGCTTCTACGTCTCCGTGAGACCTTCATATCCATCAATAACGTGATATAACCTTATATAACCCAACCTAACCACTCCGCGCTATTATTTGACATCATTCCTGGCGAGTTGGCCTGTACGTCACCGTGGGACCTTCACATACATCAATAACGTAATATAACCTAACCTAACCCAACCTAACCTTTCGGCGCTATTATTTGACAACATTCCTGTCGAGTTGGCCTCTAGGTCTCCGTGGGGCCTTTATGTACATCAATAACGTAATATAACGTAAACTAACCCAACCCAACCTCTCGGCACTAATATTTAACAACATTTCTGGCGAGTTGGCCTCTACGTCTCCGTGGGGCTTTTAGATACATCAATAACGTAATATAACCTAACCTAAACCAACGTAACGTCTCGGAGGTAATATTTAACCACATTCCTGGCTTGTTGACCTCTACGTTTCCGTGAGACCTTTATATACATCAATAACTTAATATAACCTAACCTAACCCAACCTAACCTTTCGCCGCTATTATTTGACAACATTCCTGACGAGTTGGCCTCTACATCTCCGTGGGACTTTTATATACATCAATAACATAATATAATCTAACCTAACCCAACCTAACATTCCGGCGGTAATATTTGACAACATTCCTGGCGAGTTGGCCTGTACGTCTCCGTGGGAACGTCATAAACACCAATAACGTAATATAACCTAACCTAACCCAACGTAATGTCTCAGAGGTAATATTTAACCACATTCCTGGCTTGTTGGCTTCTACGTCTCCGTGGGAACTTCATATACATCAATAACGTAATATAACCTAACCTAACCCAACCTATCATTTCGGCGGTGATATTTGACAACATTCCTGGAGAGTTGGCCTCTCCGTCTCCGTGGGACCTTCATATACATCAATAACGTAATATAACCTAGCCTAACCCAACGTAACATCTCGGCGGTAATATTTTAAAACATTCCTGGCGAGTTGGCCTCTACGTCTCCGTGGGACTTTCATATACATCAATAACGTAATATAACCAAACCTAACCCAACGTAACATGTCGGCGGTAATATTTGAATACATTCCTGTCGAGTTGGCCTCTACGTCTCCGTGGGACTTTTATATACATCAATAACGTAATTTAACCTAACCTAACCCAACGTAACATCTCGGTGGCAATATTTGACAACATTCCTGGCGAGTTGGCCTGTACGTCTCCGTGGGAACTTCATATACATCAATAACGTTATATAACCTAGCCTAACCCAACCTATTATCTCGGCGGTGATATTTGACAACATTCCTGGCGAGTTGGCCTGTACGTCACCGTGGGACCTTCATATACATTAATAACGTAATATAACCTAACCTAAACCAACGTAACGTCTCGGAGGAAATATTTAACCACATTCCTTCCTTGTTGGCCTCTACGTTTCCGTGAGACCTTTATATACATCAATAACTTAATATAACCTAATCTAACCTTTCGGCGCTATTATTTGACAACATTCCTGGCGAGTTGGCCTCTACGTCTCCGTGGGACTTTTATATACATCAATAATGTAATATATCCTAACCTAACCCAACCTAACATCTCGGCGGTAATATTTGACAACATTGCTGTCGAGTTGGCCTCTACGTCTCCGTGAGACCTTCATATCCATCAATAACGTAATATAACATTATATAACCCATCCTAACCTCTCGGCGCTATTATTTGACAACATTCCTGTCGAGTTGGCCGCTACGTCTCCGTGGGAACTTCATATACATCAGTAACGTAATATTACCTAACCTAACCCAACCTAACCTTTGGGCGCTATTATTTGACAACATTCCTGGCTTGTTGGCATCTACGTCACCGTGGGACCTTTATACACATCAATAGCGTAATATAACCTAACCTAACCCAACGCATCATCTCGGCGGTAATATTTGAAAAAATTCCTGTCGAGTTGGCCTCTACGTCTCCGTGGGACTTTTATATAGATCAATAACGTAATTTAACCTAACCCAACGTAACATCTCGGCGGTAATATTTTACAACATTCCTGGCTTGTTGGCCTCTTCGTCTCCGTGGGAACTTCATATACATCAATGACGTAATATAACCTAACCTAACCCAACCTATAATCTCGGCGGTGATATTTGACAACATTCCTGGCGAGTTGGCCTGTACGTCTCCGTGGGACCTTCATATACATCAACAACGTAATATAACCTAACCTAAACCAACGTAACGTCTCGGAGGTAATATTTAACCACATTCCTGGCTTGTTGGCTTCTACATCTCCGTGGGAACTTCATATACATCAATAACGTAATATAACCTAACCTAACCCAACCTAACCTTTCGGCGCTATTATTTGACAACATTCCTGGCGAGTTGGCCTCTACGTATCCGTGGGACTTTTATATACATCAATAACGTAATATAACCTAACCTAACCCAACCTAACATCTCGGCGGTAATATTTGACAACATTCCTGGCATGTTGGCCTCTACCTCTCCGTGGGACCTTCATAAACATCAATAACGTAATATAACCTAACCTAACCCAACCTAATATCTCGGCGGTAATATTTGACAACAATCCTGGCGAATTGGCCTCTACGTCTCCGTGGGACTTTTATATACATCAATAACGTAATTTAACCTAGCCTAACCCAACGCAACATCTCGGCGGTTATATTTGACAACATTCCTGGCGAGTTAGCTTCTACGTCTCCGTGAGACCTTCATATCCATCAATAATGTAATATAACCTTATATAACCCAACCTAACCACTCCGCGCTATTATTTGACATCATTCCTGGCGAGTTGGCCTCTACGTCACCGTGGGACCTTCACATACATCAATAGCGTAATATAACCTAACCTAACCCAACCTAACCTTTCGGCGCTATTATTTGACAACATTCGTGTCGAGTTGGCCTCTAGGTCTCCGTGGGGCCTTTATATACATCAATAACGTAATATAACGTAAACTAACCCAACCCAACCTCTCGGCACTAATATTTAACAACATTTCTGGCGAGTTGGCCTCTACGTCTCCGTGGGGCTTTTATATACATCAATAACGTAATATAACCTAACCTAAACCAACGTAACGTCTCGGAGGTAATATTTAACCACATTCCTGGCTTGTTGGCCTCTACGTTTCCGTGAGACCTTTATATACATCAGTAACTTAATATAACCTAACCTAACCCAACCTAACCTTTCGCCGCTATTATTTGACAACATTCCTGACGAGTTGGCCTCTACATCTCCGTGGGACTTTTATATACATCAATAACATAATATAACCTAACCTAACCCAACCTAACATTCCGGCGGTAATATTTGACAACATTCCTGGCGAGTTGGCATGTACGTCTCCGTGGGAACTTCATAAACACCAATAACGTAATATAACCTAACCTAACCCAACGTAACGTCTCAGAGGTAATATTTAACCACATTCCTGGCTTGTTGGCTTCTGCATCTCCGTGGAAACTTCATATACATCAATAACGTAATATAACCTAACCTAACCCAACCTATCATTTCGGCGGTGATATTTGACAACATTCCTGGAGAGTTGGCCTCTCCGTCTCCGTGGGACCTTCATATACATCAATAACGTAATATAACCTAGCCTAACCCAACGTAACATCTCGGCGGTAATATTTTAAAACATTCCTGGCGAGTTGGCCTCTACGTCTCCGTGGGACTTTCATATACATCAATAACGTAATATAACCTAACCTAACCCAACGTAACATGTCGGCGGTAATATTTGAATACGTTCCTGTCGAGTTGGCCTCTACGTCTCCGTGGGACTTTTATATACATCAATAATGTAATATATCCTAACCTAACCCAACCTAACATCTCGGCGGTAATATTTGACAACATTGCTGTCGAGTTGGCCTCTACGTCTCCGTGAGACCTTCATATCCATCAATAACGTAATATAACATTATATAACCCATCCTAACCTCTCGGCGCTATTATTTGACAACATTCCTGTCGAGTTGGCCGCTACGTCTCCGTGGGAACTTCATATACATCAGTAACGTAATATTACCTAACCTAACCCAACCTAACCTTTGGGCGCTATTATTTGACAACATTCCTGGCTTGTTGGCATCTACGTCACCGTGGGACCTTTATACACATCAATAGCGTAATATAACCTAACCTAACCCAACGCATCATCTAGGCGGTAATATTTGAAAAAATTCCTGTCGAGTTGGACTCTACGTCTCCGTGGGACTTTTATATAGATCAATAACGTAATTTAACCTAACCCAACGTAACATCTCGGCGGTAATATTTTACAACATTCCTGGCTTGTTGGCCTCTTCGTCTCCGTGGGAACTTCATATACATCAATGACGTAATATAACCTAACCTAACCCAACCTATAATCTCGGCGGTGATATTTGACAACATTCCTGGCGAGTTGGCCTGTACGTCTCCGTGGGACCTTCATATACATCAACAACGTAATATAACCTAACCTAAACCAACGTAACGTCTCGGAGATAATATTTAACCACATTCCTGGCTTGTTGGCTTCTACATCTCCGTGGGAACTTCATATACATCAATAACGTAATATAACCTAACCTAACCCAACCTAACCTTTCGGCGCTATTATTTGACAACATTCCTGGCGAGTTGGCCTCTACGTATCCGTGGGACTTTTATATACATCAATAACGTAATATAACCTAACCTAACCCAACCTAACATCTCGGCGGTAATATTTGACAACATTCCTGGCATGTTGGCCTCTACCTCTCCGTGGGACCTTCATAAACATCAATAACGTAATATAACCTAACCTAACCCAACCTAATATCTCGGCGGTAATATTTGACAACAATCCTGGCGAATTGGCCTCTACGTCTCCGTGGGACTTTTATATACATCAATAACGTAATTTAACCTAGCCTAACCCAACGCAACATCTCGGCGGTTATATTTGACAACATTCCTGGCGAGTTAGCTTCTACGTCTCCGTGAGACCTTCATATCCATCAATAACGTAATATAACCTTATATAACCCAACCTAACCACTCCGCGCTATTATTTGACATCATTCCTGGCGAGTTGGCCTCTACGTCACCGTGGGACCTTCACATACATCAATAACGTAATATAACCTAACCTAACCCAACCTAACCTTTCGGCGCTATTATTTGACAACATTCCTGTCGAGTTGGCCTCTAGGTCTCCGTGGGGCCTTTATGTACATCAATAACGTAATATAACGTAAACTAACCCAACCCAACCTCTCGGCACTAATATTTAACAACATTTCTGGCGAGTTGGCCTCTACGTCTCCGTGGGGCTTTTAGATACATCAATAACGTAATATAACCTAACCTAAACCAACGTAACGTCTCGGAGGTAATATTTAACCACATTCCTGGCTTGTTGACCTCTACGTTTCCGTGAGACCTTTATATACATCAATAACTTAATATAACCTAACCTAACCCAACCTAACCTTTCGCCGCTATTATTTGACAACATTCCTGACGAGTTGGCCTCTACATCTCCGTGGGACTTTTATATACATCAATAACATAATATAACCTAACCTAACCCAACCTAACATTCCGGCGGTAATATTTGACAACATTCCTGGCGAGTTGGCCTGTACGTCTCCGTGGGAACGTCATAAACACCAATAACGTAATATAACCTAACCTAACCCAACGTAATGTCTCAGAGGTAATATTTAACCACATTCCTGGCTTGTTGGCTTCTACGTCTCCGTGGGAACTTCATATACATCAATAACGTAATATAACCTAACCTAACCCAACCTATCATTTCGGCGGTGATATTTGACAACATTCCTGGAGAGTTGGCCTCTCCGTCTCCGTGGGACCTTCATATACATCAATAACGTAATATAACCTAGCCTAACCCAACGTAACATCTCGGCGGTAATATTTTAAAACATTCCTGGCGAGTTGGCCTCTACGTCTCCGTGGGACTTTCATATACATCAATAACGTAATATAACCAAACCTAACCCAACGTAACATGTCGGCGGTAATATTTGAATACATTCCTGTCGAGTTGGCCTCTACGTCTCCGTGGGACTTTTATATACATCAATAACGTAATTTAACCTAACCTAACCCAACGTAACATCTCGGCGGCAATATTTGACAACATTCCTGGCGAGTTGGCCTGTACGTCTCCGTGGGAACTTCATATACATCAATAACGTTATATAACCTAGCCTAACCCAACCTATTATCTCGGCGGTGATATTTGACAACATTCCTGGCGAGTTGGCCTGTACGTCACCGTGGGACCTTCATATACATTAATAACGTAATATAACCTAACCTAAACCAACGTAACGTCTCGGAGGAAATATTTAACCACATTCCTTCCTTGTTGGCTTCTACGTTTCCGTGAGACCTTTATATACATCAATAACTTAATATAACCTAATCTAACCTTTCGGCGCTATTATTTGACAACATTCCTGGCGAGTTGGCCTCTACGTCTCCGTGGGACTTTTATATACATCAATAATGTAATATATCCTAACCTAACCCAACCTAACATCTCGGCGGTAATATTTGACAACATTGCTGTCGAGTTGGCCTCTACGTCTCCGTGAGACCTTCATATCCATCAATAACGTAATATAACATTATATAACCCATCCTAACCTCTCGGCGCTATTATTTGACAACATTCCTGTCGAGTTGGCCGCTACGTCTCCGTGGGAACTTCATATACATCAGTAACGTAATATTACCTAACCTAACCCAACCTAACCTTTGGGCGCTATTATTTGACAACATTCCTGGCTTGTTGGCATCTACGTCACCGTGGGACCTTTATACACATCAATAGCGTAATATAACCTAACCTAACCCAACGCATCATCTCGGCGGTAATATTTGAAAAAATTCCTGTCGAGTTGGCCTCTACGTCTCCGTGGGACTTTTATATAGATCAATAACGTAATTTAACCTAACCCAACGTAACATCTCGGCGGTAATATTTTACAACATTCCTGGCTTGTTGGCCTCTTCGTCTCCGTGGGAACTTCATATACATCAATGACGTAATATAACCTAACCTAACCCAACCTATAATCTCGGCGGTGATATTTGACAACATTCCTGGCGAGTTGGCCTGTACGTCTCCGTGGGACCTTCATATACATCAACAACGTAATATAACCTAACCTAAACCAACGTAACGTCTCGGAGGTAATATTTAACCACATTCCTGGCTTGTTGGCTTCTACATCTCCGTGGGAACTTCATATACATCAATAACGTAATATAACCTAACCTAACCCAACCTAACCTTTCGGCGCTATTATTTGACAACATTCCTGGCGAGTTGGCCTCTACGTATCCGTGGGACTTTTATATACATCAATAACGTAATATAACCTAACCTAACCCAACCTAACATCTCGGCGGTAATATTTGACAACATTCCTGGCATGTTGGCCTCTACCTCTCCGTGGGACCTTCATAAACATCAATAACGTAATATAACCTAACCTAACCCAACCTAATATCTCGGCGGTAATATTTGACAACAATCCTGGCGAATTGGCCTCTACGTCTCCGTGGGACTTTTATATACATCAATAACGTAATTTAACCTAGCCTAACCCAACGCAACATCTCGGCGGTTATATTTGACAACATTCCTGGCGAGTTAGCTTCTACGTCTCCGTGAGACCTTCATATCCATCAATAATGTAATATAACCTTATATAACCCAACCTAACCACTCCGCGCTATTATTTGACATCATTCCTGGCGAGTTGGCCTCTACGTCACCGTGGGACCTTCACATACATCAATAGCGTAATATAACCTAACCTAACCCAACCTAACCTTTCGGCGCTATTATTTGACAACATTCGTGTCGAGTTGGCCTCTAGGTCTCCGTGGGGCCTTTATATACATCAATAACGTAATATAACGTAAACTAACCCAACCCAACCTCTCGGCACTAATATTTAACAACATTTCTGGCGAGTTGGCCTCTACGTCTCCGTGGGGCTTTTATATACATCAATAACGTAATATAACCTAACCTAAACCAACGTAACGTCTCGGAGGTAATATTTAACCACATTCCTGGCTTGTTGGCCTCTACGTTTCCGTGAGACCTTTATATACATCAATAACTTAATATAACCTAACCTAACCCAACCTAACCTTTCGCCGCTATTATTTGACAACATTCCTGACGAGTTGGCCTCTACATCTCCGTGGGACTTTCATATACATCAATAACGTAATATAACCTAACCTAACCCAACGTAACATGTCGGCGGTAATATTTGAATACGTTCCTGTCGAGTTGGCCTCTACGTCTCCGTGGGACTTTTATATACATCAATAATGTAATATATCCTAACCTAACCCAACCTAACATCTCGGCGGTAATATTTGACAACATTGCTGTCGAGTTGGCCTCTACGTCTCCGTGAGACCTTCATATCCATCAATAACGTAATATAACATTATATAACCCATCCTAACCTCTCGGCGCTATTATTTGACAACATTCCTGTCGAGTTGGCCGCTACGTCTCCGTGGGAACTTCATATACATCAGTAACGTAATATTACCTAACCTAACCCAACCTAACCTTTGGGCGCTATTATTTGACAACATTCCTGGCTTGTTGGCATCTACGTCACCGTGGGACCTTTATACACATCAATAGCGTAATATAACCTAACCTAACCCAACGCATCATCTAGGCGGTAATATTTGAAAAAATTCCTGTCGAGTTGGCCTCTACGTCTCCGTGGGACTTTTATATAGATCAATAACGTAATTTAACCTAACCCAACGTAACATCTCGGCGGTAATATTTTACAACATTCCTGGCTTGTTGGCCTCTTCGTCTCCGTGGGAACTTCATATACATCAATGACGTAATATAACCTAACCTAACCCAACCTATAATCTCGGCGGTGATATTTGACAACATTCCTGGCGAGTTGGCCTGTACGTCTCCGTGGGACCTTCATATACATCAACAACGTAATATAACCTAACCTAAACCAACGTAACGTCTCGGAGATAATATTTAACCACAATCCTGGCTTGTTGGCTTCTACATCTCCGTGGGAACTTCATATACATCAATAACGTAATATAACCTAACCTAACCCAACCTAACCTTTCGGCGCTATTATTTGACAACATTCCTGGCGAGTTGGCCTCTACGTATCCGTGGGACTTTTATATACATCAATAACGTAATATAACCTAACCTAACCCAACCTAACATCTCGGCGGTAATATTTGACAACATTCCTGGCATGTTGGCCTCTACCTCTCCGTGGGACCTTCATAAACATCAATAACGTAATATAACCTAACCTAACCCAACCTAATATCTCGGCGGTAATATTTGACAACAATCCTGGCGAATTGGCCTCTACGTCTCCGTGGGACTTTTATATACATCAATAACGTAATTTAACCTAGCCTAACCCAACGCAACATCTCGGCGGTTATATTTGACAACATTCCTGGCGAGTTAGCTTCTACGTCTCCGTGAGACCTTCATATCCATCAATAACGTAATATAACCTTATATAACCCAACCTAACCACTCCGCGCTATTATTTGACATCATTCCTGGCGAGTTGGCCTCTACGTCACCGTGGGACCTTCACATACATCAATAGCGTAATATAACCTAACCTAACCCAACCTAACCTTTCGGCGCTATTATTTGACAACATTCCTGTCGAGTTGGCATCTAGGTCTCCGTGGGGCCTTTATATACATCAATAACGTAATATAACGTAAACTAACCCAACCCAACCTCTCGGCACTAATATTTAACAACATTTCTGGCGAGTTGGCCTCTACGTCTCCGTGGGGCTTTTATATACATCAATAACGTAATATAACCTAACCTAAACCAACGTAACGTCTCGGAGGTAATATTTAACCACATTCCTGGCTTGTTGGCCTCTACGTTTCCGTGAGACCTTTATATACATCAATAACTTAATATAACCTAACCTAACCCAACCTAACCTTTCGCCGCTATTATTTGACAACATTCCTGACGAGTTGGCCTCTACATCTCCGTGGGACTTTTATATACATCAATAACATAATATAACCTAACCTAACCCAACCTAACATTCCGGCGGTAATATTTGACAACATTCCTGGCGAGTTGGCCTGTACGTCTCCGTGGGAACTTCATAAACACCAATAACGTAATATAACCTAACCTAACCCAAAGTAACGTCTCAGAGGTAATATTTAACCACATTCCTGGCTTGTTGGCTTCTACATCTCCGTGGAAACTTCATATACATCAATAACGTAATATAACCTAACCTAACCCAACCTATCATTTCGGCGGTGATATTTGACAACATTCCTGGAGAGTTGGCCTCTCCGTCTCCGTGGGACCTTCATATACATCAATAACGTAATATAACCTAGCCTAACCCAACGTAACATCTCGGCGGTAATATTTTAAAACATTCCTGGCGAGTTGGCCTCTACGTCTCCGTGGGACTTTCATATACATCAATAACGTAATATAACCTAACCTAACCCAACGTAACATGTCGGCGGTAATATTTGAATACGTTCCTGTCGAGTTGGCCTCTACGTCTCCGTGGGACTTTTATATACATCAATAATGTAATATATCCTAACCTAACCCAACCTAACATCTCGGCGGTAATATTTGACAACATTGCTGTCGAGTTGGCCTCTACGTCTCCGTGAGACCTTCATATCCATCAATAACGTAATATAACATTATATAACCCATCCTAACCTCTCGGCGCTATTATTTGACAACATTCCTGTCGAGTTGGCCGCTACGTCTCCGTGGGAACTTCATATACATCAGTAACGTAATATTACCTAACCTAACCCAACCTAACCTTTGGGCGCTTTTATTTGACAACATTCCTGGCTTGTTGGCATCTACGTCACCGTGGGACCTTTATACACATCAATAGCGTAATATAACCTAACCTAACCCAACGCATCATCTAGGCGGTAATATTTGAAAAAATTCCTGTCGAGTTGGCCTCTACGTCTCCGTGGGACTTTTATATAGATCAATAACGTAATTTAACCTAACCCAACGTAACATCTCGGCGGTAATATTTTACAACATTCCTGGCTTGTTGGCCTCTTCGTCTCCGTGGGAACTTCATATACATCAATGACGTAATATAACCTAACCTAACCCAACCTATAATCTCGGCGGTGATATTTGACAACATTCCTGGCGAGTTGGCCTGTACGTCTCCGTGGGACCTTCATATACATCAACAACGTAATATAACCTAACCTAAACCAACGTAACGTCTCGGAGGTAATATTTAACCACATTCCTGGCTTGTTGGCTTCTACATCTCCGTGGGAACTTCATATACATCAATAACGTAATATAACCTAACCTAACCCAACCTAACCTTTCGGCGCTATTATTTGACAACATTCCTGGCGAGTTGGCCTCTACGTATCCGTGGGACTTTTATATACATCAATAACGTAATATAACCTAACCTAACCCAACCTAACATCTCGGCGGTAATATTTGACAACATTCCTGGCATGTTGGCCTCTACCTCTCCGTGGGACCTTCATAAACATCAATAACGTAATATAACCTAACCTAACCCAACCTAATATCTCGGCGGTAATATTTGACAACAATCCTGGCGAATTGGCCTCTACGTCTCCGTGGGACTTTTATATACATCAATAACGTAATTTAACCTAGCCTAACCCAACGCAACATCTCGGCGGTTATATTTGACAACATTCCTGGCGAGTTAGCTTCTACGTCTCCGTGAGACCTTCATATCCATCAATAATGTAATATAACCTTATATAACCCAACCTAACCACTCCGCGCTATTATTTGACATCATTCCTGGCGAGTTGGCCTCTACGTCACCGTGGGACCTTCACATACATCAATAGCGTAATATAACCTAACCTAACCCAACCTAACCTTTCGGCGCTATTATTTGACAACATTCGTGTCGAGTTGGCCTCTAGGTCTCCGTGGGGCCTTTATATACATCAATAACGTAATATAACGTAAACTAACCCAACCCAACCTCTCGGCACTAATATTTAACAACATTTCTGGCGAGTTGGCCTCTACGTCTCCGTGGGGCTTTTATATACATCAATAACGTAATATAACCTAACCTAAACCAACGTAACGTCTCGGAGGTAATATTTAACCACATTCCTGGCTTGTTGGCCTCTACGTTTCCGTGAGACCTTTATATACATCAATAACTTAATATAACCTAACCTAACCCAACCTAACCTTTCGCCGCTATTATTTGACAACATTCCTGACGAGTTGGCCTCTACATCTCCGTGGGACTTTTATATACATCAATAACATAATATAACCTAACCTAACCCAACCTAACATTCCGGCGGTAATATTTGACAACATTCCTGGCGAGTTGGCCTGTACGTCTCCGTGGGAACTTCATAAACACCAATAACGTAATATAACCTAACCTAACCCAACGTAACGTCTCAGAGGTAATATTTAACCACATTCCTGGCTTGTTGGCTTCTACATCTCCGTGGAAACTTCATATACATCAATAACGTAATATAACCTAACCTAACCCAACCTATCATTTCGGCGGTGATATTTGACAACATTCCTGGAGAGTTGGCCTCTCCGTCTCCGTGGGACCTTCATATACATCAATAACGTAATATAACCTAGCCTAACCCAACGTAACATCTCGGCGGTAATATTTTAAAACATTCCTGGCGAGTTGGCCTCTACGTCTCCGTGGGACTTTCATATACATCAATAACGTAATATAACCTAACCTAACCCAACGTAACATGTCGGCGGTAATATTTGAATACGTTCCTGTCGAGTTGGCCTCTACGTCTCCGTGGGACTTTTATATACATCAATAATGTAATATATCCTAACCTAACCCAACCTAACATCTCGGCGGTAATATTTGACAACATTGCTGTCGAGTTGGCCTCTACGTCTCCGTGAGACCTTCATATCCATCAATAACGTAATATAACATTATATAACCCATCCTAACCTCTCGGCGCTATTATTTGACAACATTCCTGTCGAGTTGGCCGCTACGTCTCCGTGGGAACTTCATATACATCAGTAACGTAATATTACCTAACCTAACCCAACCTAACCTTTGGGCGCTATTATTTGACAACATTCCTGGCTTGTTGGCATCTACGTCACCGTGGGACCTTTATACACATCAATAGCGTAATATAACCTAACCTAACCCAACGCATCATCTAGGCGGTAATATTTGAAAAAATTCCTGTCGAGTTGGCCTCTACGTCTCCGTGGGACTTTTATATAGATCAATAACGTAATTTAACCTAACCCAACGTAACATCTCGGCGGTAATATTTTACAACATTCCTGGCTTGTTGGCCTCTTCGTCTCCGTGGGAACTTCATATACATCAATGACGTAATATAACCTAACCTAACCCAACCTATAATCTCGGCGGTGATATTTGACAACATTCCTGGCGAGTTGGCCTGTACGTCTCCGTGGGACCTTCATATACATCAACAACGTAATATAACCTAACCTAAACCAACGTAACGTCTCGGAGATAATATTTAACCACATTCCTGGCTTGTTGGCTTCTACATCTCCGTGGGAACTTCATATACATCAATAACGTAATATAACCTAACCTAACCCAACCTAACCTTTCGGCGCTATTATTTGACAACATTCCTGGCGAGTTGGCCTCTACGTATCCGTGGGACTTTTATATACATCAATAACGTAATATAACCTAACCTAACCCAACCTAACATCTCGGCGGTAATATTTGACAACATTCCTGGCGCGTTGGCCTCTACGTCTCCGTGGGACCTTCATATACATCAATAACGTAATATAACCTAACCTAACCCAACCTATCATCTCGGCGGTAATATTTGACAACATTCCTGACGAGTTGGCCTCTACGTCTCCGTGGGACTTTTATATACATCAATAACGTAATTTAACCTAGCCTAACCCAACGCAACATCTCGGCGGTTATATTTGACAACATTCCTGGCGAGTTAGCTTCTACGTCTCCGTGAGACCTTCATATCCATCAATAATGTAATATAACCTTATATAACCCAACCTAACCACTCCGCGCTATTATTTGACATCATTCCTGGCGAGTTGGCCTCTACGTCACCGTGGGACCTTCACATACATCAATAGCGTAATATAACCTAACCTAACCCAACCTAACCTTTCGGCGCTATTATTTGACAACATTCGTGTCGAGTTGGCCTCTAGGTCTCCGTGGGGCCTTTATATACATCAATAACGTAATATAACGTAAACTAACCCAACCCAACCTCTCGGCACTAATATTTAACAACATTTCTGGCGAGTTGGCCTCTACGTCTCCGTGGGGCTTTTATATACATCAATAACGTAATATAACCTAACCTAAACCAACGTAACGTCTCGTAGGTAATATTTAACCACATTCCTGGCTTGTTGGCCTCTACGTTTCCGTCAGACCTTTATATACATCAATAACTTAATATAACCTAACCTAACCCAACCTAACCTTTCGCCGCTATTATTTGACAACATTCCTGACGAGTTGGCCTCTACATCTCCGTGGGACTTTTATATACATCAATAACATAATATAACCTAACCTAACCCAACCTAACATTCCGGCGGTAATATTTGACAACATTCCTGGCGAGTTGGCCTGTACGTCTCCGTGGGAACTTCATAAACACCAATAACGTAATATAACCTAACCTAACCCAACGTAACGTCTCAGAGGTAATATTTAACCACATTCCTGGCTTGTTGGCTTCTACATCTCCGTGGAAACTTCATATACATCAGTAACGTAATATAACCTAACCTAACCCAACCTATCATTTCGGCGGTGATATTTGACAACATTCCTGGAGAGTTGGCCTCTCCGTCTCCGTGGGACCTTCATATACATCAATAACGTAATATAACCTAGCCTAACCCAACGTAACATCTCGGCGGTAATATTTTAAAACATTCCTGGCGAGTTGGCCTCTACGTCTCCGTGGGACTTTCATATACATCAATAACGTAATATAACCTAACCTAACCCAACGTAACATGTCGGCGGTAATATTTGAATACGTTCCTGTCGAGTTGGCCTCTACGTCTCCGTGGGACTTTTATATACATCAATAATGTAATATATCCTAACCTAACCCAACCTAACATCTCGGCGGTAATATTTGACAACATTGCTGTCGAGTTGGCCTCTACGTCTCCGTGAGACCTTCATATCCATCAATAACGTAATATAACATTATATAACCCATCCTAACCTCTCGGCGCTATTATTTGACAACATTCCTGTCGAGTTGGCCGCTACGTCTCCGTGGGAACTTCATATACATCAGTAACGTAATATTACCTAACCTAACCCAACCTAACCTTTGGGCGCTATTATTTGACAACATTCCTGGCTTGTTGGCATCTACGTCACCGTGGGACCTTTATACACATCAATAGCGTAATATAACCTAACCTAACCCAACGCATCATCTAGGCGGTAATATTTGAAAAAATTCCTGTCGAGTTGGCCTCTACGTCTCCGTGGGACTTTTATATAGATCAATAACGTAATTTAACCTAACCCAACGTAACATCTCGGCGGTAATATTTTACAACATTCCTGGCTTGTTGGCCTCTTCGTCTCCGTGGGAACTTCATATACATCAATGACGTAATATAACCTAACCTAACCCAACCTATAATCTCGGCGGTGATATTTGACAACATTCCTGGCGAGTTGGCCTGTACGTCTCCGTGGGACCTTCATATACATCAACAACGTAATATAACCTAACCTAAACCAACGTAACGTCTCGGAGATAATATTTAACCACATTCCTGGCTTGTTGGCTTCTACATCTCCGTGGGAACTTCATATACATCAATAACGTAATATAACCTAACCTAACCCAACCTAACCTTTCGGCGCTATTATTTGACAACATTCCTGGCGAGTTGGCCTCTACGTATCCGTGGGACTTTTATATACATCAATAACGTAATATAACCTAACCTAACCCAACCTAACATCTCGGCGGTAATATTTGACAACATTCCTGGCATGTTGGCCTCTACCTCTCCGTGGGACCTTCATAAACATCAATAACGTAATATAACCTAACCTAACCCAACCTAATATCTCGGCGGTAATATTTGACAACAATCCTGGCGAATTGGCCTCTACGTCTCCGTGGGACTTTTATATACATCAATAACGTAATTTAACCTAGCCTAACCCAACGCAACATCTCGGCGGTTATATTTGACAACATTCCTGGCGAGTTAGCTTCTACGTCTCCGTGAGACCTTCATATCCATCAATAACGTAATATAACCTTATATAACCCAACCTAACCACTCCGCGCTATTATTTGACATCATTCCTGGCGAGTTGGCCTCTACGTCACCGTGGGACCTTCACATACATCAATAGCGTAATATAACCTAACCTAACCCAACCTAACCTTTCGGCGCTATTATTTGACAACATTCCTGTCGAGTTGGCCTCTAGGTCTCCGTGGGGCCTTTATATACATCAATAACGTAATATAACGTAAACTAACCCAACCCAACCTCTCGGCACTAATATTTAACAACATTTCTGGCGAGTTGGCCTCTACGTCTCCGTGGGGCTTTTATATACATCAATAACGTAATATAACCTAACCTAAACCAACGTAACGTCTCGGAGGTAATATTTAACCACATTCCTGGCTTGTTGGCCTCTACGTTTCCGTGAGACCTTTATATACATCAATAACTTAATATAACCTAACCTAACCCAACCTAACCTTTCGCCGCTATTATTTGACAACATTCCTGACGAGTTGGCCTCTACATCTCCGTGGGACTTTTATATACATCAATAACATAATATAACCTAACCTAACCCAACCTAACATTCCGGCGGTAATATTTGACAACATTCCTGGCGAGTTGGCCTGTACGTCTCCGTGGGAACTTCATAAACACCAATAACGTAATATAACCTAACCTAACCCAAAGTAACGTCTCAGAGGTAATATTTAACCACATTCCTGGCTTGTTGGCTTCTACATCTCCGTGGAAACTTCATATACATCAATAACGTAATATAACCTAACCTAACCCAACCTATCATTTCGGCGGTGATATTTGACAACATTCCTGGAGAGTTGGCCTCTCCGTCTCCGTGGGACCTTCATATACATCAATAACGTAATATAACCTAGCCTAACCCAACGTAACATCTCGGCGGTAATATTTTAAAACATTCCTGGCGAGTTGGCCTCTACGTCTCCGTGGGACTTTCATATACATCAATAACGTAATATAACCTAACCTAACCCAACGTAACATGTCGGCGGTAATATTTGAATACGTTCCTGTCGAGTTGGCCTCTACGTCTCCGTGGGACTTTTATATACATCAATAATGTAATATATCCTAACCTAACCCAACCTAACATCTCGGCGGTAATATTTGACAACATTGCTGTCGAGTTGGCCTCTACGTCTCCGTGAGACCTTCATATCCATCAATAACGTAATATAACATTATATAACCCATCCTAACCTCTCGGCGCTATTATTTGACAACATTCCTGTCGAGTTGGCCGCTACGTCTCCGTGGGAACTTCATATACATCAGTAACGTAATATTACCTAACCTAACCCAACCTAACCTTTGGGCGCTATTATTTGACAACATTCCTGGCTTGTTGGCATCTACGTCACCGTGGGACCTTTATACACATCAATAGCGTAATATAACCTAACCTAACCCAACGCATCATCTAGGCGGTAATATTTGAAAAAATTCCTGTCGAGTTGGCCTCTACGTCTCCGTGGGACTTTTATATAGATCAATAACGTAATTTAACCTAACCCAACGTAACATCTCGGCGGTAATATTTTACAACATTCCTGGCTTGTTGGCCTCTTCGTCTCCGTGGGAACTTCATATACATCAATGACGTAATATAACCTAACCTAACCCAACCTATAATCTCGGCGGTGATATTTGACAACATTCCTGGCGAGTTGGCCTGTACGTCTCCGTGGGACCTTCATATACATCAACAACGTAATATAACCTAACCTAAACCAACGTAACGTCTCGGAGATAATATTTAACCACATTCCTGGCTTGTTGGCTTCTACATCTCCGTGGGAACTTCATATACATCAATAACGTAATATAACCTTATATAACCCAACCTAACCACTCCGCGCTATTATTTGACATCATTCCTGGCGAGTTGGCCTCTACGTCACCGTGGGACCTTCACATACATCAATAGCGTAATATAACCTAACCTAACCCAACCTAACCTTTCGGCGCTATTATTTGACAACATTCCTGTCGAGTTGGCCTCTAGGTCTCCGTGGGGCCTTTATATACATCAATAACGTAATATAACGTAAACTAACCCAACCCAACCTCTCGGCACTAATATTTAACAACATTTCTGGCGAGTTGGCCTCTACGTCTCCGTGGGGCTTTTATATACATCAATAACGTAATATAACCTAACCTAAACCAACGTAACGTCTCGGAGGTAATATTTAACCACATTCCTGGCTTGTTGGCCTCTACGTTTCCGTGAGACCTTTATATACATCAATAACTTAATATAACCTAACCTAACCCAACCTAACCTTTCGCCGCTATTATTTGACAACATTCCTGACGAGTTGGCCTCTACATCTCCGTGGGACTTTTATATACATCAATAACATAATATAACCTAACCTAACCCAACCTAACATTCCGGCGGTAATATTTGACAACATTCCTGGCGAGTTGGCCTGTACGTCTCCGTGGGAACTTCATAAACACCAATAACGTAATATAACCTAACCTAACCCAACGTAACGTCTCAGAGGTAATATTTAACCACATTCCTGGCTTGTTGGCTTCTACATCTCCGTGGAAACTTCATATACATCAATAACGTAATATAACCTAACCTAACCCAACCTATCATTTCGGCGGTGATATTTGACAACATTCCTGGAGAGTTGGCCTCTCCGTCTCCGTGGGACCTTCATATACATCAATAACGTAATATAACCTAGCCTAACCCAACGTAACATCTCGGCGGTAATATTTTAAAACATTCCTGGCGAGTTGGCCTCTACGTCTCCGTGGGACTTTCATATACATCAATAACGTAATATAACCTAACCTAACCCAACGTAACATGTCGGCGGTAATATTTGAATACGTTCCTGTCGAGTTGGCCTCTACGTCTCCGTGGGACTTTTATATACATCAATAATGTAATATATCCTAACCTAACCCAACCTAACATCTCGGCGGTAATATTTGACAACATTGCTGTCTAGTTGGCCTCTACGTCTCCGTGAGACCTTCATATCCATCAATAACGTAATATAACATTATATAACCCATCCTAACCTCTCGGCGCTATTATTTGACAACATTCCTGTCGAGTTGGCCGCTACGTCTCCGTGGGAACTTCATATACATCAGTAACGTAATATTACCTAACCTAACCCAACCTAACCTTTGGGCGCTATTATTTGACAACATTCCTGGCTTGTTGGCATCTACGTCACCGTGGGACCTTTATACACATCAATAGCGTAATATAACCTAACCTAACCCAACGCATCATCTAGGCGGTAATATTTGAAAAAATTCCTGTCGAGTTGGCCTCTACGTCTCCGTGGGACTTTTATATAGATCAATAACGTAATTTAACCTAACCCAACGTAACATCTCGGCGGTAATATTTTACAACATTCCTGGCTTGTTGGCCTCTTCGTCTCCGTGGGAACTTCATATACATCAATGACGTAATATAACCTAACCTAACCCAACCTATAATCTCGGCGGTGATATTTGACAACATTCCTGGCGAGTTGGCCTGTACGTCTCCGTGGGACCTTCATATACATCAACAACGTAATATAACCTAACCTAAACCAACGTAACGTCTCGGAGATAATATTTAACCACATTCCTGGCTTGTTGGCTTCTACATCTCCGTGGGAACTTCATATACATCAATAACGTAATATAACCTAACCTAACCCAACCTAACCTTTCGGCGCTATTATTTGACAACATTCCTGGCGAGTTGGCCTCTACGTATCCGTGGGACTTTTATATACATCAATAACGTAATATAACCTAACCTAACCCAACCTAACATCTCGGCGGTAATATTTGACAACATTCCTGGCATGTTGGCCTCTACCTCTCCGTGGGACCTTCATAAACATCAATAACGTAATATAACCTAACCTAACCCAACCTAATATCTCGGCGGTAATATTTGACAACAATCCTGGCGAATTGGCCTCTACGTCTCCGTGGGACTTTTATATACATCAATAACGTAATTTAACCTAGCCTAACCCAACGCAACATCTCGGCGGTTATATTTGACAACATTCCTGGCGAGTTAGCTTCTACGTCTCCGTGAGACCTTCATATCCATCAATAACGTAATATAACCTTATATAACCCAACCTAACCACTCCGCGCTATTATTTGACATCATTCCTGGCGAGTTGGCATCTACGTCACCGTGGGACCTTCACATACATCAATAGCGTAATATAACCTAACCTAACCCAACCTAACCTTTCGGCGCTATTATTTGACAACATTCCTGTCGAGTTGGCCTCTAGGTCTCCGTGGGGCCTTTATATACATCAATAACGTAATATAACGTAAACTAACCCAACCCAACCTCTCGGCACTAATATTTAACATCATTTCTGGCGAGTTGGCCTCTACGTCTCCGTGGGGCTTTTATATACATCAATAACGTAATATAACCTAACCTAAACCAACGTAACGTCTCGGAGGTAATATTTAACCACATTCCTGGCTTGTTGGCCTCTACGTTTCCGTGAGACCTTTATATACATCAATAACTTAATATAACCTAACCTAACCCAACCTAACCTTTCGCCGCTATTATTTGACAACATTCCTGACGAGTTGGCCTCTACATCTCCGTGGGACTTTTATATACATCAATAACATAATATAACCTAACCTAACCCAACCTAACATTCCGGCGGTAATATTTGACAACATTCCTGGCGAGTTGGCCTGTACGTCTCCGTGGGAACTTCATAAACACCAATAACGTAATATAACCTAACCTAACCCAACGTAACGTCTCAGAGGTAATATTTAACCACATTCCTGGCTTGTTGGCTTCTACATCTCCGTGGAAACTTCATATACATCAATAACGTAATATAACCTAACCTAACCCAACCTATCATTTCGGCGGTGATATTTGACAACATTCCTGGAGAGTTGGCCTCTCCGTCTCCGTGGGACCTTCATATACATCAATAACGTAATATAACCTAGCCTAACCCAACGTAACATCTCGGCGGTAATATTTTAAAACATTCCTGGCGAGTTGGCCTCTACGTCTCCGTGGGACTTTCATATACATCAATAACGTAATATAACCTAACCTAACCCAACGTAACATGTCGGCGGTAATATTTGAATACGTTCCTGTCGAGTTGGCCTCTACGTCTCCGTGGGACTTTTATATACATCAATAATGTAATATATCCTAACCTAACCCAACCTAACATCTCGGCGGTAATATTTGACAACATTGCTGTCGAGTTGGCATCTACGTCTCCGTGGGACCTTCATATACATCAACAACGTAATATAACCTAACCTAAACCAACGTAACGTCGCGGAGGTAATATTTAACCACATTCCTGGCTTGTTGGCCTCTACGTTTCCGTGAGACCTTTATATATATCAATAACTTAATATAACCTAACCTAACCCAACCTAACCTTTCGGCGCTATTATTTGACAACAGTCCGGGCGAGTTGGCCTCTACGTATCCGTGGGACTTTTATATACATCAATAACGTAATATAACCTAACCTAACCCAACCTAACATCTCGGCGGTAATATTTGACAACATTCCTGGCATGTTGGCCTCTACCTCTCCGTGGGACCTTCATAAACATCAATAACGTAATATAACCTAACCTAACCCAACGCATCATCTCGGCGGTAATATTTGAAAACATTCCTGTCGAGTTGGCCTCTACGTCTCCGTGGGACTTTTATATAGATCAATAACGTAATTTAACCTAACCCAACCTAACATTCCGACGGTAATATTTGACAACATTCCTGGCGAGTTGGACTGTACGTCTCCGTGGGAACTTCATAAACACCAATAACGTAACATAACCTAACCTAACCCAACGTAACGTCTCAGAGGTAATATTTAACCACATTCCTGGCTTGTTGGCTTCTACGTCTCCGTGGGAACTTCATATACATCAATAACGTAATATAACCTAACCTAACCCAACCTATCATTTCGGCGGTGATATTTGACAACATTCCTGGAGAGTTGGCCTCTCAGTCTCCGTGGGACCTTCATATACATCAATAACGTAATATAACCTAGCCTAACCCAACGTAACATCTCGGCGGTAATATTTTAAAACATTCCTGGCGAGTTGGCCTCTACGTCTCCGTGGGATTTTCATATACATCAATAACGTAATATAACCTAACCTAACCCAACGTAACATGTCGGCGGTAATATTTGAATACATTCCTGTCGAGTTGTCCTCTACGTCTCCGTGGGACTTTTATATACATCAATAACGTAATTTAACCTAACCTAACCCAACGTAACATCTCGGCGGTAATATTTGACAACATTCCTGGCGAGTTGGCCTGTACGTCTCCGTGGGAACTTCATATACATCAATAACGTTATATAACCTAACCTAAACCAACCTATTATCTCGGCGGTGATATTTGACAACATTCCTGGCGAGTTGGCCTGTACGTCTCCGTGGGACCTTCATATACATCAATAACGTAATATAACCTAACCTGAACCAACGTAACGTCTCGGAGGAAATATTTAACCACATTCCTGCCTTGTTGGCCTCTACGTTTCCGTGAGACCTTTATATACATCAATAACTTAATATAACCTAATCTAACCTTTCGGCGCTATTATTTGACAACATTCCTGGCGAGTTGGCCTCTACGTCTCCGTGGGACTTTTATATACATCAATAATGTAATATATCCTAACCTAACCCAACCTAACATCTCGGCGGTAATATTTGACAACATTGCTGTCGAGTTGTCATCTACGTCTCCGTGAGACCTTCATATCCATCAATAACGTAATATAACATTATATAACCCATCCTAACCTCTCGGCGCTATTATTTGACAACATTCCTGTCGAGTTGGCCTCTACGTCTCCGTGGGAACTTCATATACATCAGTAACGTAATATTACCTAACCTAACCCAACCTAACATCTCGGCACTAATATTTGACAACATTCCTGGCGAGTTGGCCTCTACCTCTCCGTGAGACCTTCATATACATCAATAACGTAATATAATCTAACCTAACCCAACCTATCATCTCGGCGGTAATATTTGACAAAATTCCTGGTCAGTTGGCCTCTGCGTCTCCGTGGAACCTTCATATACATCAATAACGTAATATAATCTAACCTAACCCAACCTATCATCTCGGCGGTAATATTTGACAACATTCCTGGTCAGTTGGCCTCTACGTCTCCGTGGAACCTTCATGTACATCAATAACGTAATATAACCTAACCTAACCCAACCTATCATCTCGGCGGTAATATTTGACAACATTCCTGGCGAGTTGGCCTCTACGTCTCCGTGGGACTTTTATATACATCAATAACGTAATTTAACCTAACTTAAACCTACGTAACATCTCGGCGGTAATATTTGACAACATTCCTGGCTTGATGGCCTCTACGTCTCCGTGGGACCTTCATATACATCAATAACATAATATTACCTAACCTGAAGCAACCTATCATCTCGGCGGTAATATTTGACAACATTCCTGGCGAGTTGAGCTCTACGTCTCCGTGGGACCTTCATATACATCAATAACGTAATATCACCTAACCTAACCCAACCTATCATCTCGGCGGTTATATTTGAAAACATTCCTGTCGAGTTGGCCTCTACGTCTCCGTGGAACGTTCATATACATCAATAACGTAATATAACCTAACCTAACCCAACGTAACATGTCGGCGGTAATACTTGAATACATTCCTGTCGAGTTGGCCTCTACGTCTCCGTGGGACCTTCATATACATCAATAGCGTAATATAACCTAACCTAACCCAACCTACTCTCTCGGCGGTAATATTTGACGACATACCTGGCGAGTTGGGCTCTACTTCTCCGCGTACCATTATATACGTAAATAACCTAATGTAACCTAACCTAACACAACCTATCATCTCGGCGGTAATATTTGACAACATTCCTGGCTTGATGGCCTCTACGTCTCCGTGGAACCTTTATATACATCAATAACGTAATATAACCTAACCTAACCCTAACTAACATCTCGTGGCACCATTTAAACAAATTCCTTGATTGAGGGTCCCTAGTTCTCGGTGGGAACACTGTGTACGTCTATGACGTTATACATCATAACCTAACCCGACCTAACATCTCGGCGGTAATATTTGACAACAATCCTGGCGAGTTGTCCTCTACGACTCCGTGGAACCTTTAAATACATTATTAACGTAATATAACCTAACATAACCCAAACTAACCTCTCGTTGTACCATTTAAACAAATTCCTTGATTGCAGGTCCCTAGTTCTCGGTGGGAACACTGTATACGTCTATGACGTTATACAACATAACCTAACCCGACCTAACATCTCGGCGGTAATATTTGACAACATTCCTGGCGAGTTGGCCTCTACGTCTCAATATGACACTCATGTACATCTGTAACGTAATATAACCTAACCTAACGCAACCTAATATTTCGGCGGTAAAATTTGACAACATTCCTGGCGAGTTGGCCTGTACGTCTCCGTGGAACCTTCATATACATCAATAACGTAATATAACCTAACCTAAACCAACGTAACGTCTCGGAGGAAATATTTAACCACATTCCTGGCTTGTTGGCCTCTACGTTTCCGTGAGACCTTTATATACATCAATAACTTAATGTAACCCTACGTAACCTTTCGGCGCTATTATTTGACAACATTCCTGGCGAGTTGGCCTCTACGTCTCCGTGGGGCTTTTATATACATCAATAACGTAATTTAACCTAACCTAACGCAACGTAACATCTCGATGGTAATATTGTACAACATTCCTGGCTTGTTGGCCTCTTCGTCTCCGTGGGAACTTCATATACATCAATAACGTAATATAACCTAATCTAACCTTTCGGCGCTATTATTTGACAACATTCCTGGCGAGTTGGCCTCTACGTCTCCGTGGGACTTTTATATACATCAATAACGTAATATATGCTAACCTAACCCAACCTAACATCTCGGCGGTAATATTTGACAACATTGCTGTCGAGTTGGCCTCTACGTCTCCGTGAGACCTTCATATCCATCAATAACGTAATATAACATTATATAACCCATCCTAACCTCTCGGCGCTATTATTTGACAACATTCCTGTCGAGTTGGGCTCTACGTCTCCGTGGGAACTTCATATACATCAGTAACGTAATATTACCTAACCTAAGCCAACCTAACCTTTCGGCGCTATTATTTGACAACATTCCTGGCGAGTTGGCCTCTACGTCTCCGTGGGACTTTTATATACATCAATAACGTAATATAAGCTAACCTAACCCAACCCAACCTCTCGGCACTAATATTTGACAACATTCCTGGCGAGTTGGCCTCTACGTCTCCGTGGGACCTTCACATACATCAATAACGTAATATAACCTAACCTAACCCAACCTAAACTTTCGGCGCTATTATTTGACAACATTCCTGTCGAGTTGGCCTCTACGTCTCCGTGGGGCCTTTATATACATCAATAACGTAATATAACCTAACCTAACCCAACCCAACCTCTCGGCAATAATATTACACAACATTTCTGGCGAGGTGGCCTCTACGTCTCCGTGTGGCTTTTATGTACATCAATAACCTAATATAACGTAACCTAAACCAACGCATCATCTCGGCGGTAATATTTGAAAACATTCCTGTCGAGTTGGCCTCTACGTCTCCGTGGGACTTTTATATAGATCAATAACGTAATTTAACCTAACCCAACGTAACATCTCGGCGGTAATATTTTACAACATTCCTGGCTTGTTGGCCTCTTCGTCTCCGTGGGAACTTCATATACATCAATAACGTAATATAACCTAACCTAACCCAACCTATAATCTCGGCGGTGATATTTGACAACATTCCTGGCGAGTTGGCCTGTCCGTCTCCGTGGGACCTTCATATACATCAATAACGTAATATAGCCTAGCCTAACCCAACGTAACATCTCGGCGGTAATATTTTAAAACATTCCTGGCGAGTTGGCCTCTACGTCTCCGTGGGACTTTCATATACATCAATAACGTAATATAACCTAACCCCACCCAACGTAACATGTCGGCGGTAATATTTGAATACATTCCTGTCGAGTTGGCCTCTACGTCTCCGTGGGACCTTCACATACATCAATAACGTAAGATAACCTAACCTAACCCAACCTATCATCTCGGCGGTAATACTTGACAACATTCCTGGCGAGTTGGCCTCTACGTCTCCGTGGAACCTTCATATACATCAATAACGTAATATAACCTAACCTAACCCAACCTATCATCACGGCGGTAATATTTGACATCATTCCTGGCGAGTTGGCCTCTACGCCTCCGTGGGACTTTTATATACATCAAAACGTAATTTACCCTAACCTAACCCAACGTAACATCTCGTCACTAATATTTGACAACATTCCTGGCGAGTTGGCCTCTACCTCTCCGTGAGACCTTCATATACATCAATAACGTAATATAATCTAACCTAACCCAACCTAAGATCTCGGCACTAATATTTGACAACATTCCAGGCGAGTTGGCCTCTACGTCTCCGTGGGAATTTTATATACATCAATAACGTCATATAACCTAACCTAACCCAACCTAACGTCTCGGCACTAATATTTGACAACATTCTTGGCGAGTTGGCCTCTACCTCTCCGTGAGACCTTCATATACATCAATAACGTAATATAATCTAACCTAACCCAACCTATCACCTCGGCGGTAATATTTCACAAAATTCCTGGTCAGTTGGCCTCTGCGTCTCCGTGGAACCTTCATATACATCAATAACGTAATATAACCTAACCTAACCCAACCTATCATCTCGGCGGTAATATTTGACAACATTCCTGGCGAGTTGGCCTCTACGTCTCCGTGGGACTTTTATATACATCAATAACGTAATTTAACCTAACTTAAACCTACGTAACATCTCGGCGGTAATATTTGACAACATTCCTGGTTTGATGGCCTCTACGTCTCCGTGGGACCTTCATATACATCAATAACATAGTATTACCTAACCTGAAGCAACCTATCATCTCGGCGGTAATATTTGACAACATTCCTGGCGAGTTGAGCTCTACGTCTCCGTGGGACCTTCATATACATCAATAACGTAATATCACCTAGCCTAACCCAACCTATCATCTCGGCGGTTATATTTGAAAACATTCCTGTCGAGTTGGCCTCTACGTCTCCGTGGAACCTTCATATACATCAATAACGTAATATAACCTAACCTAACCCAACCTATCATCTCGGCGGTAATATTTGACAACATTCCTGGCGAGTTGGCCTCTACGTCTCCGTGGGGCTTTTATATACATCAATAACGTAATTTAACCTAACCTAACCCAACGTAACATCTCGATGGTAATATTTTACAACATTCCTGGCTTGTTGGCCTCTTCGTCTCCGTGGGAACTTCATATACATCAATAACGTAATATAACCTAACCTAACCCAACCTATAATCTCGGCGGTAATATTTTAAAACATTCCTGTCGAGTCGGCCTCTACGCCTCCGTGGGACTTTTATATACATCAATAACGTAATTTAACCTAACCTAACCCAACGTAACATCTCGATGGTAATATTTTACAACATTCCTGGCTTGTTGGCCTCTTCGTCTCCGTGGGAACTTCATATACATCAATAACGTAATATAACCTAATCTAACCTTTCGGCGCTATTATTTGACAACATTCCTGGCGAGTTGGCCTCTACGTCTCCGTGGGACTTTTATATAGATCAATAACGTAATTTAACCTAACCCAACGTAACATCTCGGCGGTAATATTTTACAACATTCCTGGCTTGTTGGCCTCTTCGTCTCCGTGGGAACTTCATATACATCAATAACGTAATATAACCTAACCTAACCCAACCTATAATCTCGGCGGTGATATTTGACAACATTCCTGGCGAGTTGGCCTGTCCGTCTCCGTGGGACCTTCATATACATCAATAACGTAATATAGCCTAGCCTAACCCAACGTAACATCTCGGCGGTAATATTTTAAAACATTCCTGGCGAGTTGGCCTCTACGTCTCCGTGGGACTTTCATATACATCAATAACGTAATATAACCTAACCTAACCCAACGTAACATGTCGGCGGTAATATTTGAATACATTCCTGTCGAGTTGGCCTCTACGTCTCCGTGGGACCTTCATATACATCAATAACGTAATATAACGTAACCTAACCCAACCTATCATCTCGGCACTAATATTTGACAACATTCCAGGCGAGTTGGCCTCTACGTCTCCGTGGGAATTTTATATACATCAATAACGTAATATAACCTAACCTAAACCAACCTATCATCTCGGCGGTAATATTTGACAACATTCCTGGCGAGTCGGCCTCTACGTCTCCGTGGGACCTTCATATACATCAATAACGTAAGATAACCTAACCTAACCCAACCTATCATCTCGGCGGTAATACTTGACAACATTCCTGGCGAGTTGGCCTCTACGTCTCCGTGGAACCTTCATATACATCAATAACGTAATATAACCTAACCTAACCCAACCTATCATCACGGCGGTAATATTTGACATCATTCCTGGCGAGTTGGCCTCTACGCCTCCGTGGGACTTTTATATACATCAAAACGTAATTTACCCTAACCTAACCCAACGTAACATCTCGGCGGTAATATTCGGCAACATTCCTGGAGTGTTGGTCTCTACGTCTCCGTGGGATCTTCATATACATCAATAACGTAATATAACCAAACCTAAACCAACCTGTCATCTCGGCGGTAATATTTGACGACATTCCTGGCGAGTCGGCCTCTACGTCTCCGTGCGACCTTCATATAAATCAATAACGTAATATAACGTAACCTAACCCAACCTATCATCTCGGCACTAATATTTGACAACATTCCAGGCGAGTTGGCCTCTACGTCTCCGTGGGACTTTTATATACATCAATAACGTAATATAACCTAACCTAACCCAACCTATCATCTCGGCGGTAATATTTGACAACATTCCTGGCGAGTTGGCCTCTACGCCTCCATGGGACTTTTATATACATCAAAACGTAATTTACCCTAACCTAACCCAACGTATCATCTCGGCGGTAATATTCGGCAACATTCCTGGAGTGTTGGTCTCTACGTCTCCGTGGGATCTTCATATACATCAATGACGTAATATAACCAAACCTAAACCAATCTATCATCTCGGCGGTAATATTTGACAACATTCCTGGCTTGATGGCCTCTACGTCTCCGTGGGACCTTCATATATATCAATAACATAATATTACCTAACCTAACCCAACCTATCATCTCGGCGGTAATACTTGACAACATTCCTGGCGAGTTGGCCTCTACGTCTCCGTGGAACCTTCATATACATCAATAACGTAATATAACCTAACCTAACCCAACCTATCATCTCGGCGGTAATATTTGACAACATTCCTGGAGTGTTGGTCTCTACGTCTCCGTGGGATCTTCATATACATCAATGACGTAATATAACCAAACCTAAACCAATCTATCATCTCGGCGGTAATATTTGACAACATTCCTGTCTTGATGGCCTCTACGTCTCCGTGGGACCTTCATATATATCAATAACATAATATTACCTAACCTAACCCAACCTATCATCTCGGCGGTAATACTTGACAACATTCCTGGCGAGTTGGCCTCTACGTCTCCGTGGAACCTTCATATACATCAATAACGTAATATAACCTAACCTAACCCAACCTATCATCTCGGCGGTAATATTTGACAACATTCCTGGCGAGTTGGCCTCTACGTCTCCGTGGGACTTTTATATACATCAATAACGTAATTTAACCTAACTTAAACCTACGTAACATCTCGGCGGTAATATTTGACAACATTCCTGGCTTGATGGCCTCTACGTCTCCGTGGGACCTTCATATACATCAATAACGTAAGATAACCTAACCTAACCCAACCTATCATCTCGGCGGTAATATTTGACAACATTCCTGGCTAGTTGGTCTCTACGTCTCCGTGGGACTTTTATATACATCAATAACGTAATATAACCTAACCTAACCCAACCTATCATCTCGGCGGTAATATTTGACAACATTCCTGCCGAGTTGGTCTCTACGTCTCCGTGGGACTTTTATATACATCAATAACGTAATATAACCTAACCTAACCCAACCTATCATCTCGGCGGTAATATTTGACAACATTCCTGGCGAGTTGGCCTCTACGCCTCCATGGGACTTTTATATACATCAAAACGTAATTTACCCTAACCTAACCCAACGTATCATCTCGGCGGTAATATTCGGCAACATTCCTGGAGTGTTGGTCTCTACGTCTCCGTGGGATCTTCATATACATCAATAACGTAATATAACCAAACCTAAACCAATCTATCATCTCGGCGGTAATATTTGACAACATTCCTGGCGAGTCGGCCTCTACGTCTCCGTGCGACCTTCATATACATCAATAACGTAATATAACCTAACCTAACCCAACCTAACATCTCGGCACTAATATTTGACAACATTCCTGGCTTGATGGCCTCTACGTCTCCGTGGGACCTTCATATATATCAATAACATAATATTACCTAACCTAACCCAACCTATCATCTCGGCGGTAATACTTGACAACATTCCTGGCGAGTTGGCATCTACGTCTCCGTGGAACCTTCATATACATCAATAACGTAATATAACCTAACCTAACCCAACCTATCATCTCGGCGGTAATATTTGACAACATTCCTGGCGAGTCGGCCTCTACGTCTCCGTGGGTCCTTCATATACATCAATAACGTAAGATAACCTAACCTAACCCAACCTATCATCTCGGCGGTAATACTTGACAACATTCCTGGCGAGTTGGCCTCTACGTCTCCGTGGAACCTTCATATACATCAATAACGTAATATAACCTAACCTAACCCAACCTATCATCACGGCGGTAATATTTGACATCATTCCTGGCGAGTTGGCCTCTACGCCTCCGTGGGACTTTTATATACATCAAAACGTAATTTACCCTAACCTAACCCAACGTAGCATCTCGGCGGTAATATTCGGCAACATTCCTGGATTGTTGGTCTCTACGTCTCCGTGGGATCTTCATATACATCAATAACGTAATATAACCAAACCTAAACCAACCTATCATCTCGGCGGTAATATTTTACAACATTCCTGGCGAGTCGGCCTCTACGTCTCCGTGCGACCTTCATATACATCAATAACGTAATATAACGTAACCTAACCCAACTTATCATCTCGGCACTAATATTTGACAACATTCCAGGCGAGTTGGGCTCTACGTCTCCATGGGAATTTTATATACATCAATAACGTAATATAACCTAACCTAACCCAACCTAACATCTCGGCACTAATATTTGACAACATTCCTGGCGAGTTGGCCTCTACCTCTCCGTGAGACCTTCATATACATCAATAACGTAATATAATCTAACCTAACCCAACCTATCCTCTCGGCAGTAATATTTGACAACATTCCTGGCGAGTTGGCCTCTACGTCTCCGTGGGACTTTTATATACATCAATAACGTAATTTAACCTAACCTAACCCAACCTAACATCTCGGCGGTAGTATTTGACAACATTCCTGGCGAGTTGGCCTCTACGTCTCCGTGGGGCCTTCATATACATCAATAACGTAATATAACCTAACCTAACCCAACCTATCATCTCGGCGGTAATACTTGACAACATTCCTGGCGAGTTGGCCTCTACGTCTCCGTGGAACCTTCATATACATCAATAACGTAATATAACCTAACCTAACCCAACCTAACGTCTCGGCACTAATATTTGACAACATTCTTGGCGAGTTGGCCTCTACCTCTCCGTGAGACCTTCATATACATCAATAACGTAATATAATCTAACCTAACCCAACCTATCATCTCGGCGGTAATATTTGACAACATTCCTGGCGAGTTGGCCTCTACATCTCCGTGAGACCTTCATATACATCAATAGCGTAATATAATCTAACCTAACCCAACCTATCATCTCGGCGGTAATACTTGACAACATTCCTGGCGAGTTGGCCTCTACGTCTCCGTGGAACCTTCATATACATCAATAACGTAATATAACCTAACCTAACCCAACCTATCATCTCGGCGGTAATATTTGACATCATTCCTGTCGAGTTGGCCTCTACGTCTCTGTGGGACTTTTATATACATTAATAACGTAATTTAACCTAACCTAACCCAACCTAACATCTCGGCGGTAATATTTGACAACATTCCTGGTCAGTTGGCATCTACGTCTCCGTGGAACCTTCATGTACATCAATAACGTAATATAACCTAACCTAACCCAACCTATCATCTCGGCGGTAATATTTGACAACATTCCTGGTCAGTTGGCCTCTGCGTCTCCGTGAAACCTTCATATACATCAATAACGTAATATAACCTAACCTAACCCAACCTATCATCTCGGCGGTAATATTTGTCATCATTCCTGGTCAGTTGGTCTCTACGTCTCCGTGGGATCTTCATATACATCAATAACGTAATATAACCAAACCTAAACCAACCTATCATCTCGGCACTAATATTTGACAACATTCCAGGCGAGTTGGCCTCTACGTCTCCGTGGGAATTTTATATACATCAATAAAGTAATATAACCGAACCTAACCCAACCTAACATCTCGGCACTAATATTTGACAACATTCCTGGCGAGTTGGCCTCTAGCTCTCCGTGAGACCTTCATATACATCAATAACGTAATATAATCTAACCTAACCCAACCTGTCATCTCGGCGGTAATATTTGACAACATTCCTGGTCCGTTGGCCTCTGCGTCTCCGTGGAACCTTCATATACATCAATAACTTAATATAACCTAACCTAACCCAACCTATCATCTCGGCGGTAATATTTGACAACATTCCTGGCGAGTTGGCCTCTACATCTCCGTGAGACCTTCATATACATCAATAGCGTAATATAATCTAACCTAACCCAACCTATCATCTCGGCGGTAATACTTGACAACATTCCTGGCGAGTTGGCCTCTACGTCTCCGTGGAACCTTCATATACATCAATAACGTAATATAACCTAACCTAACCCAACCTATCATCTCGGCGGTAATATTTGACATCATTCCTGTCGAGTTGGCCTCTACGTCTCTGTGGGACTTTTATATACATTAATAACGTAATTTAACCTAACCTAACCCAACCTAACATCTCGGCGGTAATATTTGACAACATTCCTGGTCAGTTGGCATCTACGTCTCCGTGGAACCTTCATGTACATCAATAACGTAATATAACCTAACCTAACCCAACCTATCATCTCGGCGGTAATATTTGACAACATTCCTGGTCAGTTGGCCTCTGCGTCTCCGTGAAACCTTCATATACATCAATAACGTAATATAACCTAACCTAACCCAACCTATCATCTCGGCGGTAATATTTGTCATCATTCCTGGTCAGTTGGTCTCTACGTCTCCGTGGGATCTTCATATACATCAATAACGTAATATAACCAAACCTAAACCAACCTATCATCTCGGCACTAATATTTGACAACATTCCAGGCGAGTTGGCCTCTACGTCTCCGTGGGAATTTTATATACATCAATAAAGTAATATAACCGAACCTAACCCAACCTAACATCTCGGCACTAATATTTGACAACATTCCTGGCGAGTTGGCCTCTAGCTCTCCGTGAGACCTTCATATACATCAATAACGTAATATAATCTAACCTAACCCAACCTGTCATCTCGGCGGTAATATTTGACAACATTCCTGGTCCGTTGGCCTCTGCGTCTCCGTGGAACCTTCATATACATCAATAACTTAATATAACCTAACCTAACCCAACCTATCATCTCGGCGGTAATATTTGACAACATTCCTGTCGAGTTGGCCTCTACGTCTCCGTGGGACTTTTATATACATCAATAACGTAATTTAACCTAACCTAAACCTACGTAACATCTCGGCGGTAATATTTGACAACATTCCTGGCTTGATGGCCTCTACGTCTCCGTGGGACCTTCATATACATCAATAACGTAATATAACCTAACCTAACCCAACCTATCATCTCGGCGGTAATATTTGACATCATTCCTGGCGAGTTGGCCTCTACGCCTCCGTGGGACTTTTATATACATCAAAACGTAATTTACCCTAACCTAACCCAACGTAACATCTCGGCGGTAATATTCGGCAACATTCCTGGAGTGTTGGTCCCTACGTCTCCGTGGGATCTTCATATACATCAATAACGTAATATAACCTAACCTAAACCAACCTATCATTTCGGCGGTAATATTTGACAACATTCCAGGCGAGTTGGCCTCTACGTCTCCATGGGAATTTTATATACATCAATAACGTAATATAACCTAACCTAACCCAACCTAACATCTCGGCACTAATATTTGACAACATTCCTGGCTTGATGGCCTCTACGTCTCCGTGGGACCTTCATATACATCAATAACATAATATTACCTAACCTAACCCAACCTATCATCTCGGCGGTAATACTTGACAACATTCCTGGCGAGTTGGCCTCTACGTCTCCGTGGGACTTTTATATACATCAATAACGTAATATAACCTAACCTAACCCAACCTATCATCTCGGCGGTAATATTTGACATCATTCCTGGCGAGTGGCCCTCTACGCCTCCGTGGGACTTTTATATACATCAAAACGTAATTTACCCTAACCTAACCCAACGTAACATCTCGGCGGTAATATTCGGCAACATTCCGGGAGTGTTGGTCCCTACGTCTCCGTGGGATCTTCATATACATCAATAACGTAATATAACCTAACCTAAACCAACCTATCATCTCGGCGGTAATATTTGACAACATTCCAGGCGAGTTGGCCTCTACGCCTCCGTGGGAATTTTATATACATCAATAACGTAATATAACCTAACCTAACCCAACCTAACATCTCGGCACTAATATTTGACAACATTCCTGGCTTGATGGCCTCTACGTTTCCGTGGGGCCTTCATATACATCAATAACGTAATATAACCTAACCTAACCCAACCTAAGATCTCGGCACTAATATTTGACAACATTCCAGGCGAGTTGGCCTCTACGCCTCCGTGGGACTTTTATATACATCAAAACGTAATTTACCCTAACCTAACCCAACGTATCATCTCGGCGGTAATATTCGGCAACATTCCTCGAGTGTTGGTCTCTACGTCTCCGTGGGATCTTCATATACATCAATAACGTAATATAAGCTAACCTAACCCAACCTAACATCTCGGCACTAATATTTGACAACATTCCTGGCGAGTTGGCCTCTACCTCTCCGTGAGACCTTCATATACATCAATAACGTAATATAATCTAACCTAACCCAACCTGTCATCTCGGCGGTAATATTTGACAACATTCCTGGTCCGTTGGCCTCTGCGTCTCCGTGGAGCCTTCATATACATCAATAACTTAATATAACCTAACCTAACCCAACCTATCATCTCGGCGGTAATATTTGACAACATTCCTGGCGAGTTGGCCTCTACGTCTCCGTGGGACTTTTATATACATCAATAACGTAATTTAACCTAACCTAAACCTACGTAACATCTCGGCGGTAATATTTGACAACATTCCTGGCTTGATGGCTTCTACGTCTCCGTGGTACCTTCATATACATCAATAACGTAATATAACCTAACCTAACCCAACCTATCATCTCGGCGGTAATGTTTGACATCATTCCTGGCGAGTTGGCCTCTACGCCTCCGTGGGACTTTTATATACATCAAAACGTAATTTACCCTAACCTAACCCAACGTAACATCTCGGCGGTAATATTCGGCAACATTCCTGGAGTGTTGGTCCCTACGTCTCCATGGGATCTTCGTATACATCAATAACGTAATATAACCTAACCTAAACCAACCTATCATCTCGGCGGTAATATTTGACAACATTCCAGGCGAGTTGGCCTCTACGTCTCCGTGGGAATTTTATATACATCAATAACGTAATGTAACCTAACCTAACCCAACCTAACATCTCGGCACTAATATTTGACAACATTCCTGGCTTGATGGCCTCTACGTCTCCGTGGGACCTTCATATACATCAATAACATAATATTACCAAACCTAACCCAACCTATCATCTCGGCGGTAATACTTGACATCATTCCTGGCGAGTGGGCCTCTACGCCTCCGTGGGACTTTTATATACATCAAAACGTAATTTACCCTAACCTAACCCAACGTAACATCTCGGCGGTAATATTCGGCAACATTCCTGGAGTGTTGGTCCCTACGTCTCCGTGGGATCTTCATATACATCAATAACGTAATATAACCTAACCTAAACCAACCTATCATCTCGGCGGTAATATTTGACAACATTCCAGGCGAGTTGGCCTCTACGTCTCCGTGGGAATTTTATATACATCAATAACGTAATATAACCTAACCTAACTCAACCTAACATCTCGGCACTAATATTTGACAACATTCCTGGTCAGTTGGCCTCTGCGTCTCCGTGGAACCTTCATATACATCAATAACGTAATATAACCTAACCTAACCCAACCTATCACCTCGGCGGTAATATGTGACAACATTCCTGGCGAGTTGGCCTCTACATCTCCGTGGGACTTTTATATACATCAATAACGTAATTTAACCTAACCTAAACCTACGTAACATCTCGGCGGTAATATTTGACAACATTCCTGGCTTGATGGCCTCTACGTTTCCGTGGGACCTTCATATACATCAATAATATAATATTACCTAACCTAACCCAACCTATCATCTCGGCGGTAATACTTGACAACATTCCTGGCGAGTTGGCCTCTACGTCTCCGTGGAACCTTCATATACATCAATAACGTAATATAACCTAACCTAACCCAACCTATCATCTCGGCGGTAATATTTGACAACATTCCTGGCGAGTTGGCCTCTACGTCTCCGTGGGACTTTTAAATACATCAAGAACGTAATTTAACCTAACCTAAACCTACGTAACATCTCGGCGGTAATATTTGACAATATTACTGGCTCGATGGCCTCTACGTCTCCGTGGGACCTTCATATACATCAATAACATAATATAACCAAACCTAAACCAACCTATCATCTCGACGGTAATATTTGACAACATTCCTGGCGAGTCGGCCTCTACGTCTCCGTGCGACCTTCATATGCATCAATAACGTAATATAACGTAACCTAACCCAACCTATCATCTCGGCACTAATATTTGACAACATTCCAGGCGAGTTGGCTTCTACGTCTCCGTGGAACTTTTATATACATCAAAATGTAATTTAACCTAACCTAAACCTACGTAACATCTCGGCACTAATATTTGACAACATTCCTGGCGAGTTGGCCTCTACATCTCCGTGAGACCTTCATATACATCAATAGCGTAATATAATCTAACCTAACCCAACCTATCATCTCGGCGGTAATACTTGACAACATTCCTGGCGAGTTGGCCTCTACGTCTCCGTGGAACCTTCATATACATCAATAACGTAATATAACCTAACCTAACCCAACCTATCATCTCGGCGGTAATATTTGACATCATTCCTGTCGAGTTGGCCTCTACGTCTCTGTGGGACTTTTATATACATTAATAACGTAATTTAACCTAACCTAACCCAACCTAACATCTCGGCGGTAATATTTGACAACATTCCTGGTCAGTTGGCATCTACGTCTCCGTGGAACCTTCATGTACATCAATAACGTTATATAACCTAACCTAACCCAACCTATCATCTCGGCGGTAATATTTGACAACATTCCTGGTCAGTTGGCCTCTGCGTCTCCGTGAAACCTTCATATACATCAATAACGTAATATAACCTAACCTAACCCAACCTATCATCTCGGCGGTAATATTTGTCATCATTCCTGGTCAGTTGGTCTCTACGTCTCCGTGGGATCTTCATATACATCAATAACGTAATATAACCAAACCTAAACCAACCTATCATCTCGGCGGTAATATTTGACAACATTCCTGGCGAGTCGGCCTCTACGTCTCCGTGCGACCTTCATATACATCAATAACGTAATATAACGTAACCTAACCCAACCTATCATCTCGGCACTAATATTTGACAACATTCCAGGCGAGTTGGCCTCTACGTCTCCGTGGGAATTTTATATACATCAATAAAGTAATATAACCGAACCTAACCCAACCTAACATCTCGGCACTAATATTTGACAACATTCCTGGCGAGTTGGCCTCTAGCTCTCCGTGAGACCTTCATATACATCAATAACGTAATATAATCTAACCTAACCCAACCTGTCATCTCGGCGGTAATATTTGACAACATTCCTGGTCCGTTGGCCTCTGCGTCTCCGTGGAACCTTCATATACATCAATAACTTAATATAACCTAACCTAACCCAACCTATCATCTCGGCGGTAATATTTGACAACATTCCTGTCGAGTTGGCCTCTACGTCTCCGTGGGACTTTTATATACATCAATAACGTAATTTAACCTAACCTAAACCTACGTAACATCTCGGCGGTAATATTTGACAACATTCCTGGCTTGATGGCCTCTACGTCTCCGTGGGACCTTCATATACATCAATAACGTAATATAACCTAACCTAACCCAACCTATCATCTCGGCGGTAATATTTGACATCATTCCTGGCGAGTTGGCCTCTACGCCTCCGTGGGACTTTTATATACATCAAAACGTAATTTACCCTAACCTAACCCAACGTAACATCTCGGCGGTAATATTCGGCAACATTCCTGGAGTGTTGGTCCCTACGTCTCCGTGGGATCTTCATATACATCAATAACGTAATATAACCTAACCTAAACCAACCTATCATCTCGGCGGTAATATTTGACAACATTCCAGGCGAGTTGGCCTCTACGTCTCCATGGGAATTTTATATACATCAATAACGTAATATAACCTAACCTAACCCAACCTAACATCTCGGCACTAATATTTGACAACATTCCTGGCTTGATGGCCTCTACGTCTCCGTGGGACCTTCATATACATCAATAACATAATATTACCTAACCTAACCCAACCTATCATCTCGGCGGTAATACTTGACAACATTCCTGGCGAGTTGGCATCTACGTCTCCGTGGGACTTTTATATACATCAATAACGTAATATAACCTAACCTAACCCAACCTATCATCTCGGCGGTAATATTTGACATCATTCCTGGCGAGTGGCCCTCTACGCCTCCGTGGGACTTTTATATACATCAAAACGTAATTTACCCTAACCTAACCCAACGTAACATCTCGGCGGTAATATTCGGCAACATTCCGGGAGTGTTGGTCCCTACGTCTCCGTGGGATCTTCATATACATCAATAACGTAATATAACCTAACCTAAACCAACCTATCATCTCGGCGGTAATATTTGACAACATTCCAGGCGAGTTGGCCTCTACGCCTCCGTGGGAATTTTATATACATCAATAACGTAATATAACCTAACCTAACCCAACCTAACATCTCGGCACTAATATTTGACAACATTCCTGGCTTGATGGCCTCTACGTTTCCGTGGGGCCTTCATATACATCAATAACGTAATATAACCTAACCTAACCCAACCTAAGATCTCGGCACTAATATTTGACAACATTCCAGGCGAGTTGGCCTCTACGCCTCCGTGGGACTTTTGTATACATCAAAACGTAATTTACCCTAACCTAACCCAACGTATCATCTCGGCGGTAATATTCGGCAACATTCCTCGAGTGTTGGTCTCTACGTCTCCGTGGGATCTTCATATACATCAATAACGTAATATAAGCTAACCTAATCCAACCTAACATCTCGGCACTAATATTTGACAACATTCCTGGCGAGTTGGCCTCTACCTCTCCGTGAGACCTTCATATACATCAATAACGTAATATAATCTAACCTAACCCAACCTGTCATCTCGGCGGTAATATTTGACAACATTCCTGGTCCGTTGGCCTCTGCGTCTCCGTGGAGCCTTCATATACATCAATAACTTAATATAACCTAACCTAACCCAACCTATCATCTCGGCGGTAATATTTGACAACATTCCTGGCGAGTTGGCCTCTACGTCTCCGTGGGACTTTTATATACATCAATAACGTAATTTAACCTAACCTAAACCTACGTAACATCTCGGCGGTAATATTTGACAACATTCCTGGCTTGATGGCTTCTACGTCTCCGTGGTACCTTCATATACATCAATAACGTAATATAACCTAACCTAACCCAACCTATCATCTCGGCGGTAATGTTTGACATCATTCCTGGCGAGTTGGCCTCTACGCCTCCGTGGGACTTTTATATACATCAAAACGTAATTTACCCTAACCTAACCCAACGTAACATCTCGGCGGTAATATTCGGCAACATTCCTGGAGTGTTGGTCCCTACGTCTCCATGGGATCTTCATATACATCAATAACGTAATATAACCTAACCTAAACCAACCTATCATCTCGGCGGTAATATTTGACAACATTCCAGGCGAGTTGGCCTCTACGTCTCCGTGGGAATATTATATACATCAATAACGTAATGTAACCTAACCTAACCCAACCTAACATCTCGGCACTAATATTTGACAACATTCCTGGCTTGATGGCCTCTACGTCTCCGTGGGACCTTCATATACATCAATAACATAATATTACCAAACCTAACCCAACCTATCATCTCGGCGGTAATACTTGACATCATTCCTGGCGAGTGGGCCTCTACGCCTCCGTGGGACTTTTATATACATCAAAACGTAATTTACCCTAACCTAACCCAACGTAACATCTCGGCGGTAATATTCGGCAACATTCCTGGAGTGTTGGTCCCTACGTCTCCGTGGGATCTTCATATACATCAATAACGTAATATAACCTAACCTAAACCAACCTATCATCTCGGCGGTAATATTTGACAACATTCCAGGCGAGTTGGCCTCTACGTCTCCGTGGGAATTTTATATACATCAATAACGTAATATAACCTAACCTAACTCGACCTAACATCTCGGCACTAATATTTGACAACATTCCTGGTCAGTTGGCCTCTGCGTCTCCGTGGAACCTTCATATACATCAATAACGTAATATAACCTAACCTAACCCAACCTATCACCTCGGCGGTAATATTTGACAACATTTCTGGCGAGTTGGCCTCTACATCTCCGTGGGACTTTTATATACATCAATAACGTAATTTAACCTAACCTAAACCTACGTAACATCTCGGCGGTAATATTTGACAACATTCCTGGCTTGATGGCCTCTACGTCTCCGTGGGACCTTCATATACATCAATAATATAATATTACCTAACCTAACCCAACCTATCATCTCGGCGGTAATACTTGACAACATTCCTGGCGCGTTGGCCTCTACGTCTCCGTGGGACCTTCAAATACATCAATAACGTAATATAGCCTAACCTAACCCAACCTATCATCTCGGCGGTAATATTTGACAACATTCCTGGCGAGTTGGCCTCTACCTCTCCGTGAGACCTTCATATACATCAATAACGTAATATAATCTAACCTAACCCAACCTATCATCTCGGCGGTAATATTTGACAACATTCCTGGTCAGTTGGCCTCTGCGTCTCCGTGGAACCTTCATATACATCAATAACGTAATATAACCTAACCTAACCCAACCTATCATCTCGGCGGTAAAATTTGATAACATTCCTGGCGAGTTGGCCTCTACGTCTCCGTGGGACTTTTATATACATCAATAACGTAATTTAACCTAACCTAAACCTACGTAACATCTCGGCGGTAATATTTGACAACATTCCTGGCTTGATGGCCTCTACGTCTCCGTGGGACCTTCATATACATCAATAACGTAATATAACCTAACCTAACCCAACCTATCATCTCGGCGGTAATATTTGACATCATTCCTGGCGAGTTGGCCTCTACGCCTCCGTGGGACTTTTATATACATCAATAACGTAATATAACCTAACCTAACCCAACCTATCATCACGGCGGTAATATTTGACATCATTCCTGGCGAGTTGGCCTCTACGCCTCCGTGGGACTTTTATATACATCAAAACGTAATTTACCCTAACCTAACCCAACGTAACATCTCGGCGGTAATATTCGGCAACATTCCTGGATTGTTGGTCTCTACGTCTCCGTGGGATCTTCATATACATCAATAACGTAATATAACCAAACCTAAACCAACATATCATCTCGGCGGTAATATTTTACAACATTCCTGGCGAGTCGGCCTCTACGTCTCCGTGCGACCTTCATATACATCAATAACGTAATATAACGTAACCTAACCCAACTTATCATCTCGGCACTAATATTTGACAACATTCCAGGCGAGTTGGGCTCTACGTCTCCGTGGGAATTTTATATACATCAATAACGTAATATAACCTAACCTAACCCAACCTAACATCTCGGCACTAATATTTGACAACATTCCTGGCGAGTTGGCCTCTACCTCTCCGTGAGACCTTCATATACATCAATAACGTAATATAATCTAACCTAACCCAACCTATCCTCTCGGCAGTAATATTTGACAACATTCCTGGCGAGTTGGCCTCTACGTCTCCGTGGGACTTTTATATACATCAATAACGTAATTTAACCTAACCTAACCCAACCTAACATCTCGGCGGTAGTATTTGACAACATTCCTGGCGAGTTGGCCTCTACGTCTCCGTGGGGCCTTCATATACATCAATAACGTAATATAACCTAACCTAACCCAACCTAAGATCTCGGCACTAATATTTGACAACATTCCAGGCGAGTTGGCCTCTACGTCTTCGTGGGAATTTTATATACATCAATAACGTAATATAACCTAACCTAACCCAACCTAACGTCTCGGCACTAATATTTGACAACATTCTTGGCGAGTTGGCCTCTACCTCTCCGTGAGACCTTCATATACATCAATAACGTAATATAATCTAACCTAACCCAACCTATCATCTCGGCGGTAATATTTGACAACATTCCTGGTCAGTTGGCCTCTACGTCTCCGTGGAACCTTCATGTACATCAATAACGTAATATAACCTAACCTAACCCAACCTATCATCTCGGCGGTAATATTTGACAACATTCCTGGCTAGTTGGTCTCTACGTCTCCGTGGGACTTTTATATACATCAAGAACGTAATTTAACCTAACCTAAACCTACGTATCATCTCGGCGGTAATACTTGACAACATTCCTGGTCAGTTGGCCTCTACGTCTCCGTGGAACCTTCATGTACATCAATAACGTAATATAACCTAACCTAACCCAACCTATCATCTCGGCGGTAATAATTGACAACATTCCTGGCGAGTTGGCCTCTACGTCTCCGTGGGACTTTTATATACATCAAGAACGTAATTTAACCTAACCTAAACCTACGTAACATCTCGGCGGTAATATTTGACAACATTACTGGCTTGATGGCCTCTACGTCTCCGTGGAACCTTCATATACATCAATAACGTAATATAACCTAACCTAACCCAACCTATCATCTCGGCGGTAATATTTGACAACATTCCTGGCGAATTGGCCTCTACGCCTCCGTGGGACTTTTATATACATCAAAACGTAATTTACCCTAACCTAACCCAACGTATCATCTCGGCGGTAATATTCGGCAACATTCCTCGAGTGTTGGTCTCTACGTCTCCATGGGATCTTCATATACATCAATAACGTAATATAACCAAACCTAAACCAACCTATCATCTCGGCGGTAATATTTTACAACATTCCTGGCGAGTCGGCCTCTACGTCTCCGTGCGACCTTCATATACATCAATAACGTAATATAACGTAACCTAACCCAACTTATCATCTCGGCACTAATATTTGACAACATTCCAGGCGAGTTGGGCTCTACGTCTCCGTGGGAATTTTATATACATCAATAACGTAATATAACCTAACCTAACCCAACCTAACATCTCGGCACTAATATTTGACAACATTCCTGGCGAGTTGGCCTCTAGCTCTCCGTGAGACCTTCATATACATCAATAACGTAATGTAATCTAACCTAACCCAACCTATCCTCTCGGCAGTAATATTTGACAACATTCCTGGCGAGTTGGCCTCTACGTCTCCGTGGAACCTTCATATACATCAATAACTTAATATAACCTAACCTAACCCAACCTATCATCTCGGCGGTAATATTTGACAACATTCCTGGCGAGTTGGCCTCTACGTCTCCGTGGGACTTTTATATACATCAATAACGTAATTTAACCTAACCTAAACCTACGTAACATCTCGGCGGTAATATTCGGCAACATTCCTGGAGTGTTAGTCCCTACGTCTCCGTGGAACCTTCATGTACATCAATAACGTAATATAACCTAACCTAATCCAACCTAAGATCTCGGCACTAATATTTGACAACATTCCAGGCGAGTTGGCCTCTACGTCTCCGTGGGAATTTTATATACATCAATAAAGTAATATAACCGAACCTAACCCAACCTAACATCTCGGCACTAATATTTGACAACATTCCTGGCGAGTTGGCCTCTACGTCTCCGTGGAACCTTCATGTACATCAATAACGTAATATAACCTAACCTAACCCAACCTATCATCTCGGCGGTAATAATTGACAACATTCCTGGCGAGTTGGCCTCTACGTCTCCGTGGGACTTTTATATACATCAAGAACGTAATTTAACCTAACCTAAACCTACGTAACATCTCGGCGGTAATATTTGACAATATTACTGGCTCGATGGCCTCTACGTCTCCGTGGGACCTTCATATACATCAATAACATAATATAACCAAACCTAAACCAACCTATCATCTCGGCGGTAATATTTGACAACATTCCTGGCGAGTCGGCCTCTACGTCTCCGTGCGACCTTCATATACATCAATAACGTAATATAACGTAACCTAACCCAACCTATCATCTCGGCACTAATATTTGACAACATTCCAGGCGAGTTGGCTTCTACGTCTCCGTGGGAATTTTATATACATCAATAAAGTAATATAACCGAACCTAACCCAACCTAACATCTCGGCACTAATATTTGACAACATTCCTGGCGAGTTGGCCTCTAGCTCTCCGTGAGACCTTCATATACATCAATAACGTAATATAATCTAACCTAACCCAACCTGTCATCTCGGCGGTAATATTTGACAACATTCCTGGTCCGTTGGCCTCTGCGTCTCCGTGGAGCCTTCATATACATCAATAACTTAATATAACCTAACCTAACCCAACCTATCATCTCGGCGGTAATATTTGACAACATTCCTGGCGAGTTGGCCTCTACGTCTCCGTGGGACTTTTATATACATCACTAACGTAATTTAACCTAACCTAAACCTACGTAACATCTCGGCGGTAATATTTGACAACATTCCTGGCTTGATGGCCTCTACGTCTCCGTGGGACCTTCATATACATCAATAACATAATATTACCTAACCTAACCCAACCTATCATCTCGGCGGTAATACTTGACAACATTCCTGGCGAGTTGGCCTCTACGTCTCCGTGGGACTTTTATATACATCAATAACGTAATATAACCTAACCTAACCCAACCTATCATCTCGGCGGTAATATTTGACATCATTCCTGGCGAGTGGCCCTCTACGCCTCCGTGGGACTTTTATATACATCAAAACGTAATTTACCCTAACCTAACCCAACGTAACATCTCGGCGGTAATATTCGGCAACATTCCGGGAGTGTTGGTCCCTACGTCTCCGTGGGATCTTCATATACATCAATAACGTAATATAACCTAACCTAAACCAACCTATCATCTCGGCGGTAATATTTGACAACATTCCAGGCGAGTTGGCCTCTACGCCTCCGTGGGAATTTTATATACATCAATAACGTAATATAACCTAACCTAACCCAACCTAACATCTCGGCACTAATATTTGACAACATTCCTGGCTTGATGGCTTCTACGTTTCCGTGGGGCCTTCATATACATCAATAACGTAATATAACCTAACCTAACCCAACCTAAGATCTCGGCACTAATATTTGACAACATTCCAGGCGAGTTGGCCTCTACGCCTCCGTGGGACTTTTATATACATCAAAACGTAATTTACCCTAACCTAACCCAACGTATCATCTCGGCGGTAATATTCGGCAACATTCCTCGAGTGTTGGTCTCTACGTCTCCGTGGGATCTTCATATACATCAATAACGTAATATAAGCTAACCTAACCCAACCTAACATCTCGGCACTAATATTTGACAACATTCCTGGCGAGTTGGCCTCTACCTCTCCGTGAGACCTTCATATACATCAATAACGTAATATAATCTAACCTAACCCAACCTGTCATCTCGGCGGTAATATTTGACAACATTCCTGGTCCGTTGGCCTCTGCGTCTCCGTGGAGCCTTCATATACATCAATAACTTAATATAACCTAACCTAACCCAACCTATCATCTCGGCGGTAATATTTGACAACATTCCTGGCGAGTTGGCCTCTACGTCTCCGTGGGACTTTTATATACATCAATAACGTAATTTAACCTAACCTAAACCTACGTAACATCTCGGCGGTAATATTTGACAACATTCCTGGCTTGATGGCTTCTACGTCTCCGTGGTACCTTCATATACATCAATAACGTAATATAACCTAACCTAACCCAACCTATCATCTCGGCGGTAATGTTTGACATCATTCCTGGCGAGTTGGCCTCTACGCCTCCGTGGGACTTTTATATACATCAAAACGTAATTTACCCTAACCTAACCCAACGTAACATCTCGGCGGTAATATTCGGCAACATTCCTGGAGTGTTGGTCCCTACGTCTCCGTGGGATCTTCATATACATCAATAACGTAATATAACCTAACCTAAACCAACCTATCATCTCGGCGGTAATATTTGACAACATTCCAGGCGAGTTGGCCTCTACGTCTCCGTGGGAATTTTATATACATCAATAACGTAATGTAACCTAACCTAACCCAACCTAACATCTCGGCACTAATATTTGACACCATTCCTGGCTTGATGGCCTCTACGTCTCCGTGGGACCTTCATATACATCAATAACATAATATTACCTAACCTAACCCAACCTATCATCTCGGCGGTAATACTTGACATCATTCCTGGCGAGTGGGCCTCTACGCCTCCGTGGGACTTTTATATACATCAAAACGTAATTTACCCTAACCTAACCCAACGTAACATCTCGGCGGTAATATTCGGCAACATTCCTGGAGTGTTGGTCCCTACGTCTCCGTGGGATCTTCATATACATCAATAACGTAATATAACCTAACCTACACCAACCTATCATCTCGGCGGTAATATTTGACAACATTCCAGGCGAGTTGGCCTCTACGTCTCCGTGGGAATTTTATATACATCAATAACGTAATGTAACCTAACCTAACCCAACCTAACATCTCGGCACTAATATTTGACAACATTCCTGGCGAGTTGGCCTCTACCTCTCCGTGAGACCTTCATATACATCAATAACGTAATATAATCTAACCTAACCCAACCTATAATCTCGGCGGTAATATTTGACAACATTCCTGGTCAGTTGGCCTCTGCGTCTCCGTGGAACCTTCATATACATCAATAACGTAATATAACCTAACCTAACCCAACCTATCACCTCGGCGGTAATATTTGACAACATTCTTGGCGAGTTGGCCTCTACATCTCCGTGGGACTTTTATATACATCAATAACGTAATTTAACCTAACCTAAACCTACGTAACATCTCGGCGGTAATATTTGACAACATTCCTGGCTTGATGGCCTCTACGTCTCCGTGGGACCTTCATATACATCAATAACATAATATTACCTAACCTAACCCAACCTATCATCTCGGCACTAATATTTGACAACATTCCAGGCGAGTTGGCCTCTACGTCTCCGTGGGAATTTTATATACATCAATAAAGTAATATAACCGAACCTAACCCAACCTAACATCTCGGCACTAATATTTGACAACATTCCTGGCGAGTTGGCCTCTAGCTCTCCGTGAGACCTTCATATACATCAATAACGTAATATAACCTAACCTAACCCAACCTATCATCTCCGCACTAATATTTGACAACATTCCTGGCTTGATGGCCTCTACGTCTCCGTGGGACCTTCATATACATCAATAACATAATATTACCTAACCTAACCCAACCTGTCATCTCGGCGGTAATACTTGACAACATTCCTGGCGAGTTGGCCTCTACGTCTCCGTGGGACTTTTATATACATCAATAACATAATATTACCTAACCTAACCCAACCTATCATCTCGGCGGTAATACTTGACAACATTCCTGGCGAGTTGGCCTCTACGTCTCCGTGGAACCTTCATATACATCAATAACGTAATATAACCTAACCTAACCCAACCTATCATCTCGGCGGTAATATTTGACATCATTCCTGGCGAGTTGGCCTCTACGCCTCCGTGGGACTTTTATATACATCAATAACGTAATTTAACCTAACCTAAACCTACGTAACATCTCGGCGGTAATATTTGACAAGATTCCTGGCTTGATGGCCTCTACGTCTCCGTGGGACCTTCATATACATCAATAACATAATATTACCTAACCTAACCCAACCTATCATCTCGGCGGTAATACTTGACAACATTCCTGGCGCGTTGGCCTCTACGTCTCCGTGGCACCTTCATATACATCAATAACGTAATATAACCTAACCTAAACCAACCTATCATCTCGGCGGTAATATTTGACAACATTCCAGGCGAGTTGGCCTCTACGTCTCCGTGGGAATTTTATTTACATCAATAACGTAATATAACCTAACCTAACCCAACCTATCATCTCCGCACTAATATTTGACAACATTCCTGGCTTGATGGCCTCTACGTCTCCGTGGGACCTTCATATACATCAATAACATAATATTACCTAACCTAACCCAACCTGTCATCTCGGCGGTAATACTTGACAACATTCCTGGCCAGTTGGCCTCTACGTCTCCGTGGGACTCTTATATACATCAATAACGTAATTTAACCTAACCTAAACCTACGTAACTTCTCGGCGGTAATATTTGACATCATTCCTGGCTTGATGGCTTCTACGTCTCCGTGGTACCTTCATATACATCAATAACGTAATATAACCTAACCTACCCCAACCTATCATCTCGGCGGTAATATTTGACATCATTCCTGGCGAGTTGGCCTCTACGCCTCCGTGGGACTTTTATATACATCAAAACGTAATTTCCCCTAACCTAACCCAATGTAACATCTCGGCGGTAATATTCGGCAACATTCCTGGAGTGTTGGTCCCTACGTCTCCGTGGGATCTTCATATATATCATTAACGTAATATAACCTAACCTAAACCAACCTATCATCTCGGCGGTAATATTTGACAACATTCCAGGCGAGTTGGCCTCTACGTCTCCGTGGGAATTTTATATACATCAATAACGTAATGTAACCTACCCTAACCCAACCTAACATCTCGGCACTAATATTTGACAACATTCCTGGCTTGATGGCCTCTACATCTCCGTGGGAATTTTATATACATCAATAACGTAATTTAACCTAACCTAAACCTACGTAACATCTCGGCGGTAATATTTGACAACATTCCTGGCTTGATGGCCTCTACGTCTCCGTGGGACCTTCATATACATCAATAACATAATATTACCTAACCTAACCCAACCTATCATCTCGGCGGTAATACTTGACAACATTCCTGGCGCGTTGGCCTCTACGTCTCCGTGGGACCTTCATATACATCAATAACGTAATATAACCTAACCTAACCCAACCTATCATCTCGGCGGTAATATTTGACAACATTCCTAACGAGTTGGCCTCTACGTCTCCGTGGGACTTTTATATACATCAATAACGTAATTTAACCTAACCTAAACCAACGTAACATCTCGGCGGTTATATTTGACAACATTCCTGGCTTGCTGGCCTCTATGTTTCCGTGGGACCTTCATATACATCAATAACATAATATTACCTAACCTAACCCAACCTATCATCTCGGCGGTAATACTTGACAACATTCCTGGCGAGTTGGCCTCTACCTCTCCGTGAGACCTTCATATACATCAATAACGTAATATAATCTAACCTAACCCAACCTATCATCTCGGCGGTAATATTTGACAACATTCCTGGTCAGTTGGCCTCTGCGTCTCCGTGGAACCTTCATATACATCAATAACGTAATATAACCTAACCTAACCCAACCTATCATCTCGGCGGTAAAATTTGACAACATTCCTGGCGAGTTGGCCTCTACGTCTCCGTGGGACTTTTATATACATCAATAACGTAATTTAACCTAACCTAAACCTACGTAACATCTCGGCGGTAATATTTGACAACATTCCTGGCTTGATGGCCTCTACGTCTCCGTGGGAGCTTCATATACATCAATAACGTAATATAACCTAACCTAACCCAACCTATCATCTCGGCGGTAATATTTGACATCATTCCTGGCGAGTTGGCCTCTACGCCTCCGTGGGACTTTTATATACATCAAAACGTAATTTACCCTAACCTAACCCAACGTAACATCTCGGCGGTAATATTCGGCAACATTCCTGGAGTGTTGGTCCCTACGTCTCCGTGGGATCTTCATATACATCAATAACGTAATATAACCTAACCTAAACCAACCTATCATCTCGGCGGTAATATTTGACAACATTCCAGGCGAGTTGGCCTCTACGTCTCCGTGGGAATTTTATATACATCAATAACGTAATGTAACCTAACCTAACCCAACCTAACATCTCGGCACTAATATTTGAGAACATTCCTGGCTTGATGGCCTCTACGTCTCCGTGGGACCTTCATATACATCAATAACATAATATTACCTAACCTAACCCAACCTATCATCTCGGCGGTAATACTTGACATCATTCCTGGCGAGTGGGCCTCTACGCCTCCGTGGGACTTTTATATACATCAAAACGTAATTTACCCTAACCTAACCCAACGTAACATCTCGGCGGTAATATTCGGCAACATTCCTGGAGTGTTTGTCCCTACGTCTCCGTGGGACCTTCATATACATCAATAACGTAATATAACCTAACCTAAACCAAACTATCATCTCGGCGGTAATATTTGACAACATTCCAGGCGAGTTGGCCTCTACGTCTCCGTGGGAATTTTATATACATCAATAACGTAATATAACCTAACCTAACCCAACCTAACATCTCGGCACTAATATTTGACAACATTCCTGGCGAGTTGGCCTCTACCTCTCCGTGAGACCTTCATATACATCAATAACGTAATATAATCTAACCTAACCCAACCTATAATCTCGGCGGTAATATTTGACAACATTCCTGGTCAGTTGGCCTCTGCGTCTCCGTGGAACCTTCATATACATCAATAACGTAATATAACCTAACCTAACCCAACCTATCACCTCGGCGGTAATATTTGACAACATTCCTGGCGAGTTGGCCTCTACATCTCCGTGGGACTTTTATATACATCAATAACGTAATTTAACCTAACCTAAACCTACGTAACATCTCGGCGGTAATATTTGACAACATTCCTGGCTTGATGGCCTCTACGTCTCCGTGGGACCTTCATATACATCAATAACATAATATTACCTAACCTAACCCAACCTATCATCTCGGCGGTAATACTTGACAACATTCCTGGCGCGTTGGCCTCTACGTCTCCGTGGGACCTTCATATACATCAATAACGTAATATAACCTAACCTAACCCAACCTATCATCTCGGCGGTAATATTTGACAACATTCCTGACGAGTTGGCCTCTACGTCTCCGTGGGACTTTTATATACATCAATAACGTAATTTAACCTAACCTAAACCAACGTAACATCTCGGCGGTAATATTTGACAACATTCCTGGCTTGCTGGCCTCTATGTTTCCGTGGGACCTTCATATACATCAATAACGTAATATTACCTAACCTAACCCAACCTATCATCTCGGCGGTAATACTTGACAACATTCCTGGCGAGTTGGCCTCTACCTCTCCGTGAGACCTTCATATACATCAATAACGTAATATAATCTAACCTAACCCAACCTATCATCTCGGCGGTAATATTTGACAACATTCCTGGTCAGTTGGCCTCTGCGTCTCCGTGGAACCTTCATATACATCAATAACGTAATATAACCTAACCTAACCCAACCTATCATCTCGGCGGTAAAATTTGACAACATTCCTGGCGAGTTGGCCTCTACGTCTCCGTGGGACTTTTATATACATCAATAACGTAATTTAACCTAACCTAAACCTACGTAACATCTCGGCGGTAATATTTGACAACATTCCTGGCTTGATGGCCTCTACGTCTCCGTGGGACCTTCATATACATCAATAACGTAATGTAACCTAACCTAACCCAACCTATCATCTCGGCGGTAATATTTGACATCATTCCTGGCGAGTTGGCCTCTACGCCTCCGTGGGACTTTTATATACATCAAAACGTAATTTACCCTAACCTAACCCAACGTAACATCTCGGCGGTAATATTCGGCAACATTCCTGGAGTGTTGGTCCCTACGTCTCCGTGGGATCTTCATATACATCAATAACGTAATATAACCTAACCTAAACCAACCTATCATCTCGGCGGTAATATTTGACAACATTCCAGGCGAGTTGGCCTCTACGTCTCCGTGGGAATTTTATATACATCAATAACGTAATATAACCTAACCTAACCCAACCTAACATCTCGGCACTAATATTTGACAACATTCCTGGCGAGTTGGCCTCTACCTCTCCGTGAGACCTTCATATACATCAATAACGTAATATAATCTAACCTAACCCAACCTATAATCTCGGCGGTAATATTTGACAACATTCCTGGTCAGTTGGCCTCTGCGTCTCCGTGGAACCTTCATATACATCAATAACGTAATATAACCTAACCTAACCCAACCTATCACCTCGGCGGTAATATTTGACAACATTCCTGGCTTGATGGCCTCTACGTCTCCGTGGGACCTTCATATACATCAATAACATAATATTACCTAACCTAACCCAACCTATCATCTCGGCGGTAATACTTGACAACATTCCTGGCGCGTTGGCCTCTACGTCTCCGTGGGACCTTCATATACATCAATAACGTAATATAACCTAACCTAACCCAACCTATCATCTCGGCGGTAATATTTGACAACATTCCTGACGAGTTGGCCTCTACGTCTCCGTGGGACTTTTATATACATCAATAACGTAATTTAACCTAACCTAAACCAACGTAACATCTCGGCGGTAATATTTGACAACATTCCTGGCTTGCTGGCCTCTATGTTTCCGTGGGACCTTCATATACATCAATAACATAATATTACCTAACCTAACCCAACCTATCATCTCGGCGGTAATACTTGACAACATTCCTGGCGAGTTGGCCTCTACCTCTCCGTGAGTCCTTCATATACATCAATAACGTAATATAATCTAACCTAACCCAACCTATCATCTCGGCGGTAATATTTGACAACATTCCTGGTCAGTTGGCCTCTGCGTCTCCGTGGAACCTTCATATACATCAATAACGTAATATAACCTAACCTAACCCAACCTATCATCTCGGCGGTAAAATTTGACAACATTCCTGGCGAGTTGGCCTCTACGTCTCCGTGGGACTTTTATATACATCAATAACGTAATTTAACCTAACCTAAACCTACGTAACATCTCGGCGGTAATATTTGACAACATTCCTGGCTTGATGGCCTCTACGTCTCCGTGGGACCTTCATATACATCAATAACGTAATATAACCTAACCTAACCCAACCTATCATCTCGGCGGTAATATTTGACATCATTCCTGGCGAGTTGGCCTCTACGCCTCCGTGGGACTTTTATATACATCAAAACGTAATTTACCCTAACCTAACCCAACGTAACATCTCGGCGGTAATATTCGGCAACATTCCTGGAGTGTTGGTCCCTACGTCTCCGTGGGATCTTCATATACATCAATAACGTAATATAACCTAACCTAAACCAACCTATCATCTCGGCGGTAATATTTGACAACATTCCAGGCGAGTTGGCCTCTACGTCTCCGTGGGAATTTTATATACATCAATAACGTAATGTAACCTAACCTAACCCAACCTAACATCTCGGCACTAATATTTGAGAACATTCCTGGCTTGATGGCCTCTACGTCTCCGTGGGACCTTCATATACATCAATAACATAATATTACCTAACCTAACCCAACCTATCATCTCGGCGGTAATACTTGACATCATTCCTGGCGAGTGGGCCTCTACGCCTCCGTGGGACTTTTATATACATCAAAACGTAATTTACCCTAACCTAACCCAACGTAACATCTCGGCGGTAATATTCGGCAACATTCCTGGAGTGTTTGTCCCTACGTCTCCGTGGGACCTTCATATACATCAATAACGTAATATAACCTAACCTAAACCAAACTATCATCTCGGCGGTAATATTTGACAACATTCCAGGCGAGTTGGCCTCTACGTCTCCGTGGGAATTTTATATACATCAATAACGTAATATAACCTAACCTAACCCAACCTAACATCTCGGCACTAATATTTGACAACATTCCTGGCGAGTTGGCCTCTACCTCTCCGTGAGACCTTCATATACATCAATAACGTAATATAATCTAACCTAACCCAACCTATAATCTCGGCGGTAATATTTGACAACATTCCTGGTCAGTTGGCCTCTGCGTCTCCGTGGAACCTTCATATACATCAATAACGTAATATAACCTAACCTAACCCAACCTATCACCTCGGCGGTAATATTTGACAACATTCCTGGCGAGTTGGCCTCTACATCTCCGTGGGACTTTTATATACATCAATAACGTAATTTAACCTAACCTAAACCTACGTAACATCTCGGCGGTAATATTTGACAACATTCCTGGCTTGATGGCCTCTACGTCTCCGTGGGACCTTCATATACATCAATAACATAATATTACCTAACCTAACCCAACCTATCATCTCGGCGGTAATACTTGACAACATTCCTGGCGCGTTGGCCTCTACGTCTCCGTGGGACCTTCATATACATCAATAACGTAATATAACCTAACCTAACCCAACCTATCATCTCGGCGGTAATATTTGACAACATTCCTGACGAGTTGGCCTCTACGTCTCCGTGGGACTTTTATATACATCAATAACGTAATTTAACCTAACCTAAACCAACGTAACATCTCGGCGGTAATATTTGACAACATTCCTGGCTTGCTGGCCTCTATGTTTCCGTGGGACCTTCATATACATCAATAACGTAATATTACCTAACCTAACCCAACCTATCATCTCGGCGGTAATACTTGACAACATTCCTGGCGAGTTGGCCTCTACCTCTCCGTGAGACCTTCATATACATCAATAACGTAATATAATCTAACCTAACCCAACCTATCATCTCGGCGGTAATATTTGACAACATTCCTGGTCAGTTGGCCTCTGCGTCTCCGTGGAACCTTCATATACATCAATAACGTAATATAACCTAACCTAACCCAACCTATCATCTCGGCGGTAAAATTTGACAACATTCCTGGCGAGTTGGCCTCTACGTCTCCGTGGGACTTTTATATACATCAATAACGTAATTTAACCTAACCTAAACCTACGTAACATCTCGGCGGTAATATTTGACAACATTCCTGGCTTGATGGCCTCTACGTCTCCGTGGGACCTTCATATACATCAATAACGTAATGTAACCTAACCTAACCCAACCTATCATCTCGGCGGTAATATTTGACATCATTCCTGGCGAGTTGGCCTCTACGCCTCCGTGGGACTTTTATATACATCAAAACGTAATTTACCCTAACCTAACCCAACGTAACATCTCGGCGGTAATATTCGGCAACATTCCTGGAGTGTTGGTCCCTACGTCTCCGTGGGATCTTCATATACATCAATAACGTAATATAACCTAACCTAAACCAACCTATCATCTCGGCGGTAATATTTGACAACATTCCAGGCGAGTTGGCCTCTACGTCTCCGTGGGAATTTTATATACATCAATAACGTAATATAACCTAACCTAACCCAACCTAACATCTCGGCACTAATATTTGACAACATTCCTGGCGAGTTGGCCTCTACCTCTCCGTGAGACCTTCATATACATCAATAACGTAATATAATCTAACCTAACCCAACCTATAATCTCGGCGGTAATATTTGACAACATTCCTGGTCAGTTGGCCTCTGCGTCTCCGTGGAACCTTCATATACATCAATAACGTAATATAACCTAACCTAACCCAACCTATCATCTCGGCGGTAAAATTTGACAACATTCCTGGCGAGTTGGCCTCTACGTCTCCGTGGGACTTTTATATACATCAATAACGTAATTTAACCTAACCTAAACCTACGTAACATCTCGGCGGTAATATTTGACAACATTCCTGGCTTGATGGCCTCTACGTCTCCGTGGGACCTTCATATACATCAATAACGTAATATAACCTAACCTAACCCAACCTATCATCTCGGCGGTAATATTTGACATCATTCCTGGCGAGTTGGCCTCTACGCCTCCGTGGGACTTTTATATACATCAAAACGTAATTTACCCTAACCTAACCCAACGTAACATCTCGGCGGTAATATTCGGCAACATTCCTGGATTGTTGGTCCCTACGTCTCCGTGGGATCTTCATATACATCAATAACGTAATATAACCTAACCTAAACCAACCTATCATCTCGGCGGTAATATTTGACAACATTCCAGGCGAGTTGGCCTCTACGTCTCCGTGGGAATTTTATATACATCAATAACGTAATGTAACCTAACCTAACCCAACCTAACATCTCGGCACTAATATTTGACAACATTCCTGGCTTGATGGCCTCTACGTCTCCGTGGGACCTTCATATACATCAATAACATAATATTACCTAACCTAACCCAACCTATCATCTCGGCGGTAATACTTGACATCATTCCAGGCGAGTGGGCCTCTACGCCTCCGTGGGACTTTTATATACATCAAAACGTAATTTACCCTAACCTAACCCAACGTAACATCTCGGCGGTAATATTCGGCAACATTCCTGGAGTGTTGGTCCCTACGTCTCCGTGGGACCTTCATATACATCAATAACGTAATATAACCTAACCTAAACCAACCTATCATCTCGGCGGTAATATTTGACAACATTCCAGGCGAGTTGGCCTCTACGTCTCCGTGGGAATTTTATATACATCAATAACGTAATATAACCTAACCTAACCCAACCTAACATCTCGGCACTAATATTTGACAACATTCCTGGCGAGTTGGCCTCTACCTCTCCGTGAGACCTTCATATACATCAATAACGTAATATAATCTAACCTAACCCAACCTATAATCTCGGCGGTAATATTTGACAACATTCCTGGTCAGTTGGCCTCTGCGTCTCCGTGGAACCTTCATATACATCAATAACGTAACATAACCTAACCTAACCCAACCTATCACCTCGGCGGTAATACTTGACAACATTCCTGGCGCGTTGGCCTCTACGTCTCCGTGGGACCTTCATATACATCAATAACGTAATATAACCTAACCTAACCCAACCTATCATCTCGGCGGTAATATTTGACAACATTCCTGACGAGTTGGCCTCTACGTCTCCGTGGGACTTTTATATACATCAATAACGTAATTTAACCTAACCTAAACCAACGTAACATCTCGACGGTAATATTTGACAACATTCCTGGCTTGCTGGCCTCTATGTTTCCGTGGGACCTTCATATACATCAATAACGTAATATTACCTAACCTAACCCAACCTATCATCTCGGCGGTAATACTTGACAACATTCCTGGCGAGTTGGCCTCTACCTCTCCGTGAGACCTTCATATACATCAATAACGTAATATAATCTAACCTAACCCAACCTATCATCTCGGCGGTAATATTTGACAACATTCCTGGTCAGTTGGCCTCTGCGTCTCCGTGGAACCTTCATATACATCAATAACGTAATATAACCTAACCTAACCCAACCTATCATCTCGGCGGTAAAATTTGACAATATTCCTGGCGAGTTGGCCTCTACGTCTCCGTGGGACTTTTATATACATCAATAACGTAACTTAACCTAACCTAAACCTATGTAACATCTCGGCGGTAATATTTGACAACATTCCTGGCTTGATGGCCTCTACGTCTCCGTGGGACCTTCATATACATCAATAACGTAATATAACCTAACCTAACCCAACCTATCATCTCGGCGGTAATATTTGACATCATTCCTGGCGAGTTGGCCTCTACGCCTCCGTGGGACTTTTATATACATCAAAACGTAATTTACCCTAACCTAACCCAACGTAACATCTCGGCGGTAATATTCGGCAACATTCCTGGAGTGTTGGTCCCTACGTCTCCGTGGGATCTTCATATACATCAATAACGTAATATAACCTAACCTAAACCAACCTATCATCTCGGCGGTAATATTTGACAACATTCCAGGCGAGTTGGCCTCTACGTCTCCGTGGGAATTTTATATACATCAATAACGTAATATAACCTAACCTAACCCAACCTAACATCTCGGCACTAATATTTGACAACATTCCTGGCGAGTTGGCCTCTACCTCTCCGTGAGACCTTCATATACATCAATAACGTAATATAATCTAACCTAACCCAACCTATAATCTCGGCGGTAATATTTGACAACATTCCTGGTCAGTTGGCCTCTGCGTCTCCGTGGAACCTTCATATACATCAATAACGTAATATAACCTAACCTATCCCAACCTATCACCTCGGCGGTAATATTTGACAACATTCCTGGCGAGTTGGCCTCTACATCTCCGTGGGACTTTTATATACATCAATAACGTAATTTAACCTAACCTAAACCTACGTAACATCTCGGCGGTAATATTTGACAACATTCCTGGCTTGATGGCCTCTACGTCTCCGTGGGACCTTCATATACATCAATAACATAATATTACCTAACCTAACCCAACCTATCATCTCGGCGGTAATACTTGACAACATTCCTGGCGCGTTGGCCTCTACGTCTCCGTGGGACCTTCATATACATCAATAACGTAATATAACCTAACCTAACCCAACCTATCATCTCGGCGGTAATATTTGACAACATTCCTGACGAGTTGGCCTCTACGTCTCCGTGGGACTTTTATATACATCAATAACGTAATTTAACCTAACCTAAACCAACGTAACATCTCGACGGTAATATTTGACAACATTCCTGGCTTGCTGGCCTCTATGTTTCCGTGGGACCTTCATATAAATCAATAACATAATATTACCTAACCTAACCCAACCTATCATCTCGGCGGTAATACTTGACAACATTCCTGGCGAGTTGGCCTCTACCTCTCCGTGAGACCTTCATATACATCAATAACGTAATATAATCTAACCTAACCCAACCTATCATCTCGGCGGTAATATTTGACAACATTCCAGGCGAGTTGGCCTCTACGTCTCCGTGGGAATTTTATATACATCAATAACGTAATGTAACCTAACCTAACCCAACCTAACATGTCGGCACTAATATTTGACAACATTCCTGGCTTGATGGCCTCTACGTCTCCGTGGGACCTTCATATACATCAATAACATAATATTACCTAACCTAACCCAACCTATCATCTCGGCGGTAATACTTGACATCATTCCTGGCGAGTGGGCCTCTACGCCTCCGTGGGACTTTTATATACATCAAAACGTAATTTACCCTAACCTAACCCAACGTAACATCTCGGCGGTAATATTCGGCAACATTCCTGGAGTGTTGGTCCCTACGTCTCCGTGGGATCTTCATATACATCAATAACGTAATATAACCTAACCTAAACCAACCTATCATCTCGGCGGTAATATTTGACAACATTCCAGGCGAGTTGGCCTCTACGTCTCCGTGGGAATTTTATATACATCAATAACGTAATATAACCTAACCTAACCCAACCTAACATCTCGGCACTAATATTTGACAACATTCCTGGCGAGTTGGCCTCTACCTCTCCGTGAGACCTTCATATACATCAATAACGTAATATAATCTAACCTAACCCAACCTATAATCTCGGCGGTAATATTTGACAACATTCCTGGTCAGTTGGCCTCTGCGTCTCCGTGGAACCTTCATATACATCAATAACGTAATATAACCTAACCTAACCCAACCTATCACCTCGGCGGTAATATTTGACAACATTCCTGGCGAGTTGGCCTCTACATCTCCGTGGGACTTTTATATACATCAATAACGTAATTTAACCTAACCTAAACCTACGTAACATCTCGGCGGTAATATTTGACAACATTCCTGGCTTGATGGCCTCTACGTCTCCGTGGGACCTTCATATACATCAATAACATAATATTACCTAACCTAACCCAACCTATCATCTCGGCGGTAATACTTGACAACATTCCTGGCGCGTTGGCCTCTACGTCTCCGTGGGACCTTCATATACATCAATAACGTAATATAACCTAACCTAACCCAACCTATCATCTCGGCGGTAATATTTGACAACATTCCTGACGAGTTGGCCTCTACGTCTCCGTGGGACTTTTATATACATCAATAACGTAATTTAACCTAACCTAAACCAACGTAACATCTCGGCGGTAATATTTGACAACATTCCTGGCTTGCTGGCCTCTATGTTTCCGTGGGACCTTCATATACATCAATAACGTAATATTACCTAACCTAACCCAACCTATCATCTCGGCGGTAATACTTGACAACATTCCTGGCGAGTTGGCCTCTACCTCTCCGTGAGACCTTCATATACATCAATAACGTAATATAATCTAACCTAACCCAACCTATCATCTCGGCGGTAATATTTGACAACATTCCTGGTCAGTTGGCCTCTGCGTCTCCGTGGAACCTTCATATACATCAATAACGTAATATAACCTAACCTAACCCAACCTATCATCTCGGCGGTAAAATTTGACAACATTCCTGGCGAGTTGGCCTCTACGTCTCCGTGGGACTTTTATATACATCAATAACGTAATTTAACCTAACCTAAACCTACGTAACATCTCGGCGGTAATATTTGACAACATTCCTGGCTTGATGGCCTCTACGTCTCCGTGGGACCTTCATATACATCAATAACATAATATTACCTAACCTAACCCAACCTATCATCTCGGCGGTAATATTTGACAACATTCCTGGTCAGTTGGCCTCTGCGTCTCCGTGGAACCTTCATATACATCAATAACGTAATATAACCTAACCTAACCCAACCTATCATCTCGGCGGTAAAATTTGACAATATTCCTGGCGAGTTGGCCTCTACGTCTCCGTGGGACTTTTATATACATCAATAACGTAACTTAACCTAACCTAAACCTACGTAACATCTCGGCGGTAATATTTGACAACATTCCTGGCTTGATGGCCTCTACGTCTCCGTGGGACCTTCATACACATTAATAACGTAATATAACCTAACCTAACCCAACCTATCATCTCGGCGGTAATATTTGACAACATTCCAGGCGAGTTGGCCTCTACGTCTCCGTGGGAATTTTATATACATCAATAACGTAATATAACCTAACCTAACCCAACCTAACATCTCGGCACTAATATTTGACAACATTCCTGGCGAGTTGGCCTCTACCTCTCCGTGAGACCTTCATATACATCAATAACGTAATATAATCTAACCTAACCCAACCTATAATCTCGGCGGTAATATTTGACAACATTCCTGGTCAGTTGGCCTCTGCGTCTCCGTGGAACCTTCATATACATCAATAACGTAATGTAACCTAACCTAACCCAACCTATCACCTCGGCGGTAATATTTGACAACATTCCTGGCGAGTTGGCCTCTACATCTCCGTGGGACTTTTATATACATCAATAACGTAATTTAACCTAACCTAAACCTACGTAACATCTCGGCGGTAATATTTGACAACATTCCTGGCTTTATGGCCTCTACGTCTCCGTGGGACCTTCATATACATCAATAACATAATATTACCTAACCTAACCCAACCTATCATCTCGGCGGTAATACTTGACAACATTCCTGGCGCGTTGGCCTCTACGTCTCCGTGGGACCTTCATATACATCAATAACGTAATATAACCTAACCTAACCCAACCTATCATCTCGGCGGTAATATTTGACAACATTCCTGACGAGTTGGCCTCTACGTCTCCGTGGGACTTTTATATACATCAATAACGTAATTTAACCTAACCTAAACCAACGTAACATCTCGACGGTAATATTTGACAACATTCCTGGCTTGCTGGCCTCTATGTTTCCGTGGGACCTTCATATACATCAATAACGTAATATTACCTAACCTAACCCAACCTATCATCTCGGCGGTAATACTTGACAACATTCCTGGCGAGTTGGCCTCTACCTCTCCGTGAGACCTTCATATACATCAATAACGTAATATAATCTAACCTAACCCAACCTATCATCTCGGCGGTAATATTTGACAACATTCCTGGTCAGTTGGCCTCTGCGTCTCCGTGGAACCTTCATATACATCAATAACGTAATATAACCTAACCTAACCCAACCTATCATCTCGGCGGTAAAATTTGACAATATTCCTGGCGAGTTGGCCTCTACGTCTCCGTGGGACTTTTATATACATCAATAACGTAACTTAACCTAACCTAAACCTACGTAACATCTCGGCGGTAATATTTGACAACATTCCTGGTCAGTTGGCCTCTGCGTCTCCGTGGAACCTTCATATACATCAATAACGTAATATAACCTAACCTAACCCAACCTATCACCTCGGCGGTAATATTTGACAACATTCCTGGCGAGTTGGCCTCTACATCTCCGTGGGACTTTTATATACATCAATAACGTAATTTAACCTAACCTAAACCTACGTAACATCTCGGCGGTAATATTTGACAACATTCCTGGCTTGACGGCCTCTACGTCTCCGTGGGACCTTCATATACATCAATAACATAATATTACCTAACCTAACCCAACCTATCATCTCGGAGGTAATACTTGACAACATTCCTGGCGCGTTGGCCTCTACGTCTCCGTGGGACCTTCATATACATCAATAACGTAATATAACCTAACCTAACCCAACCTATCATCTCGGCGGTAATATTTGACAACATTCCTGACGAGTTGGCCTCTACGTCTCCGTGGGACTTTTATATACATCAATAACGTAATTTAACCTAACCTAAACCAACGTAACATCTCGACGGTAATATTTGACAACATTCCTGGCTTGCTGGCCTCTATGTTTCCGTGGGACCTTCATATACATCAATAACGTAATATTACCTAACCTAACCCAACCTATCATCTCGGCGGTAATACTTGACAACATTCCTGGCGAGTTGGACTCTACCTCTCCGTGAGACCTTCATATACATCAATAACGTAATATAATCTAACCTAACCCAACCTATCATCTCGGCGGTAATATTTGACAACATTCCTGGTCAGTTGGCCTCTGCGTCTCCGTGGAACCTTCATATACATCAATAACGTAATATAACCTAACCTAACCCAACCTATCATCTCGGCGGTAAAATTTGACAATATTCCTGGCGAGTTGGCCTCTACGTATCCGTGGGACTTTTATATACATCAATAACGTAACTTAACCTAACCTAAACCTACGTAACATCTCGGCGGTAATATTTGACAACATTCCTGGCTTGATGGCCTCTACGTCTCCGTGGGACCTTCATATACATCAATAACGTAATATAACCTAACCTAACCCAACCTATCATCTCGGCGGTAATATTTGACATCATTCCTGGCGAGTTGGCCTCTACGCCTCCGTGGGACTTTTATATACATCTAAACGTAATTTACCCTAACCTAACCCAACGTAACATCTCGGCGGTAATATTCGGCAACATTCCTGGAGTGTTGGTCCCTACGTCTCCGTGGGATCTTCATATACATCAATAACGTAATATAACCTAACCTAAACCAACCTATCATCTCGGCGGTAATATTTGACAACATTCCAGGCGAGTTGGCCTCTACGTCTCCGTGGGAATTTTATATACATCAATAACGTAATATAACCTAACCTAACCCAACCTAACATCTCGGCACTAATATTTGACAACATTCCTGGCGAGTTGGCCTCTACCTCTCCGTGAGACCTTCATATACATCAATAACGTAATATAATCTAACCTAACCCAACCTATAATCTCGGCGGTAATATTTGACAACATTCCTGGTCAGTTGGCCTCTGCGTCTCCGTGGAACCTTCATATACATCAATAACGTAATATAACCTAACCTAACCCAACCTATCACCTCGGCGGTAATATTTGACAACATTCCTGGCGAGTTGGCCTCTACATCTCCGTGGGACTTTTATATACATCAATAACGTAATTTAACCTAACCTAAACCTACGTAACATCTCGGCGGTAATATTTGACAACATTCCTGGCTTGATGGCCTCTACGTCTCCGTGGGACCTTCATATACATCAATAACATAATATTACCTAACCTAACCCAACCTATCATCTCGGCGGTAATACTTGACAACATTCCTGGCGCGTTGGCCTCTACGTCTCCGTGGGACCTTCATATACATCAATAACGTAATATAACCTAACCTAACCCAACCTATCATCTCGGCGGTAATATTTGACAACATTCCTGACGAGTTGGCCTCTACGTCTCCGTGGGACTTTTATATACATCAATAACGTAATTTAACCTAACCTAAACCAACGTAACATCTCGACGGTAATATTTGACAACATTCCTGGCTTGCTGGCCTCTATGTTTCCGTGGGACCTTCATATACATCAATAACGTAATATTACCTAACCTAACCCAACCTATCATCTCGGCGGTAATACTTGACAACATTCCTGGCGAGTTGGCCTCTACCTCTCCGTGAGACCTTCATATACATCAATAACGTAATATAATCTAACCTAACCCAACCTATCATCTCGGCGGTAATATTTGACAACATTCCTGGTCAGTTGGCCTCTGCGTCTCCGTGGAACCTTCATATACATCAATAACGTAATATAACCTAACCTAACCCAACCTATCATCTCGGCGGTAAAATTTGACAATATTCCTGGCGAGTTGGCCTCTACGTCTCCGTGGGACTTTTATATACATCAATAACGTAACTTAACCTAACCTAAACCTACGTAACATCTCGGCGGTAATATTTGACAACATTCCTGGCTTGATGGCCTCTACGTCTCCGTGGGACCTTCATATACATCAATAACGTAATATAACCTAACCTAACCCAACCTATCATCTCGGCGGTAATATTTGACATCATTCCTGGCGAGTTGGCCTCTACGCCTCCGTGCGACTTTTATATACATCAAAACGTAATTTACCCTAACCTAACCCAACGTAACATCTCGGCGGTAATATTCGGCAACATTCCTGGAGTGTTGGTCCCTACGTCTCCGTGGGATCTTCATATACATCAATAACGTAATATAACCTAACCTAAACCAACCTATCATCTCGACGGTAATATTTGACAACATTCCAGGCGAGTTGGCCTCTACGTCTCCGTGGGAATTTTATATACATCAATAACGTAATGTAACCTAACCTAACCCAACCTAACATCTCGGCACTAATATTTGACAACATTCCTGGCTTGATGGCCTCTACGTCTCCGTGGGACCTTCATATACATCAATAACATAATATTACCTAACCTAACCCAACCTATCATCTCGGCGGTAATACTTGACATCATTCCTGGCGAGTGGGACTCTACGCCTCCGTGGGACTTTTATATACATCAAAACGTAATTTACCCTAACCTAACCCAACGTAACATCTCGGCGGTAATATTCGGCAACATTCCTGGAGTGTTGGTCCCTACGTCTCCGTGGGATCTTCATATACATCAATAACGTAATATAACCTAACCTAAACCAACCTATCATCTCGGCGGTAATATTTGACAACATTCCAGGCGAGTTGGCCTCTACGTCTCCGTGGGAATTTTATATACATCAATAACGTAATATAACCTAACCTAACCCAACCTAACATCTCGGCACTAATATTTGACAACATTCCTGGCGAGTTGGCCTCTACCTCTCCGTGAGACCTTCATATACATCAATAACGTAATATAATCTAACCTAACCCAACCTATAATCTCGGCGGTAATATTTGACAACATTCCTGGTCAGTTGGCCTCTGCGTCTCCGTGGAACCTTCATATACATCAATAACGTAATGTAACCTAACCTAACCCAACCTATCACCTCGGCGGTAATATTTGACAACATTCCTGGCGAGTTGGCCTCTACATCTCCGTGGGACTTTTATATACATCAATAACGTAATTTAACCTAACCTAAACCTACGTAACATCTCGGCGGTAATATTTGACAACATTCCTGGCTTGATGGCCTCTACGTCTCCGTGGGACCTTCATATACATCAATAACGTAATATAACCTAACCTAACCCAACCTATCATCTCGGCGGTAATATTTGACAACATTCCTGACGAGTTGGCCTCTACGTCTCCGTGGGACTTTTATATACATCAATAACGTAACTTAACCTAACCTAAACCTACGTAACATCTCGGCGGTAATATTTGACAACATTCCTGGCTTGATGGCCTCTACGTCTCCGTGGGACCTTCATATACATCAATAACGTAATATAACCTAACCTAACCCAACCTATCATCTCGGCGGTAATATTTGACATCATTCCTGGCGAGTTGGCCTCTACGCCTCCGTGGGTCTTTTATATACATCTAAACGTAATTTACCCTAACCTAACCCAACGTAACATCTCGGCGGTAATATTCGGCAACATTCCTGGAGTGTTGGTCCCTACGTCTCCGTGGGATCTTCATATACATCAATAACGTAATATAACCTAACCTAAACCAACCTATCATCTCGGCGGTAATATTTGACAACATTCCAGGCGAGTTGGCCTCTACGTCTCCGTGGGAATTTTATATACATCAATAACGTAATATAACCTAACCTAACCCAACCTAACATCTCGGCACTAATATTTGACAACATTCCTGGCGAGTTGGCCTCTACCTCTCCGTGAGACCTTCATATACATCAATAACGTAATATAATCTAACCTAACCCAACCTATAATCTCGGCGGTAATATTTGACAACATTCCTGGTCAGTTGGCCTCTGCGTCTCCGTGGAACCTTCATATACATCAATAACGTAATATAACCTAACCTAACCCAACCTATCACCTCGGCGGTAATATTTGACAACATTCCTGGCGAGTTGGCCTCTACATCTCCGTGGGACTTTTATATACATCAATAACGTAATTTAACCTAACCTAAACCTACGTAACATCTCGGCGGTAATATTTGACAACATTCCTGGCTTGATGGCCTCTACGTCTCCGTGGGACCTTCATATACATCAATAACATAATATTACCTAACCTAACCCAACCTATCATCTCGGCGGTAATACTTGACAACATTCCTGGCGCGTTGGCCTCTACGTCTCCGTGGGACCTTCATATACATCAATAACGTAATATAACCTAACCTAACCCAACCTATCATCTCGGCGGTAATATTTGACAACATTCCTGACGAGTTGGCCTCTACGTCTCCGTGGGACTTTTATATACATCAATAACGTAATTTAACCTAACCTAAACCAACGTAACATCTCGACGGTAATATTTGACAACATTCCTGGCTTGCTGGCCTCTATGTTTCCGTGGGACCTTCATATACATCAATAACGTAATATTACCTAACCTAACCCAACCTATCATCTCGGCGGTAATACTTGACAACATTCCTGGCGAGTTGGCCTCTACCTCTCCGTGAGACCTTCATATACATCAATAACGTAATATAATCTAACCTAACCCAACCTATCATCTCGGCGGTAATATTTGACAACATTCCAGGCGAGTTGGCCTCTACGTCTCCGTGGGAATTTTATATACATCAATAACGTAATGTAACCTAACCTAACCCAACCTAACATCTCGGCACTAATATTTGACAACATTCCTGGCTTGATGGCCTCTACGTCTCCGTGGGACCTTCATATACATCAATAACATAATATTACCTAACCTAACCCAACCTATCATCTCGGCGGTAATACTTGACATCATTCCTGGCGAGTGGGACTCTACGCCTCCGTGGGACTTTTATATACATCAAAACGTAATTTACCCTAACCTAACCCAACGTAACATCTCGGCGGTAATATTCGGCAACATTCCTGGAGTGTTGGTCCCTACGTCTCCGTGGGATCTTCATATACATCAATAACGTAATATAACCTAACCTAAACCAACCTATCATCTCGGCGGTAATATTTGACAACATTCCAGGCGAGTTGGCCTCTACGTCTCCGTGGGAATTTTATATACATCAATAACGTAATATAACCTAACCTAACCCAACCTAACATCTCGGCACTAATATTTGACAACATTCCTGGCGAGTTGGCCTCTACCTCTCCGTGAGACCTTCATATACATCAATAACGTAATATAATCTAACCTAACCCAACCTATAATCTCGGCGGTAATATTTGACAACATTCCTGGTCAGTTGGCCTCTGCGTCTCCGTGGAACCTTCATATACATCAATAACGTAATGTAACCTAACCTAACCCAACCTATCACCTCGGCGGTAATATTTGACAACATTCCTGGCGAGTTGGCCTCTACATCTCCGTGGGACTTTTATATACATCAATAACGTAATTTAACCTAACCTAAACCTACGTAACATCTCGGCGGTAATATTTGACAACATTCCTGGCTTGATGGCCTCTACGTCTCCGTGGGACCTTCATATACATCAATAACATAATATTACCTAACCTAACCCAACCTATCATCTCGGCGGTAATACTTGACAACATTCCTGGCGCGTTGGCCTCTACGTCTCCGTGGGACCTTCATATACATCAATAACGTAATATAACCTAACCTAACCCAACCTATCATCTCGGCGGTAATATTTGACAACATTCCTGACGAGTTGGCCTCTACGTCTCCGTGGGACTTTTATATACATCAATAACGTAATTTAACCTAACCTAAACCAACGTAACATCTCGGCGGTAATATTTGACAACATTCCTGGCTTGCTGGCCTCTATGTTTCCGTGGGACCTTCATATACATCAATAACGTAATATTACCTAACCTAACCCAACCTATCATCTCGGCGGTAATACTTGACAACATTCCTGGCGAGTTGGCCTCTACCTCTCCGTGAGACCTTCATATACATCAATAACGTAATATAATCTAACCTAACCCAACCTATCATCTCGGCGGTAATATTTGACAACATTCCTGGTCAGTTGGCCTCTGCGTCTCCGTGGAACCTTCATATACATCAATAACGTAATATAACCTAACCTAACCCAACCTATCATCTCGGCGGTAAAATTTGACAACATTCCTGGCGAGTTGGCCTCTACGTCTCCGTGGGATCTTCATATACATCAATAACGTAATATAACCTAACCTAAACCAACCTATCATCTCGGCGGTAATATTTGACAACATTCCAGGCGAGTTGGCCTCTACGTCTCCGTGGGAATTTTATATACATCAATAACGTAATATAACCTAACCTAACCCAACCTAACATCTCGGCACTAATATTTGACAACATTCCTGGCGAGTTGGCCTCTACCTCTCCGTGAGACCTTCATATACATCAATAACGTAATATAATCTAACCTAACCCAACCTATAATCTCGGCGGTAATATTTGACAACATTCCTGGTCAGTTGGCCTCTGCGTCTCCGTGGAACCTTCATATACATCAATAACGTAATGTAACCTAACCTAACCCAACCTATCACCTCGGCGGTAATATTTGACAACATTCCTGGCGAGTTGGCCTCTACATCTCCGTGGGACTTTTATATACATCAATAACGTAATTTAACCTAACCTAAACCTACGTAACATCTCGGCGGTAATATTTGACAACATTCCTGGCTTGATGGCCTCTACGTCTCCGTGGGACCTTCATATACATCAATAACATAATATTACCTAACCTAACCCAACCTATCTTCTCGGCGGTAATACTTGACAACATTCCTGGCGCGTTGGCCTCTACGTCTCCGTGGGACCTTCATATACATCAATAACGTAATATAACCTAACCTAACCCAACCTATCATCTCGGCGGTAATATTTGACAACATTCCTGACGAGTTGGCCTCTACGTCTCCGTGGGACTTTTATATACATCAATAACGTAATTTAACCTAACCTAAACCAACGTAACATCTCGGCGGTAATATTTGACAACATTCCTGGCTTGCTGGCCTCTATGTTTCCGTGGGACCTTCATATACATCAATAACGTAATATTACCTAACCTAACCCAACCTATCATCTCGGCGGTAATACTTGACAACATTCCTGGCGAGTTGGCCTCTACCTCTCCGTGAGACCTTCATATACATCAATAACGTAATATAATCTAACCTAACCCAACCTATCATCTCGGCGGTAATATTTGACAACATTCCTGGTCAGTTGGCCTCTGCGTCTCCGTGGAACCTTCATATACATCAATAACGTAATATAACCTAACCTAACCCAACCTATCATCTCGGCGGTAAAATTTGACAACAGTCCTGGTCAGTTGGCCTCTGCGTCTCCGTGGAACCTTCATATACATCAATAACGTAATATAACCTAACCTAACCCAACCTATCATCTCGGCGGTAAAATTTGACAATATTCCTGGCGAGTTGGCCTCTACGTCTCCGTGGGACTTTTATATACATCAATAACGTAACTTAACCTAACCTAAACCTACGTAACATCTCGGCGGTAATATTTGACAACATTCCTGGCTTGATGGCCTCTACGTCTCCGTGGGACCTTCATATACATTAATAACGTAATATAACCTAACCTAACCCAACCTATCATCTCGGCGGTAATATTTGACAACATTCCAGGCGAGTTGGCCTCTACGTCTCCGTGGGAATTTTATATACATCAATAACGTAATATAACCTAACCTAACCCAACCTAACATCTCGGCACTAATATTTGACAACATTCCTGGCGAGTTGGCCTCTACCTCTCCGTGAGACCTTCATATACATCAATAACGTAATATAATCTAACCTAACCCAACCTATCACCTCGGCGGTAATATTTGACAACATTCCTGGCGAGTTGGCCTCTACATCTCCGTGGGACTTTTATATACATCTATAACGTAATTTAACCTAACCTAAACCTACGTAACATCTCGGCGGTAATATTTGACAACATTCCTGGCTTGATGGCCTCTACGTCTCCGTGGGACCTTCATATACATCAATAACATAATATTACCTAACCTAACCCAACCTATCATCTCGGCGGTAATACTTGACAACATTCCTGGCGCGTTGGCCTCTACGTCTCCGTGGGACCTTCATATACATCAATAACGTAATATAACCTAACCTAACCCAACCTATCATCTCGGCGGTAATATTTGACAACATTCCTGACGAGTTGGCCTCTACGTCTCCGTGGGACTTTTATATACATCAATAACGTAATTTAACCTAACCTAAACCAACGTAACATCTCGACGGTAATATTTGACAACATTCCTGGCTTGCTGGCCTCTATGTTTCCGTGGGACCTTCATATACATCAATAACGTAATATTACCTAACCTAACCCAACCTATCATCTCGGCGGTAATACTTGACAACATTCCTGGCGAGTTGGCCTCTACCTCTCCGTGAGACCTTCATATACATCAATAACGTAATATAATCTAACCTAACCCAACCTATCATCTCGGCGGTAATATTTGACAACATTCCTGGTCAGTTGGCCTCTGCGTCTCCGTGGAACCTTCATATACATCAATAACGTAATATAACCTAACCTAACCCAACCTATCATCTCGGCGGTAATATTTGACATCATTCCTGGCGAGTTGGCCTCTACGCCTCCGTGGGACTTTTATATACATCAAAACGTAATTTACCCTAACCTAACCCAACGTAACATCTCGGCGGTAATATTCGGCAACATTCCTGGAGTGTTGGTCCCTACGTCTCCGTGGGATCTTCATATACATCAATAACGTAATATAACCTAACCGAAACCAACCTATCATCTCGGCGGTAATATTTGACAACATTCCAGGCGAGTTGGCCTCTACGTCTCCGTGGGAATTTTATATACATCAATAACGTAATGTAACCTAACCTAACCCAACCTAACATCTCGGCACTAATATTTGACAACATTCCTGGCTTGATGGCCTCTACGTCTCCGTGGGACCTTCATATACATCAATAACATAATATTACCTAACCTAACCCAACCTATCATCTCGGCGGTAATACTTGACATCATTCCTGGCGAGTGGGACTCTACGCCTCCGTGGGACTTTTATATACATCAAAACGTAATTTACCCTAACCTAACCCAACGTAACATCTCGGCGGTAATATTCGGCAACATTCCTGGAGTGTTGGTCCCTACGTCTCCGTGGGATCTTCATATACATCAATAACGTAATATAACCTAACCTAAACCAACCTATCATCTCGGCGGTAATATTTGACAACATTCCAGGCGAGTTGGCCTCTACGTCTCCGTGGGAATTTTATATACATCAATAACGTAATATAACCTAACCTAACCCAACCTAACATCTCGGCACTAATATTTGACAACATTCCTGGCGAGTTGGCCTCTACCTCTCCGTGAGACCTTCATATACATCAATAACGTAATATAATCTAACCTAACCCAACCTATAATCTCGGCGGTAATATTTGACAACATTCCTGGTCAGTTGGCCTCTGCGTCTCCGTGGAACCTTCATATACATCAATAACGTAATGTAACCTAACCTAACCCAACCTATCACCTCGGCGGTAATATTTGACAACATTCCTGGCGAGTTGGCCTCTACATCTCCGTGGGACTTTTATATACATCAATAACGTAATTTAACCTAACCTAAACCTACGTAACATCTCGGCGGTAATATTTGACAACATTCCTGGCTTGATGGCCTCTACGTCTCCGTGGGACCTTCATACACATCAATAACATAATATTACCTAACCTAACCCAACCTATCATCTCGGCGGTAATACTTGACAACATTCCTGGCGCGTTGGCCTCTACGTCTCCGTGGGACCTTCATATACATCAATAACGTAATATAACCTAACCTAACCCAACCTATCATCTCGGCGGTAATACTTGACAACATTCCTGGCGAGTTGGCCTCTACCTCTCCGTGAGACCTTCATATACATCAATAACGTAATATAATCTAACCTAACCCAACCTATCATCTCGGCGGTAATATTTGACAACATTCCTGGTCAGTTGGCCTCTGCGTCTCCGTGGAACCTTCATATACATCAATAACGTAATATAACCTAACCTAACCCAACCTATCATCTCGGCGGTAAAATTTGACAACATTCCTGGCGAGTTGGCCTCTACGTCTCCGTGGGACTTTTATATACATCAATAACGTAATTTAACCTAACCTAAACCTACGTAACATCTCGGCGGTAATATTTGACAACATTCCTGGCTTGATGGCCTCTACGTCTCCGTGGGACCTTCATATACATCAATAACGTAATGTAACCTAACCTAACCCAACCTATCATCTCGGCGGTAATATTTGACATCATTCCTGGCGAGTTGGCCTCTACGCCTCCGTGGGACTTTTATATACATCAAAACGTAATTTACCCTAACCTAACCCAACGTAACATCTCGGCGGTAATATTCGGCAACATTCCTGGAGTGTTGGTCCCTACGTCTCCGTGGGATCTTCAAATACATCAATAACGTAATATAACCTAACCTAAACCAACCTATCATCTCGGCGGTAATATTTGACAACATTCCAGGCGAGTTGGCCTCTACGTCTCCGTGGGAATTTTATATACATCAATAACGTAATGTAACCTAACCTAACCCAACCTAACATCTCGGCACTAATATTTGACAACATTCCTGGCTTGATGGCCTCTACGTCTCCGTGGGACCTTCAAATACATCAATAACATAATATTACCTAACCTAACCCAACCTATCATCTCGGCGGTAATACTTGACAACATTCCTGGCGAGTTGGCCTCTACCTCTCCGTGAGACCTTCATATACATCAATAACGTAATATAATCTAACCTAACCCAACCTATCAACTCGGCGGTAATATTTGACAACATTCCTGGTCAGTTGGCCTCTGCGTCTCCGTGGAACCTTCATATACATCAATAACGTAATATAACCTAACCTAACCCAACCTATCATCTCGGCGGTAAAATTTGACAATATTCCTGGCGAGTTGGCCTCTACGTCTCCGTGGGACTTTTATATACATCAATAACGTAACTTAACCTAACCTAAACCTACGTAACATCTCGGCGGTAATATTTGACAACATTCCTGGCTTGATGGCCTCTACGTCTCCGTGGGACCTTCATATACATCAATAACATAATATTACCTAACCTAACCCAACCTATCATCTCGGAGGTAATACTTGACAACATTCCTGGCGCGTTGGCCTCTACGTCTCCGTGGGACCTTCATATACATCAATAACGTAATATAACCTAACCTAACCCAACCTATCATCTCGGCGGTAATATTTGACAACATTCCTGACGAGTTGGCCTCTACGTCTCCGTGGGACTTTTATATACATCAATAACGTAATTTAACCTAACCTAAACCAACGTAACATCTCGACGGTAATATTTGACAACATTCCTGGCTTGCTGGCCTCTATGTTTCCGTGGGACCTTCATATACATCAATAACGTAATATTACCTAACCTAACCCAACCTATCATCTCGGCGGTAATACTTGACAACATTCCTGGCGAGTTGGCCTCTACCTCTCCGTGAGACCTTCATATACATCAATAACGTAATATAATCTAACCTAACCCAACCTATCATCTCGGCGGTAATATTTGACAACATTCCTGGTCAGTTGGCCTCTGCGTCTCCGTGGAACCTTCATATACATCAATAACGTAATATAACCTAACCTAACCCAACCTATCGTCTCGGCGGTAAAATTTGACAATATTCCTGGCGAGTTGGCCTCTACGTCTCCGTGGGACTTTTATATACATCAATAACGTATCTTAACCTAACCTAAACCTACGTAACAACTCGGCGGTAATATTTGACAACATTCCTGGCTTGATGGCCTCTACGTCTCCGTGGGACCTTCATATACATCAATAACGTAATATAACCTAACCTAACCCAACCTATCATCTCGGCGGTAATATTTGACATCATTCCTGGCGAGTTGGCCTCTACGCCTCCGTGGGACTTTTATATACATCAAAACGTAATTTACCCTAACCTAACCCAACGTAACATCTCGGCGGTAATATTCGGCAACATTCCTGGAGTGTTGGTCCCTACGTCTCCGTGGGATCTTCATATACATCAATAACGTAATATAACCTAACCTAAACCAACCTATCATCTCGGCGGTAATATTTGACAACATTCCAGGCGAGTTGGCCTCTACGTCTCCGTGGGAATTTTATATACATCAATAACGTAATGTAACCTAACCTAACCCAACCTAACATCTCGGCACTAATATTTGACAACATTCCTGGCTTGATGGCCTCTACGTCTCCGTGGGACCTTCATATACATCAATAACATAATATTACCTAACCTAACCCAACCTATCATCTCGGCGGTAATACTTGACATCATTCCTGGCGAGTGGGACTCTACGCCTCCGTGGGACTTTTATATACATCAAAACGTAATTTACCCTAACCTAACCCAACGTAACATCTCGGCGGTAATATTCGGCAACATTCCTGGAGTGTTGGTCCCTACGTCTCCGTGGGATCTTCATATACATCAATAACGTAATATAACCTAACCTAAACCAACCTATCATCTCGGCGGTAATATTTGACAACATTCCAGGCGAGTTGGCCTCTACGTCTCCGTGGGAATTTTATATACATCAATAACGTAATATAACCTAACCTAACCCAACCTAACATCTCGGCACTAATATTTGACAACATTCCTGGCGAGTTGGCCTCTACCTCTCCGTGAGACCTTCATATACATCAATAACGTAATATAATCTAACCTAACCCAACCTATAATCTCGGCGGTAATATTTGACAACATTCCTGGTCAGTTGGCCTCTGCGTCTCCGTGGAACCTTCATATACATAAATAACGTAATGTAACCTAACCTAACCCAACCTATCACCTCGGCGGTAATATTTGACAACATTCCTGGCGAGTTGGCCTCTACATCTCCGTGGGACTTTTATATACATCAATAACGTAATTTAACCTAACCTAAACCTACGTAACATCTCGGCGGTAATATTTGACAACATTCCTGGCTTGATGGCCTCTACGTCTCCGTGGGACCTTCATATACATCAATAACGTAATATAACCTAACCTAACCCAACCTATCATCTCGGCGGTAATACTTGACAACATTCCTGGCGAGTTGGCCTCTACCTCTCCGTGAGACCTTCATATACATCAATAACGTAATATAATCTAACCTAACCCAACCTATCATCTCGGCGGTAATATTTGACAACATTCCTGGTCAGTTGGCCTCTACCTCTCCGTGAGACCTTCATATACATCAATAACGTAATATAATCTAACCTAACCCAACCTATCATCTCGGCGGTAATATTTGACAACATTCCTGGTCAGTTGGCCTCTGCGTCTCCGTGGAACCTTCATATACATCAATAACGTAATATAACCTAACCTAACCCAACCTATCATCTCGGCGGTAAAATTTGACAACATTCCTGGCGAGTTGGCCTCTACGTCTCCGTGGGACTTTTATATACATCAATAACGTAATTTAACCTAACCTAAACCTACGTAACATCTCGGCGGTAATATTTGACAACATTCCTGGCTTGATGGCCTCTACGTCTCCGTGGGACCTTCATATACATCAATAACGTAATGTAACCTAACCTAACCCAACCTATCATCTCGGCGGTAATATTTGACATCATTCCTGGCGAGTTGGCCTCTACGCCTCCGTGGGACTTTTATATACATCAAAACGTAATTTACCCTAACCTAACCCAACGTAACATCTCGGCGGTAATATTCGGCAACATTCCTGGAGTGTTGGTCCCTACGTCTCCGTGGGATCTTCATATACATCAATAACGTAATATAACCTAACCTAAACCAACCTATCATCTCGGCGGTAATATTTGACAACATTCCAGGCGAGTTGGCCTCTACGTCTCCGTGGGAATTTTATATACATCAATAACGTAATGTAACCTAACCTAACCCAACCTAACATCTCGGCACTAATATTTGACAACATTCCTGGCTTGATGGCCTCTACGTCTCCGTGGGACCTTCATATACATCAATAACATAATATTACCTAACCTAACCCAACCTATCATCTCGGCGGTAATACTTGACATCATTCCTCGCGAGTGGGCCTCTACGCCTCCGTGGGACTTTTATATACATCAAAACGTAATTTACCCTAACCTAACCCAACGTCACATCTCGGCGGTAATATTCGGCAACATTCCTGGAGTGTTGGTCCCTACGTCTCCGTGGGATCTTCATATACATCAATAACGTAATATAACCTAACCTAAACCAACCTATCATCTCGGCGGTAATATTTGACAACATTCCAGGCGAGTTGGCCTCTACGTCTCCGTGGGAATTTTATATACATCAATAACGTAATATAACCTAACCTAACCCAACCTAACATCTCGGCACTAATATTTGACAGCATTCCTGGCGAGTTGGCCTCTACCTCTCCGTGAGACCTTCATATACATCAATAACGTAATATAATCTAACCTAACCCAACCTATAATCTCGGCGGTAATATTTGACAACATTCCTGGTCAGTTGGCCTCTGCGTCTCCGTGGAACCTTCATATACATCAATAACGTAATATAACCTAACCTAACCCAACCTATCACCTCGGCGGTAATATTTGACAACATTCCTGGCGAGTTGGCCTCTACATCTCCGTGGGACTTTTATATACATCAATAACGTAATTTAACCTAACCTAAACCTACGTAACATCTCGGCGGTAATATTTGACAACATTCCTGGCTTGATGGCCTCTACGTCTCCGTGGGACCTTCATATACATCAATAACATAATATTACCTAACCTAACCCAACCTATCATCTCGGCGGTAATACTTGACAACATTCCTGGCGCGTTGGCCTCTACGTCTCCGTGGGACCTTCATATACATCAATAACGTAATATAACCTAACCTAACCCAACCTATCATCTCGGCGGTAATATTTGACAACATTCCTGACGAGTTGGCCTCTACGTCTCCGTGGGACTTTTATATACATCAATAACGTAATTTAACCTAACCTAAACCTACGTAACATCTCGGCGGTAATATTTGACAACATTCCTGGCTTGATGGCCTCTACGTCTCCGTGGGACCTTCATATACATCAATAACATAATATTACCTAACCTAACCCAACCTATCATCTCGGCGGTAATATTTGACAACATTCCTGGTCAGTTGGCCTCTGCGTCTCCGTGGAACCTTCATATACATCAATAACGTAATATAACCTAACCTAACCCAACCTATCATCTCGGCGGTAAAATTTGACAATATTCCTGGCGAGTTGGCCTCTACGTCTCCGTGGGACTTTTATATACATCAATAACGTAACTTAACCTAACCTAAACCTACGTAACATCTCGGCGGTAATATTTGACAACATTCCTGGCTTGATGGCCTCTACGTCTCCGTGGGACCTTCATATACATTAATAACGTAATATAACCTAACCTAACCCAACCTATCATCTCGGCGGTAATATTTGACATCATTCCTGGCGAGTTGGCCTCTACGCCTCCGTGGGACTTTTATATACATCAAAACGTAATTTACCCTAACCTAACCCAACGTAACATCTCGGCGGTAATATTCGGCAACATTCCTGGAGTGTTGGTCCCTACGTCTCCGTGGGATCTTCATATACATCAATAACGTAATATAACCTAACCTAAACCAACCTATCATCTCGGCGGTAATATTTGACAACATTCCAGGCGAGTTGGCCTCTACGTCTCCGTGGGAATTTTATATACATCAATAACGTAATGTAACCTAACCTAACCCAACCTAACATCTCGGCACTAATATTTGACAACATTCCTGGCTTGATGGCCTCTACGTCTCCGTGGGACCTTCATATACATCAATAACATAATATTACCTAACCTAACCCAACCTATCATCTCGGCGGTAATACTTGACATCATTCCTGGCGAGTGGGCCTCTACGCCTCCGTGGGACTTTTATATACATCAAAACGTAATTTACCCTAACCTAACCCAACGTCACATCTCGGCGGTAATATTCGGCAACATTCCTGGAGTGTTGGTCCCTACGTCTCCGTGGGATCTTCATATACATCAATAACGTAATATAACCTAACCTAAACCAACCTATCATCTCGGCGGTAATATTTGACAACATTCCAGGCGAGTTGGCCTCTACGTCTCCGTGGGAATTTTATATACATCAATAACGTAATATAACCTAACCTAACCCAACCTAACATCTCGGCACTAATATTTGACAACATTTCTGGCGAGTTGGCCTCTACCTCTCCGTGAGACCTTCATATACATCAATAACGTAATATAATCTAACCTAACCCAACCTATAATCTCGGCGGTAATATTTGACAACATTCCTGGTCAGTTGGCCTCTGCGTCTCCGTGGAACCTTCATATACATCAATAACGTAATATAACCTAACCTAACCCAACCTATCACCTCGGCGGTAATATTTGACAACATTCCTGGCGAGTTGGCCTCTACATCTCCGTGGGACTTTTATATACATCAATAACGTAATTTAACCTAACCTAAACCTACGTAACATCTCGGCGGTAATATTTGACAACATTCCTGGCTTGATGGCCTCTACGTCTCCGTGGGACCTTCATATACATCAATAACATAATATTACCTAACCTAACCCAACCTATCATCTCGGCGGTAATACTTGACAACATTCCTGGCGAGTTGGCCTCTACGTCTCCGTGGGACTTTTATATACATCAACAACGTAATTTAACCTAACCTAAACCTACGTAACATCTCGGCGGTAATATTTGACAACATTCCTGGCTTGATGGCCTCTACGTCTCCGTGGGACCTTCATATACATCAATAACGTAATGTAACCTAACCTAACCCAACCTATCATCTCGGCGGTAATATTTGACATCATTCCTGGCGAGTTGGCCTCTACGCCTCCGTGGGACTTTTATATACATCAAAACGTAATTTACCCTAACCTAACCCAACGTAACATCTCGGCGGTAATATTCGGCAACATTCCTGGAGTGTTGGTCCCTACGTCTCCGTGGGATCTTCATATACATCAATAACGTAATATAACCTAACCTAAACCAACCTATCATCTCGGCGGTAATATTTGACAACATTCCAGGCGAGTTGGCCTCTACGTCTCCGTGGGAATTTTATATACATCAATAACGTAATGTAACCTAACCTAACCCAACCTAACATCTCGGCACTAATATTTGACAACATTCCTGGCTTGATGGCCTCTACGTCTCCGTGGGACCTTCATATACATCAATAACATAATATTACCTAACCTAACCCAACCTATCATCTCGGCGGTAATACTTGACATCATTCCTGGCGAGTGGGCCTCTACGCCTCCGTGGGACTTTTATATACATCAAAACGTAATTTACCCTAACCTAACCCAACGTCACATCTCGGCGGTAATATTCGGCAACATTCCTGGAGTGTTGGTCCCTACGTCTCCGTGGGATCTTCATATACATCAATAACGTAATATAACCTAACCTAAACCAACCTATCATCTCGGCGGTAATATTTGACAACATTCCAGGCGAGTTGGCCTCTACGTCTCCGTGGGAATTTTATATACATCAATAACGTAATATAACCTAACCTAACCCAACCTAACATCTCGGCACTAATATTTGACAACATTCCTGGCGAGTTGGCCTCTGCGTCTCCGTGAGACCTTCATATACATCAATAACGTAATATAATCTAACCTAACCCAACCTATAATCTCGGCGGTAATATTTGACAACATTCCTGGTCAGTTGGCCTCTGCGTCTCCGTGGAACCTTCATATACATCAATAACGTAATATAACCTAACCTAACCCAACCTATCACCTCGGCGGTAATATTTGACAACATTCCTGGCGAGTTGGCCTCTACGTCTCCGTGGGACTTTTATATACATCAATAACGTAATTTAACCTAACCTAAACCTACGTAACATCTCGGCGGTAATATTTGACAACATTCCTGGCTTGATGGCCTCTACGTCTCCGTGGGACCTTCATATACATTAATAACGTAATATAACCTAACCTAACCCAACCTATCATCTCGGCGGTAATATTTGACATCATTCCTGGCGCGTTGGCCTCTACGTCTCCGTGGGACCTTCATATACATCAATAACGTAATATAACCTAACCTAACCCAACGTATCATCTCGGCGGTAATATTCGGCAACATTCCTGGAGTGTTGGTCCCTACGTCTCCGTGGGATCTTCATATACATCAATAACGTAATATAACCTAACCTAAACCAACCTATCATCTCGGCGGTAATATTTGACAACATTCCAGGCGAGTTGGCCTCTACGTCTCCGTGGGAATTTTATATACATCAATAACTTAATGTAACCTAACCTAACCCAACCTAACATCTCGGCACTAATATTTGACAACATTCCTGGCTTGATGGCCTCTACGTCTCCGTGGGACCTTCATATACATCAATAACATAATATTACCTAACCTAACCCAACCTATCATCTCGGCGGTAATACTTGACATCATTCCTGGCGAGTGGGCCTCTACGCCTCCGTGGGACTTTTATATACATCAAAACGTAATTTACCCTAACCTAACCCAACGTAACATCTCGGCGGTAATATTCGGCAACATTCCTGGAGTGTTGGTCCCTACGTCTCCGTGGGATCTTCATATACATCAATAACGTAATATAACCTAACCTAAACCAACCTATCATCTCGGCGGTAATATTTGACAACATTCCAGGCGAGTTGGCCTCTACGTGTCCGTGGGAATTTTATATACATCAATAACGTAATATAACCTAACCTAACCCAACCTAACATCTCGGCACTAATATTTGACAACATTCCTGGCGAGTTGGCCTCTACCTCTCCGTGAGACCTTCATATACATCAATAACGTAATATAATCTAACCTAACCCAACCTATAATCTCGGCGGTAATATTTGACAACATTCCTGGTCAGTTGGCCTCTGCGTCTCCGTGGAACCTTCATATACATCAATAACGTAATATAACCTAACCTAACCCAACCTATCACCTCGGCGGTAATATTTGACAACATTCCTGGCGAGTTGGCCTCTACATCTCCGTGGGACTTTTATATACATCAATAACGTAATTTAACCTAACCTAAACCTACGTAACATCTCGGCGGTAATATTTGACAACATTCCTGGCTTGATGGCCTCTACGTCTCCGTGGGACCTTCATATACATCAATAACATAATATTACCTAACCTAACCCAACCTATCATCTCGGCGGTAATACTTGACAACATTCCTGGCGCGTTGGCCTCTACGTCTCCGTGGGACCTTCATATACATCAATAACGTAATATAACCTAACCTAACCCAACCTATCATCTCGGCACTAATATTTGACAACATTCCAGGCGAGTTGGCCTCTACGTCTCCGTGGGAATTTTATATACATCAATAACGTAATATCACCTAACCTAACCCAACCTAACATCTCGGCACTAATATTTGACAACATTCCTGGCGAGTTGGCCTCTACCTCTCCGTGAGACCTTCATATACATCAATAACGTAATATAATCTAACCTAACCCAACCTGTCATCTCGGCGGTAATATTTGACAACATTCCTGGTCCGTTGGCCTCTGCGTCTCCGTGGAACCTTCATATACATCAATAACGTAATATAACCTAACCTAACCCAACCTATCACCTCGGCGGTAATATTTGACAACATTCCTGGCGAGTTGGCCACTACGTCTCCGTGGGACTTTTATATACATAAATAACGTAATTTAACCTAACCTAAACCTACGTAACATCTCGGTGGTAATATTTGACAACATTCCTGGCTTGATGGCCTCTACGTCTCCGTGCGACCTTCATATACATCAATAACATAATATTACTTAACCTAACCCAACCTATCATCTCGGCGGTAATACTTGACAACATTCCTGGCGCGTTGGCCTCTACGTCTCCGTGGGACCTTCATATACATCAATAACGTAATATAACCTAACCTAACACAACCTATCATCTCGGCGGTAATATTTGACAACATTCCTGACGAGTTGGACTCTACGTCTCCGTGGGACTTTCATATACATCAATAACGTAATTTAACCTAACCTAAACCAACGTAACATTTCGGCGGTAATATTTGACAACATTCCTGGCTTGCTGGCCTCTATGTTTCCGTGGGACCTTTATATACATCAATAACGTAGTATAACCTAACCTAGCCCAACCTATCATATCGGCGGTAATATTTGGCAACATTCCTGGCTTGTTGGCCTCTACGTCTCCGTGGGACCTTCATATACATCAATAACATAATATTACCTGACCTAACCCAACCTATCATCTCGGCGGTAATACTTGACAACATTCCTGGCGAGTTGGCCTCTACGTCTCCGTGGGACTTTTATATACATCAATAACGTAATTTAACCTAACCTAACCCAACCTAACATCTCGGCGGTAATATTTTACAACATTCCTGGCGAGTTGGCCTCTACGTCTCCGTGGGGCCTTCATATACATCAATAACGTTATATAATCTAACCTAACGCAACCTATCCTCTCGGCAGTAATATTTGACAACATTCCTGACGAGTTGGCCTCTACGTCTCCGTGGGACTTTTATATACATCAATAACGTAATTTAACCTAACCTAAACCAACGTAACATCTCTGCGGTAATATTTGACAACATTCCTGGCTTGCTGGCCTCTATGTTTCCGTGGGACCTTCATATAAATCAATAACGTAATATAATCTAACCTAACCCAACCTGTCATCTCGGCGGTAATATTTGACAACATTCCTGGTCCGTTGGCCTCTGCGTCTCCGTGGAACCTTCATATACATCAATAACTTAATATAACCTAACCTAACCCAACCTATCATCTCGGCGGTAATATTTGACAACATTCCTGGCGAGTTGGCCTCTACGTCTCCGTGGGACTTTTATATACATCAATAACGTAATTTAACCTAACCTAAACCTACGTAACATCTCGGCGGTAATATTTGACAACATTCCTGGCTTGATGGCCTCTACGTCTACGTGGGACCTTCATATACATCAATAACGTAATATAACCTAACCTAACCCAACCTATCATCTCGGCGGTAATATTTGACATCATTCCTGGCGAGTTGGCCTCTACGCCTCCGTGGGACTTTTATATACATCAAAACGTAATTTACCCTAACCTAACCCAACGTAACATCTCGGCGGTAATATCCGGCAACATTCCTGGAGTGTTGGTCCCTACGTCTCCGTGGGATCTTCATATACATCAATAACGTAATATAACCTAACCTAAACCAACCTATCATCTCGGCGGTACTATTTGACAACATTCCAGGCGAGTTGGCCTCTACGTCTCCATGGGAATTTTATATACATCAATAACGTAATATAACCTAACCTAACCCAACCTAACATCTCGGCACTAATATTTGACAACATTCCTGGCTTGATGGCCTCTACGTCTCCGTGGGACCTTCATATACATCAATAACATAATATTACCTAACCTAACCCAACCTATCATCTCGGCGGTAATACTTGACAACATTCCTGGCGAGTTGGCCTCTACGTCTCCGTGGGACTTTTATATACATCAATAACGTAATATAACCTAACCTAACCCAACCTATCATCTCGGCGGTAATATTTGACATCATTCCTGGCGAGTGGGCCTCTACGCCTCCGTGGGACTTTTATATACATCAAAACGTAATTTACCCTAACCTAACCCAACGTAACATCTCGGCGGTAATATTCGGCAACATTCCTGGAGTGTTGGTCCCTACGTCTCCGTGGGATCTTCATATACATCAATAACGTAATATAACCTAACCTAAACCAACCTATCATCTCGGCGGTAATATTTGACAACATTCCAGGCGAGTTGGCCTCTACGTCTCCGTGGGAATTTTATATACATCAATAACGTAATATAACCTAACCTAACCCAACCTAACATCTCGGCACTAATATTTGACAACATTCCTGGCGAGTTGGCCTCTACCTCTCCGTGAGACCTTCATATACATCAATAACGTAATATAATCTAACTTAACCCAACCTATAATCTCGGCGGTAATATTTGACAACATTCCTGGTCAGTTGGCCTCTGCGTCTCCGTGGAACCTTCATATACATCAATAACGTAATATAACCTAACCTAACCCAACCTATCACCTCGGCGGTATTATTTGACAACATTCCTGGCGAGTTGGCCACTACGTCTCCGTGGGACTTTTATATACATCAATAACGTAATTTAACCTAACCTAAACCTACGTAACATCTCGGCGGTAATATTTGACAACATTCCTGGCTTGATGGCCTCTACGTCTCCGTGCGACCTTCATATACATCAATAACATAATATTACTTAACCTAACCCAACCTATCATCTCGGCGGTAATACTTGACAACATTCCTGGCGCGTTGGCCTCTACGTCTCCGTGGGACCTTCATATACATCAATAACGTAATATAACCTAACCTAACACAACCTATCATCTCGGCGGTAATATTTGACAACATTCCTGACGAGTTGGCCTCTACGTCTCCGTGGGACTTTTATATACATCAATAACGTAATTTAACCTAACCTAAAGCAACGTAACATCTCGGCGGTAATATTTGACAACATTCCTGGCTTGCTGGCCTCTATGTTTCCGTGGGACCTTTATATACATCAATAACGTAGTATAACCTAACCTAGCCCAACCTATCATATCGGCGGTAATATTTGGCAACATTCTTGGCTTGTTGGCCTCTACGTCTCCGTGGGACCTTCATATACATCAATAACATAATATTACCTGACCTAACCCAACCTATCATCTCGGCGGTAATACTTGACAACATTCCTGGCGAGTTGGCCTCTACGTCTCCGTGGGACTTTTATATACATCAATAACGTAATTTAACCTAACCTAACCCAACCTAACATCTCGGCGGTAATATTTTACAACATTCCTGGCGAGTTGGCCTCTACGTCTCCGTGGGGCCTTCATATACATCAATAACGTAATATAATCTAACCTAACCCAACCTATCCTCTCGGCAGTAATATTTGACAACATTCCTGACGAGTTGGCCTCTACGTCTCCGTGGGACTTTTATATACATCAATAACGTAATTTAACCTAACCTAAACCAACGTAACATCTCTGCGGTAATATTTGACAACATTCCTGGCTTGCTGGCCTCTATGTTTCCGTGGGACCTTCATATAAATCAATAACATAATATTACCTAACCTAACCCAACCTATCATCTCGGCGGTAATACTTGACAACATTCCTGGCGAGTTGGCCTCTACCTCTCCGTGAGACCTTCATATACATCAATAACGTAATATAATCTAACCTAACCCAACCTATCATCTCGGCGGTAATATTTGACAACATTCCTGGTCAGTTGGCCTCTGCGTCTCCGTGGAACCTTCATATACATCAATAACGTAATATAACCTAACCTAACCCAACCTATCATCTCGGCGGTAAAATTTGACAACATTCCTGGCGAGTTGGCCTCTACGTCTCCGTGGGACTTCTATATACATCAAAACGTAATTTACCCTAACCTAACCCAACGTATCATCTCGGCGGTAATATTCGGCAACATTCCTGGAGTGTTGGTCTCTACGTCTCCGTGGGATCTTCATATACATCAATAACGTAATATAACCAAACCTAAACCAACCTATCATCTCGGCGGTAATATTTGACAACATTCCTGGCGAGTCGGCCTCTACGTCTCCGTGCGACCTTCATATACATCAATAACGTAATATAACGTAACCTAACCCAACCTATCATCTCGGCACTAATATTTGACAACATTCCAGGCGAGTTGGCCTCTACGTCTCCGTGGGAATGTTATATACATCAATAACGTAATATCACCTAACCTAACCCAACCTAACATCTCGGCACTAATATTTGACAACATTCCTGGCGAGTTGGCCTCTACCTCTCCGTGAGACCTTCATATACATCAATAACGTAATATAATCTAACCTAACCCAACCTGTCATCTCGGCGGTAATATTTGACAACATTCCTGGTCCGTTGGCCTCTGCGTCTCCGTGGAACCTTCATATACATCAATAACTTAATATAACCTAACCTAACCCAACCTATCATCTCGGCGGTAATATTTGACAACATTCCTGGCGAGTTGGCCTCTACGTCTCCGTGGGACTTTTATATACATCAATAACGTAATTTAACCTAACCTAAACCTACGTAACATCTCGGCGGTAATATTTGACAACATTCCTGGCTTGATGGCCTCTAAGTCTACGTGGGACCTTCATATACATCAATAACATAATATTACCTAACCTAACCCAACCTATCATCTCGGCGGTAATACTTGACAACATTCCTGGCGAGTTGGCCTCTACGTCTCCGTGGGACTTTTATATACATCAATAACGTAATATAACCTAACCTAACCCAACCTATCATCTCGGCGGTAATATTTGACATCATTCCTGGCGAGTGGGCCTCTACGCCTCCGTGGGACTTTTATATACATCAAAACGTAATTTACCCTAACCTAACCCAACGTAACATCTCGGCGGTAATATTCGGCAACATTCCTGGAGTGTTGGTCCCTACGTCTCCGTGGGATCTTCATATACATCAATAACGTAATATAACCTAACCTAAACCAACCTATCATCTCGGCGGTAATATTTGACAACATTCCAGGCGAGTTGGCCTCTACGTCTCCGTGGGAATTTTATATACATCAATAACGTAATATAACCTAACCTAACCCAACCTAACATCTCGGCACTAATATTTGACAACATTCCTGGCGAGTTGGCCTCTACCTCTCCGTGAGACCTTCATATACATCAATAACGTAATATAATCTAACTTAACCCAACCTATAATCTCGGCGGTAATATTTGACAACATTCCTGGTCAGTTGGCCTCTGCGTCTCCGTGGAACCTTCATATACATCAATAACGTAATATAACCTAACCTAACCCAACCTATCACCTCGGCGGTATTATTTGACAACATTCCTGGCGAGTTGGCCACTACGTCTCCGTGGGACTTTTATATACATCAATAACGTAATTTAACCTAACCTAAACCTACGTAACATCTCGGCGGTAATATTTGACAACATTCCTGGCTTGATGGCCTCTACGTCTCCGTGCGACCTTCATATACATCAATAACATAATATTACTTAACCTAACCCAACCTATCATCTCGGCGGTAATACTTGACAACATTCCTGGCGCGTTGGCCTCTACGTCTCCGTGGGACCTTCATATACATCAATAACGTAATATAACCTAACCTAACACAACCTATCATCTCGGCGGTAATATTTGACAACATTCCTGACGAGTTGGCCTCTACGTCTCCGTGGGACTTTTATATACATCAATAACGTAATTTAACCTAACCTAACCCAACCTAACATCTCGGCGGTAATATTTGACAACATTCCTGGCGAGTTGGCCTCTACGTCTCCGTGGGGCCTTCATATACATCAATAACGTAATATAATCTAACCTAACCCAACCTATCCTCTCGGCAGTAATATTTGACAACATTCCTGTCGAGTTGGCCCCTACGTCTCCGTGGGACTTTTATATACATCAATAACGTAATTTAACCTAACCTAACCCAACCTAACATCTCGGCGGTAATATTTGACAACATTCCTGGCGAGTTGGCCTCTACGTCTCCGTGGGGCCTTCATAAACATCAATAACGTAATATAAGCTAACCTAACCCAACCTAAGATCTCGGCACTAATATTTGACAACATTCCAGGCGAGTTGGCCTCTACCTCCCCGTGAGACCTTCATATATATCAATAACGTAATATAATCTAACCTAACCCAACCTATCATCTCGGCGGTAATATTTGACAACATTCCTGGTCAGTTGGCCTCTGCGTCTCCGTGGAAACTTCATATACATCAATAACGTAATATAACCTAACCTAACCCAACCTATCATCTCCGCGGTAATATTTGACAACATTCCTGGCGAGTTGGCCTCTACGTCTCCGTGGGACTTTTATATACATCAATAACGTAATTTAACCTAACCTAAACCTACGTAACATCTCGGCGGTAATATTTGACAACATTCCTGGCTTGATGGCCTCTACGTCTCCGTGGGACCTTCATATACATCAATAACGTAATATAACCTAACCTAACCCAACCTAACGTCTCGGCACTAATATTTGACAAAATTCTTGGCGAGTTGGCCTCTACCTCTCCGTGAGACCTTCATATACATCAATAACGTAATATAATATAACCTAACCCAACCTATCATCTCGGCGGTAATATTTGACAACATTCCTGGTCAGTTGGCCTCTACGTCTCCGTGGAACCTTCATGTACATCAATAACGTAATATAACCTAACCTAACCCAACCTATCATCTCGGCGGTAATATTTGAAAACATTCCTGGCGAGTTGGTCTCTACGTCTCCGTGGGACTTTTATATACATCAAGAACGTAATTTAACCTAACCTAAACCTACGTAACATCTCGGCGGTAATATTTGACAACATTAATGGCTTGATGGCCTCTACGTCTCCGTGGGACCTTCATATACATCAATAACATAATATTACCTAACCTAACCCAACCTATCATCTCGGCGGTAATACTTGACAACATTCCTGGCGAGTTGGCCTCTACGTCTCCGTGGGACTTTTATATACATCAATAACGTAATATAACCTAACCTAACCCAACCTTTCATCTCGGCGGTAATATTTGACATCATTCCTGGCGAGTGGGCCTCTACGCCTCCGTGGGACTTTTATATACATCAAAACGTAATTTACCCTAACCTAACCCAACGTAACATCTCGGCGGTAATATTCGGCAACATTCCTGGAGTGTTGGTCCCTACGTCTCCGTGGGATCTTCATATACATCAATAACGTAATATAACCTAACCTAAACCAACCTATCATCTCGGCGGTAATATTTGACAACATTCCAGGCGAGTTGGCCTCTACGTCTCCGTGGGAATTTTATATACATCAATAACGTAATATAACCTAACCTAACCCAACCTAACATCTCGGCACTAATATTTGACAACATTCCTGGCGAGTTGGCCTCTACCTCTCCGTGAGACCTTCATATACATCAATAACGTAATATAATCTAACTTAACCCAACCTATAATCTCGGCGGTAATATTTGACAACATTCCTGGTCAGTTGGCCTCTGCGTCTCCGTGGAACCTTCATATACATCAATAACGTAATATAACCTAACCTAACCCAACCTATCACCTCGGCGGTATTATTTGACAACATTCCTGGCGAGTTGGCCACTACGTCTCCGTGGGACTTTTATATACATCAATAACGTAATTTAACCTAACCTAAACCTACGTAACATCTCGGCGGTAATATTTGACAACATTCCTGGCTTGATGGCCTCTACGTCTCCGTGCGACCTTCATATACATCAATAACATAATATTACTTAACCTAACCCAACCTATCATCTCGGCGGTAATACTTGACAACATTCCTGGCGCGTTGGCCTCTACGTCTCCGTGGGACCTTCATATACATCAATAACGTAATATAACCTAACCTAACACAACCTATCATCTCGGCGGTAATATTTGACAACATTCCTGACGAGTTGGCCTCTACGTCTCCGTGGGACTTTTATATACATCAATAACGTAATTTAACCTAACCTAAACCAACGTAACATCTCGGCGGTAATATTTGACAACATTCCTGGCTTGCTGGCTTCTCTGTTTCCGTGGGACCTTTATATACATCAATAACGTAGTATAACCTAACCTAGCCCAACATATCATATCGGCGGTAATATTTGGCAGCATTCCTGGCTTGTTGGCCTCTACGTCTCCGTGGGACCTTCATATACATCAATAACATAATATTACCTAACCTAACCCAACCTATCATCTCGGCGGTAATACTTGACTACATTCCTGGCGAGTTGGCCTCTACGTCTCCGTGGAACCTTCATATACATCAATAACGTAATATAACCTAACCTAACCCAACCTATCATCTCGGCGGTAATATTTGACAACATTCCTGGCGAGTTGGCCTCTACCTCTCCGTGGGACCTTCATATACGTCAATAACGTAATATAATCTAACCTAACCCAACCTATCCTCTCGGCAGTAATATTTGACAACATTCCTGTCGAGTTGGCCTCTACGTCTCCGTGGGACTTTTATATACATCAATAACGTAATTTAACCTAACCTAACCCAACCTAACATCTCGGCGGTAATATTTGACAACATTCCTGGCGAGTTGGCCTCTACGTCTCCGTGGGGCCTTCATATACATCAATAACGTAATATAATCTAACCTAACCCAACCTATCCTCTCGGCAGTAATATTTGACAACATTCCTGTCGAGTTGGCCTCTACGTCTCCGTGGGACTTTTATATACATCAATAACGTAATTTAACCTAACCTAACCCAACCTAACATCTCGGCGGTAATATTTGACAACATTCCTGGCGAGTTGGCCTCTACGTCTCCGTGGGGCCTTCATATGCATCAATAACGTAATCTAACCTAACCTAACCCAACCTAAGATCTCGGCACTAATATTTGACAACATTCCAGGCGAGTTGGCCTCTACCTCCCCGTGAGACCTTCATATACATCAATAACGTAATATAATCTAACCTAAGCCAACCTATCATCTCGGCGGTAATATTTGACAACATTCCTGGTCAGTTGGCCTCTGCGTCTCCGTGGAACCTTCATGTACATCAATAACGTAATATAACCTAACCTAACCCAACCTATCATCTCGGCGGTAATATTTGACAACATTCCTGGCGAGTTGGTCTCTACGTCTCCGTGGGACTTTTATATACATCAAGAACGTAATTTAACCTAACCTAAACCTACGTAACATCTCGGCGGTAATATTTGACAACATTACTGGCTTGATGGCCTCTACGTCTCCGTGGGACCTTCATATACATCAATAACATAATATTACCTAACATAACCCAACCTATCATCTCGGCGGTAATACTTGACAACATTCCTGGCGAGTTGGCCTCTACGTCTCCGTGGAACCTTCATATACATCAATAACGTAATATAACCTAACCTAACCCAACCTATCATCTCGGCGGTAATATTTGACATCATTCCTGGCGAGTTGGCCTCTACGCCTCCGTGGGACTTTTATATACATCAAAACGTAATTTACCCTAACCTAACCCAACGTATCATCTCGGCGGTAATATTCGGCAACATTCCTGGAGTGTTGGTCTCTACGTCTCCGTGGGATCTTCATATACATCAATAACGTAATATAACCAAACCTAAACCAACCTATCATCTCGGCGGTAATATTTGACAACATTCCTGGCGAGTCGGCCGCTACGTCTCCGTGCGACCTTCATATACATCAATAACGTAATATAACGTAACCTAACCCAACCTATCATCTCGGCACTAATATTTGACAACATTCCAGGCGAGTTGGCCTCTACGTCTCCGTGGGACCTTCATATACATCAATAACATAATATTACCTAACCTAACCCAACGTATCATCTCGGCGGTAATACTTGACAACATTCCTGGCGAGTTGGCCTCTACGTCTCCGTGGGACTTTTATATACATCAATAACGTAATATAACCTAACCTAACCCAACCTATCATCTCGGCGGTAATATTTGACATCATTCCTGGCGAGTGGGCCTCTACGCCTCCGTGGGACTTTTATATACATCAAAACGTAATTTACCCTAACCTAACCCAACGTAACATCTCGGCGGTAATACTTGACAACATTCCTGGCGAGTTGGCCTCTACGTCTCCGTGGTACTTTTATATACATCAATAACGTAATATAACCTAACCTAACCCAACCTATCATCTCGGCGGTAATATTTGACATCATTCCTGGCGAGTGGGCCTCTACGCCTCCGTGGGACTTTTATATACATCAAAACGTAATTTACCCTAACCTAACCCAACGTAACATCTCGGCGGTAATATTCGGCAACATTCCTGGTGTGTTGGTCCCTACGTCTCCGTGGGATCTTCATATACATCAATAACGTAATATAAACTAACCTAAACCAACCTATCATCTCGGCGGTAATATTTGACAACATTCCAGGCGAGTTGGCCTCTACGTCTCCGTGGGAATTTTATATACATCAATAACGTAATATAACCTAACCTAACCCAACCTAACATCTCGGCACTAATATTTGACAACATTCCTGGCGAGTTGGCCTCTACCTCTCCGTGAGACCTTCATATACATCAATAACGTAATATAATCTAACCTAACCCAACCTATAATCTCGGCGGTAATATTTGACAACATTCCTGGTCAGTTGGCCTCTGCGTCTCCGTGGAACCTTCATATACATCAATAACGTAATATAACCTAACCTAACCCAACCTAACGTCTCGGCACTAATATTTGACAAAATTCTTGGCGAGTTGGCCTCTACCTCTCCGTGAGACCTTCATATACATCAATAACGTAATATAATATAACCTAACCCAACCTATCATCTCGGCGGTAATATTTGACAACATTCCTGGTCAGTTGGCCTCTACGTCTCCGTGGAACCTTCATGTACATCAATAACGTAATATAACCTAACCTAACCCAACCTATCATCTCGGCGGTAATATTTGACAACATTCCTGGCGAGTTGGTCTCTACGTCTCCGTGGGACTTTTATATACATCAAGAACGTAATTTAACCTAACCTAAACCTACGTAACATCTCGGCGGTAATATTTGACAACATTACTGGCTTGATGGCCTCTACGTCTCCGTGGGACCTTCATATACATCAATAACATAATATTACCTAACATAACCCAACCTATCATCTCGGCGGTAATACTTGACAACATTCCTGGCGAGTTGGCCTCTACGTCTCCGTGGAACCTTCATATACATCAATAACGTAATATAACCTAACCTAACCCAACCTACCATCTCGGCGGTAATATTTGACATCATTCCTGTCGAGTTGGCCTCTACGTCTCCGTGGGACTTTTATATACATTAATAACGTAATTTAACCTGACCTAACCCACACTAACATCTCGGCGGTAATATTTGACAACATTCCTGGCGAGTTGGCCTCTACCTCTCCGTGGGACCTTCATATACGTCAATAACGTAATATAACCTAACCTAACACAACCTATCATCTCGGCGGTAATATTTGACAACATTCCTGACGAGTTGGCCTCTACGTCTCCGTGGGACTTTTATATACATCAATAACGTAATTTAACCTAACCTAAACCAACGTAACATCTCGGCGGTAATATTTGACAACATTCCTGGCTTGCTGGCTTCTCTGTTTCCGTGGGACCTTCATATACATCAATAACGTAGTATAACCTAACCTAGCCCAACATATCATATCGGCGGTAATATTTGGCAGCATTCCTGGCTTGTTGGCCTCTACGTCTCCGTGGGACCTTCATATACATCAATAACATAATATTACCTAACCTAACCCAACCTATCATCTCGGCGGTAATACTTGACTACATTCCTGGCGAGTTGGCCTCTACGTCTCCGTGGAACCTTCATATACATCAATAACGTAATATAACCTAACCTAACCCAACCTATCATCTCGGCGGTAATATTTGACAACATTCCTGGCGAGTTGGCCTCTACCTCTCCGTGGGACCTTCATATACGTCAATAACGTAATATAATCTAACCTAACCCAACGTATCATCTCGGCGGTAATATTCGGCAACATTCCTGGAGTGTTGGTCTCTACGTCTCCGTGGGATCTTCATATACATCAATAACGTAATATAACCAAACCTAAACCAACCTATCATCTCGGCGGTAATATTTGACAACATTCCTGGCGAGTCGGCCGCTACGTCTCCGTGCGACCTTCATATACATCAATAACGTAATATAACGTAACCTAACCCAACCTATCATCTCGGCACTAATATTTGACAACATTCCAGGCGAGTTGGCCTCTACGTCTCCGTGGGACCTTCATATACATCAATAACATAATATTACCTAACCTAACCCAACGTATCATCTCGGCGGTAATACTTGACAACATTCCTGGCGAGTTGGCCTCTACGTCTCCGTGGGACTTTTATATACATCAATAACGTAATATAACCTAACCTAACCCAACCTATCATCTCGGCGGTAATATTTGACATCATTCCTGGCGAGTGGGCCTCTACGCCTCCGTGGGACTTTTATATACATCAAAACGTAATTTACCCTAACCTAACCCAACGTAACATCTCGGCGGTAATACTTGACAACATTCCTGGCGAGTTGGCCTCTACGTCTCCGTGGTACTTTTATATACATCAATAACGTAATATAACCTAACCTAACCCAACCTATCATCTCGGCGGTAATATTTGACATCATTCCTGGCGAGTGGGCCTCTACGCCTCCGTGGGACTTTTATATACATCAAAACGTAATTTACCCTAACCTAACCCAACGTAACATCTCGGCGGTAATATTCGGCAACATTCCTGGTGTGTTGGTCCCTACGTCTCCGTGGGATCTTCATATACATCAATAACGTAATATAAACTAACCTAAACCAACCTATCATCTCGGCGGTAATATTTGACAACATTCCAGGCGAGTTGGCCTCTACGTCTCCGTGGGAATTTTATATACATCAATAACGTAATATAACCTAACCTAACCCAACCTAACATCTCGGCACTAATATTTGACAACATTCCTGGCGAGTTGGCCTCTACCTCTCCGTGAGACCTTCATATACATCAATAACGTAATATAATCTAACCTAACCCAACCTATAATCTCGGCGGTAATATTTGACAACATTCCTGGTCAGTTGGCCTCTGCGTCTCCGTGGAACCTTCATATACATCAATAACGTAATATAACCTAACCTAACCCAACCTAACGTCTCGGCACTATTATTTGACAAAATTCTTGGCGAGTTGGCCTCTACCTCTCCGTGAGACCTTCATATACATCAATAACGTAATATAATATAACCTAACCCAACCTATCATCTCGGCGGTAATATTTGACAACATTCCTGGTCAGTTGGCCTCTACGTCTCCGTGGAACCTTCATGTACATCAATAACGTAATATAACCTAACCTAACCCAACCTATCATCTCGGCGGTAATATTTGACAACATTCCTGGCGAGTTGGTCTCTACGTCTCCGTGGGACTTTTATATACATCAAGAACGTAATTTAACCTAACCTAAACCTACGTAACATCTCGGCGGTAATATTTGACAACATTACTGGCTTGATGGCCTCTACGTCTCCGTGGGACCTTCATATACATCAATAACATAATATTACCTAACATAACCCAACCTATCATCTCGGCGGTAATACTTGACAACATTCCTGGCGAGTTGGCCTCTACGTCTCCGTGGAACCTTCATATACATCAATAACGTAATATAACCTAACCTAACCCAACCTACCATCTCGGCGGTAATATTTGACATCATTCCTGTCGAGTTGGCCTCTACGTCTCCGTGGGACTTTTATATACATTAATAACGTAATTTAACCTGACCTAACCCACACTAACATCTCGGCGGTAATATTTGACAACATTCCTGGCGAGTTGGCCTCTACCTCTCCGTGGGACCTTCATATACGTCAATAACGTAATATAACCTAACCTAACACAACCTATCATCTCGGCGGTAATATTTGACAACATTCCTGACGAGTTGGCCTCTACGTCTCCGTGGGACTTTTATATACATCAATAACGTAATTTAACCTAACCTAAACCAACGTAACATCTCGGCGGTAATATTTGACAACATTCCTGGCTTGCTGGCTTCTCTGTTTCCGTGGGACCTTCATATACATCAATAACGTAGTATAACCTAACCTAGCCCAACATATCATATCGGCGGTAATATTTGGCAGCATTCCTGGCTTGTTGGCCTCTACGTCTCCGTGGGACCTTCATATACATCAATAACATAATATTACCTAACCTAACCCAACCTATCATCTCGGCGGTAATACTTGACTACATTCCTGGCGAGTTGGCCTCTACGTCTCCGTGGAACCTTCATATACATCAATAACGTAATATAACCTAACCTAACCCAACCTATCATCTCGGCGGTAATATTTGACAACATTCCTGGCGAGTTGGCCTCTACCTCTCCGTGGGACCTTCATATACGTCAATAACGTAATATAATCTAACCTAACCCAACCTATCCTCTCGGCAGTAATATTTGACAACATTCCTGTCGAGTTGGCCTCTACGTCTCCGTGGGACTTTTATATACATCAATAACGTAATTTAACCTAACCTAACCCAACCTAACATCTCGGCGGTAATATTTGACAACATTCCTGGCGAGTTGGCCTCTACGTCTCCGTGGGGCCTTCATATACATCAATAACGTAATATAATCTAACCTAACCCAACCTATCCTCTCGGCAGTAATATTTGACAACATTCCTGTCGAGTTGGCCTCTACGTCTCCGTGGGACTTTTATATACATCAATAACGTAATTTAACCTAACCTAACCCAACCTAACATCTCGGCGGTAATATTTGACAACATTCCTGGCGAGTTGGCCTCTACGTCTCCGTGGGGCCTTCATATACATCAATAACGTAATATAACCTAACCTAACCCAACCTAAGATCTCGGCACTAATATTTGACAACATTCCAGGCGAGTTGGCCTCTACCTCCCCGTGAGACCTTCATATACATCAATAACGTAATATAATCTAACCTAACCCAACCTATCATCTCGGCGGTAATATTTGACAACATTCCTGGTCAGTTGGCCTCTGCGTCTCCGTGGAAACTTCATATACATCAATAACGTAATATAACCTAACCTAACCCAACCTATCATCTCGGCGGTAATATTTGACAACATTCCTGGCGAGTTGGCCTCTACGTCTCCGTGGGACTTTTATATACATCAATAACGTAATTTAACCTAACCTAAACCTACGTAACATCTCGGCGGTAATATTTGACAACATTCCTGGCTTGATGGCCTCTACGTCTCCGTGGGACCTTCATATACATCAATAACGTAATATAACCTAACCTAACCCAACCTAACGTCTCGGCACTAATATTTGACAAAATTCTTGGCGAGTTGGCCTCTACCTCTCCGTGAGACCTTCATATACATCAATAACGTAATATAATATAACCTAACCCAACCTATCATCTCGGCGGTAATATTTGACAACATTCCTGGTCAGTTGGCCTCTACGTCTCCGTGGAACCTTCATGTACATCAATAACGTAATATAACCTAACCTAACCCAACCTATCATCTCGGCGGTAATATTTGACAACATTCCTGGCGAGTTGGTCTCTACGTCTCCGTGGGACTTTTATATACATCAAGAACGTAATTTAACCTAACCTAAACCTACGTAACATCTCGGCGGTAATATTTGACAACATTACTGGCTTGATGGCCTCTACGTCTCCGTGGGACCTTCATATACATCAATAACATAATATTACCTAACATAACCCAACCTATCATCTCGGCGGTAATACTTGACAACATTCCTGGCGAGTTGGCCTCTACGTCTCCGTGGAACCTTCATATACATCAATAACGTAATATAACCTAACCTAACCCAACCTATCATCTCGGCGGTAATATTTGACATCATTCCTGGCGAGTTGGCCTCTACGCCTCCGTGGGACTTTTATATACATCAAAACGTAATTTACCCTAACCTAACCCAACGTATCATCTCGGCGGTAATATTCGGCAACATTCCTGGAGTGTTGGTCTCTACGTCTCCGTGGGATCTTCATATACATCAATAACGTAATATAACCAAACCTAAACCAACCTATCATCTCGGCGGTAATATTTGACAACATTCCTGGCGAGTCGGCCGCTACGTCTCCGTGCGACCTTCATATACATCAATAACGTAATATAACGTAACCTAACCCAACCTATCATCTCGGCACTAATATTTGACAACATTCCAGGCGAGTTGGCCTCTACGTCTCCGTGGGACCTTCATATACATCAATAACATAATATTACCTAACCTAACCCAACGTATCATCTCGGCGGTAATACTTGACAACATTCCTGGCGAGTTGGCCTCTACGTCTCCGTGGGACTTTTATATACATCAATAACGTAATATAACCTAACCTAACCCAACCTATCATCTCGGCGGTAATATTTGACATCATTCCTGGCGAGTGGGCCTCTACGCCTCCGTGGGACTTTTATATACATCAAAACGTAATTTACCCTAACCTAACCCAACGTAACATCTCGGCGGTAATACTTGACAACATTCCTGGCGAGTTGGCCTCTACGTCTCCGTGGTACTTTTATATACATCAATAACGTAATATAACCTAACCTAACCCAACCTATCATCTCGGCGGTAATATTTGACATCATTCCTGGCGAGTGGGCCTCTACGCCTCCGTGGGACTTTTATATACATCAAAACGTAATTTACCCTATCCTAACCCAACGTAACATCTCGGCGGTAATATTCGGCAACATTCCTGGTGTGTTGGTCCCTACGTCTCCGTGGGATCTTCATATACATCAATAACGTAATATAAACTAACCTAAACCAACCTATCATCTCGGCGGTAATATTTGACAACATTCCAGGCGAGTTGGCCTCTACGTCTCCGTGGGAATTTTATATACATCAATAACGTAATATAACCTAACCTAACCCAACCTAACATCTCGGCACTAATATTTGACAACATTCCTGGCGAGTTGGCCTCTACCTCTCCGTGAGACCTTCATATACATCAATAACGTAATATAATCTAACCTAACCCAACCTATAATCTCGGCGGTAATATTTGACAACATTCCTGGTCAGTTGGCCTCTGCGTCTCCGTGGAACCTTCATATACATCAATAACGTAATATAACCTAACCTAACCCAACCTAACGTCTCGGCACTAATATTTGACAAAATTCTTGGCGAGTTGGCCTCTACCTCTCCGTGAGACCTTCATATACATCAATAACGTAATATAATATAACCTAACCCAACCTATCATCTCGGCGGTCATATTTGACAACATTCCTGGTCAGTTGGCCTCTACGTCTCCGTGGAACCTTCATGTACATCAATAACGTAATATAACCTAACCTAACCCAACCTATCATCTCGGCGGTAATATTTGACAACATTCCTGGCGAGTTGGTCTCTACGTCTCCGTGGGACTTTTATATACATCAAGAACGTAATTTAACCTAACCTAAACCTACGTAACATCTCGGCGGTAATATTTGACAACATTACTGGCTTGATGGCCTCTACGTCTCCGTGGGACCTTCATATACATCAATAACATAATATTACCTAACATAACCCAACCTATCATCTCGGCGGTAATACTTGACAACATTCCTGGCGAGTTGGCCTCTACGTCTCCGTGGAACCTTCATGTACATCAATAACGTAATATAACCTAACCTAACCCAACCTACCATCTCGGCGGTAATATTTGACATCATTCCTGTCGAGTTGGCCTCTACGTCTCCGTGGGACTTTTATATACATTAATAACGTAATTTAACCTGACCTAACCCACACTAACATCTCGGCGGTAATATTTGACAACATTCCTGGCGAGTTGGCCTCTACCTCTCCGTGGGACCTTCATATACGTCAATAACGTAATATAATCTAACCTAACCCAACCTATCCTCTCGGCAGTAATATTTGACAACATTCCTGTCGAGTTGGCCTCTACGTCTCCGTGGGACTTTTATATACATCAATAACGTAATTTAACCTAACCTAACCCAACCTAACATCTCGGCGGTAATATTTGACAACATTCCTGGTCAGTTGGCCTCTACGTCTCCGTGGAACCTTCATGTACATCAATAACGTAATATAACCTAACCTAACCCAACCTATCATCTCGGCGGTAATATTTGACAACATTCCTGGCGAGTTGGTCTCTACGTCTCCGTGGGACTTTTATATACATCAAGAACGTAATTTAACCTAACCTAAACCTACGTAACATCTCGGCGGTAATATTTGACAACATTACTGGCTTGATGGCCTCTACGTCTCCGTGGGACCTTCATATACATCAATAACACAATATTACCTAACCTAACCCAACCTATCATCTCGGCGGTAATACTTGACAACATTCCTGGCGAGTTGGCCTCTACGTCTCCGTGGAACCTTCATATACATCAATAACGTAATATAACCTAACCTAACCCAACCTATCATCTCGGCGGTAATATTTGACATCATTCCTGGCGAGTTGGCCTCTACGCCTCCGTGGGACTTTTATATACATCAAAACGTAATTTACCCTAACCTAACCCAACGTATCATCTCGGCGGTAATATTCGGCAACATTCCTGGAGTGTTCGTCTCTACGTCTCCGTGGGATCTTCATATACATCAATAGCGTAATATAACCAAACCTAAACCAACCTATCATCTCGGCGGTAATATTTGACAACATTCCTGGCCAGTCGGCCGCTACGTCTCCGTGCGACCTTCATATACATCAATAACGTAATATAACGTAACCTAACCCAACCTATCATCTCGGCACTAATATTTGACAACATTCCAGGCGAGTTGGCCTCTACGTCTCCGTGGGACCTTCATATACATCAATAACATAATATTACCTAACCTAACCCAACGTATCATCTCGGCGGTAATACTTGACAACATTCCTGGCGAGTTGGCCTCTACGTCTCCGTGGGACTTTTATATACATCAATAACGTAATATCACCTAACCTAACCCAACCTATCATCTCGGCGGTAATATTTGGCATCATTCCTTGCGAGTGGGCCTCTACGCCTCCGTGGGACTTTTATATACATCAAAACGTAATTTACCCTAACCTAACCCAACGTAACATCTCGGCGGTAATACTTGACAACATTCCTGGCGAGTTGGCCTCTACGTCTCCGTGGGACTTTTATATACATCAATAACGTAATATAACCTAACCTAACCCAACCTATTATCTCGGCGGTAATATTTGACATCATTCCTGGCGAGTGGGCCTCTACGCCTCCGTGGGACTTTTATATACATCAAAACGTAATTTACCCTAACCTAACCCAACGTAACATCTCGGCGGTAATATTCGGCAACATTCCTGGAGTGTTGGTCCCTACGTCTCCGTGGGATCTTCATATACATCAATAACGTAATATAAACTAACCTAAACCAACCTATCATCTCGGCGGTAATATTTGACAACATTCCAGGCGAGTTGGCCTCTACGTCTCCGTGGGAATTTTATATACATCAATAACGTAATATAACCTAACCTAACCCAACCTAACATCTCGGCACTAATATTTGACAACATTCCTGGCGAGTTGGCCTCTACCTCTCCGTGAGACCTTCATATACATCAATAACGTAATATAATCTAACCTAACCCAACCTATAATCTCGGCGGTAATATTTGACAACATTCCTGGTCAGTTGGCCTCTGCGTCTCCGTGGAACCTTCATATACATCAATAACGTAATATAACCTAACCTAACCCAACCTAACGTCTCGGCACTAATATTTGACAAAATTCTTGGCGAGTTGGCCTCTACCTCTCCGTGAGACCTTCATATACATCAATAACGTAATATAATATAACCTAACCCAACCTATCATCTCGGCGGTCATATTTGACAACATTCCTGGTCAGTTGGCCTCTACGTCTCCGTGGAACCTTCATGTACATCAATAACGTAATATAACCTAACCTAACCCAACCTATCATCTCGGCGGTAATATTTGACAACATTCCTGGCGAGTTGGTCTCTACGTCTCCGTGGGACTTTTATATACATCAAGAACGTAATTTAACCTAACCTAAACCTACGTAACATCTCGGCGGTAATATTTGACAACATTACTGGCTTGATGGCCTCTACGTCTCCGTGGGACCTTCATATACATCAATAACATAATATTACCTAACATAACCCAACCTATCATCTCGGCGGTAATACTTGACAACATTCCTGGCGAGTTGGCCTCTACGTCTCCGTGGAACCTTCATATACATCAATAACGTAATATAACCTAACCTAACCCAACCTACCATCTCGGCGGTAATATTTGACATCATTCCTGTCGAGTTGGCCTCTACGTCTCCGTGGGACTTTTATATACATTAATAACGTAATTTAACCTGACCTAACCCACACTAACATCTCGGCGGTAATATTTGACAACATTCCTGGCGAGTTGGCCTCTACCTCTCCGTGGGACCTTCATATACGTCAATAACGTAATATAATCTAACCTAACCCAACCTATCCTCTCGGCAGTAATATTTGACAACATTCCTGTCGAGTTGGCCTCTACGTCTCCGTGGGACTTTTATATACATCAATAACGTAATTTAACCTAACCTAACCCAACCTAACATCTCGGCGGTAATATTTGACAACATTCCTGGTCAGTTGGCCTCTACGTCTCCGTGGAACCTTCATGTACATCAATAACGTAATATAACCTAACCTAACCCAACCTATCATCTCGGCGGTAATATTTGACAACATTCCTGGCGAGTTGGTCTCTACGTCTCCGTGGGACTTTTATATACATCAAGAACGTAATTTAACCTAACCTAAACCTACGTAACATCTCGGCGGTAATATTTGACAACATTACTGGCTTGATGGCCTCTACGTCTCCGTGGGACCTTCATATACATCAATAACACAATATTACCTAACCTAACCCAACCTATCATCTCGGCGGTAATACTTGACAACATTCCTGGCGAGTTGGCCTCTACGTCTCCGTGGAACCTTCATATACATCAATAACGTAATATAACCTAACCTAACCCAACCTATCATCTCGGCGGTAATATTTGACATCATTCCTGGCGAGTTGGCCTCTACGCCTCCGTGGGACTTTTATATACATCAAAACGTAATTTACCCTAACCTAACCCAACGTATCATCTCGGCGGTAATATTCGGCAACATTCCTGGAGTGTTCGTCTCTACGTCTCCGTGGGATCTTCATATACATCAATAGCGTAATATAACCAAACCTAAACCAACCTATCATCTCGGCGGTAATATTTGACAACATTCCTGGCCAGTCGGCCGCTACGTCTCCGTGCGACCTTCATATACATCAATAACGTAATATAACGTAACCTAACCCAACCTATCATCTCGGCACTAATATTTGACAACATTCCAGGCGAGTTGGCCTCTACGTCTCCGTGGGACCTTCATATACATCAATAACATAATATTACCTAACCTAACCCAACGTATCATCTCGGCGGTAATACTTGACAACATTCCTGGCGAGTTGGCCTCTACGTCTCCGTGGGACTTTTATATACATCAATAACGTAATATCACCTAACCTAACCCAACCTATCATCTCGGCGGTAATATTTGGCATCATTCCTTGCGAGTGGGCCTCTACGCCTCCGTGGGACTTTTATATACATCAAAACGTAATTTACCCTAACCTAACCCAACGTAACATCTCGGAGGTAATACTTGACAACATTCCTGGCGAGTTGGCCTCTACGTCTCCGTGGGACTTTTATATACATCAATAACGTAATATAACCTAACCTAACCCAACCTATTATCTCGGCGGTAATATTTGACATCATTCCTGGCGAGTGGGCCTCTACGCCTCCGTGGGACTTTTATATACATCAAAACGTAATTTACCCTAACCTAACCCAACGTAACATCTCGGCGGTAATATTCGGCAACATTCCTGGAGTGTTGGTCCCTACGTCTCCGTGGGATCTTCATATACATCAATAACGTAATATAAACTAACCTAAACCAACCTATCATCTCGGCGGTAATATTTGACAACATTCCAGGCGAGTTGGCCTCTACGTCTCCGTGGGAATTTTATATACATCAATAACGTAATATAACCTAACCTAACCCAACCTAACATCTCGGCACTAATATTTGACAACATTCCTGGCGAGTTGGCCTCTACCTCTCCGTGAGACCTTCATATACATCAATAACGTAATATAATCTAACCTAACCCAACCTATAATCTCGGCGGTAATATTTGACAACATTCCTGGTCAGTTGGCCTCTGCGTCTCCGTGGAACCTTCATATACATCAATAACGTAATATAACCTAACCTAACCCAACCTATCACCTCGGCGGTAATATTTGACAACATTCCTGGCGAGTTGGCCACTACGTCTCCGTGGGACTTTTATATACATCAATAACGTAATTTAACCTAACCTAAACCTACGTAACATCTCGGCGGTAATATTTGAGAACATTCCTGGCTTGCTGGCCTCTATGTTTCCGTGAGACCTTTATATACATCAATAACGTAGTATAACCTAACCTAGCCCAACCTATCATATCGGCGGTAATATTTGGCAACATTCCTGGCTTGTTGGCCTCTACGTCTCCGTGCGACCTTCATATACATCAATAACATAATATTACCTAACCTAACCCAACCTATCATCTCGGCGGTAATACTTGACAACATTCCTGGCGAGTTGGCCTCTACGTCTCCGTGGAACCTTCATATACATCAATAACGTAATATAACCTAACCTAACCCAACCTATCATCTCGGCGGTAATATTTGACATCATTCCTGTCGAGTTGGCCTCTACGTCTCCGTGGGACTTTTATATACATTAATAACGTAATTTAACCTGACCTAACCCACACTAACATCTCGGCGGTAATATTTGACAACATTCCTGGCGAGTTGGCCTCTACCTCTCCGTGGGACCTTCATATACGTCAATAACGTAATATAATCTAGCCTAACCCAACCTATCCTCTCGGCAGTAATATTTGACAACATTCCTGTCGAGTTGGCCTCTACGTCTCCGTGGGACTTTTATATACATCAATAACGTAATTTAACCTAACCTAACCCAACCTAACATCTCGGCGGTAATATTTGACAACATTCCTGGCGAGTTGGCCTCTACGTCTCCGTGCGGCCTTCATATACATCAATAACGTAATATAATCTAACCTAACCCAACCTATCCTCTCGGCAGTAATATTTGACAACATTCCTGACGAGTTGGCCTCTACGTCTCCGTGGGACTTTTATATACATCAATAACGTAATTTAACCTAACCTAAACCAACGTAACATCTCGGCGGTAATATTTGACAACATTCCTGGCTTGCTGGCCTCTATGTTTCCGTGGGACCTTCATATAAATCAATAACATAATATTACCTAACCTAACCCAACCTATCATCTCGGCGGTAATACTTGACAACATTCCTGGCGAGTTGGCCTCTACCTCTCCGTGAGACCTTCATATACATCAATAACGTAATATAATCTAACCTAACCCAACCTATCATCTCGGCGGTAATATTTGACAACATTCCTGGTCAGTTGGCCTCTGCGTCTCCGTGGAACCTTCATATACATCAATAACGTAATATAACCTAACCTAACCCAACCTATCATCTCGGCGGTAAAATTTGACAACATTCCTGGCGAGTTGGCCTCTGCGTCTCCGTGGGACTTTTATATACATCAATAACGTAATTTAATCTAACCTAAACCTACGTAACATCTCGGCGGTAATATTTGACAACATTCCTGGCTTGATGGCCTCTACGTCTCCGTGGGACCTTCATATACATCAATAACGTAATATAACCTAACCTAACCCAACCTATCATCTCGGCGGTAATATTTGACATCATTCCTGGCGAGTTGGCCTCTACGCCTCCGTGGGACTTTTATATACATCAAAACGTAATTTACCCTAACCTAACCCAACGTATCATCTCGGCGGTAATATTCGGCAACATTCCTGGAGTGTTGGTCTCTACGTCTCCGTGGGACTTTCATATACATCAATAACGTAATTTAACCTAACCTAAACCAACGTAACATCTCGGCGGTAATATTTGACAACATTCCTGGCTTGCTGGCCTCTATGTTTCCGTGAGACCTTTATATACATCAATAACGTGGTATAACCTAACCTAGCCCAACCTATCATATCGGCGGTAATATTTGACAACATTCCTGGTCAGTTGGCCTCTGCGTCTCCGTGGAAACTTCATATACATCAATAACGTAATATAACCTAACCTAACCCAACCTATCATCTCGGCGGTAATATTTGACAACATTCCTGGCGAGTTGGCCTCTACGTCTCCGTGGGACTTTTATATACATCAATAACGTAATTTAACCTAACCTAAACCTACGTAACATCTCGGCGGTAATATTTGACAACATTCCTGGCTTGATGGCCTCTACGTCTCCGTGGGACCTTCATATACATCAATAACGTAATATAACCTAACCTAACCCAACCTAACGTCTCGGCACTAATATTTGACAAAATTCTTGGCGAGTTGGCCTCTACCTCTCCGTGAGACCTTCATATACATCAATAACGTAATATAATATAACCTAACCCAACCTATCATCTCGGCGGTAATATTTGACAACATTCCTGGTCAGTTGGCCTCTACGTCTCCGTGGAACCTTCATGTACATCAATAACGTAATATAACCTAACCTAACCCAACCTATCATCTCGGCGGTAATATTTGACAACATTCCTGGCGAGTTGGTCTCTACGTCTCCGTGGGACTTTTATATACATCAAGAACGTAATTTAACCTAACCTAAACCTACGTAACATCTCGGCGGTAATATTTGACAACATTACTGGCTTGATGGCCTCTACGTCTCCGTGGGACCTTCATATACATCAATAACATAATATTACCTAACATAACCCAACCTATCATCTCGGCGGTAATACTTGACAACATTCCTGGCGAGTTGGCCTCTACGTCTCCGTGGAACCTTCATATACATCAATAACGTAATATAACCTAACCTAACCCAACCTATCATCTCGGCGGTAATATTTGACATCATTCCTGGCGAGTTGGCCTCTACGCCTCCGTGGGACTTTTATATACATCAAAACGTAATTTACCCTAACCTAACCCAACGTATCATCTCGGCGGTAATATTCGGCAACATTCCTGGAGTGTTGGTCTCTACGTCTCCGTGGGATCTTCATATACATCAATAACGTAATATAACCAAACCTAAACCAACCTATCATCTCGGCGGTAATATTTGACAACATTCCTGGCGAGTCGGCCGCTACGTCTCCGTGCGACCTTCATATACATCAATAACGTAATATAACGTAACCTAACCCAACCTATCATCTCGGCACTAATATTTGACAACATTCCAGGCGAGTTGGCCTCTACGTCTCCGTGGGACCTTCATATACATCAATAACATAATATTACCTAACCTAACCCAACGTATCATCTCGGCGGTAATACTTGACAACATTCCTGGCGAGTTGGCCTCTACGTCTCCGTGGGACTTTTATATACATCAATAACGTAATATAACCTAACCTAACCCAACCTATCATCTCGGCGGTAATATTTGACATCATTCCTGGCGAGTGGGCCTCTACGCCTCCGTGGGACTTTTATATACATCAAAACGTAATTTACCCTAACCTAACCCAACGTAACATCTCGGCGGTAATACTTGACAACATTCCTGGCGAGTTGGCCTCTACGTCTCCGTGGTACTTTTATATACATCAATAACGTAATATAACCTAACCTAACCCAACCTATCATCTCGGCGGTAATATTTGACATCATTCCTGGCGAGTGGGCCTCTACGCCTCCGTGGGACTTTTATATACATCAAAACGTAATTTACCCTAACCTAACCCAACGTAACATCTCGGCGGTAATATTCGGCAACATTCCTGGTGTGTTGGTCCCTACGTCTCCGTGGGATCTTCATATACATCAATAACGTAATATAAACTAACCTAAACCAACCTATCATCTCGGCGGTAATATTTGACAACATTCCAGGCGAGTTGGCCTCTACGTCTCCGTGGGAATTTTATATACATCAATAACGTAATATAACCTAACCTAACCCAACCTAACATCTCGGCACTAATATTTGACAACATTCCTGGCGAGTTGGCCTCTACCTCTCCGTGAGACCTTCATATACATCAATAACGTAATATAATCTAACATAACCCAACCTATAATCTCGGCGGTAATATTTGACAACATTCCTGGTCAGTTGGCCTCTGCGTCTCCGTGGAACCTTCATATACATCAATAACGTAATATAACCTAACCTAACCCAACCTAACGTCTCGGCACTAATATTTGACAAAATTCTTGGCGAGTTGGCCTCTACCTCTCCGTGAGACCTTCATATACATCAATAACGTAATATAATATAACCTAACCCAACCTATCATCTCGGCGGTAATATTTGACAACATTCCTGGTCAGTTGGCCTCTACGTCTCCGTGGAACCTTCATGTACATCAATAACGTAATATAACCTAACCTAACCCAACCTATCATCTCGGCGGTAATATTTGACAACATTCCTGGCGAGTTGGTCTCTACGTCTCCGTGGGACTTTTATATACATCAAGAACGTAATTTAACCTAACCTAAACCTACGTAACATCTCGGCGGTAATATTTGACAACATTACTGGCTTGATGGCCTCTACGTCTCCGTGGGACCTTCATATACATCAATAACATAATATTACCTAACATAACCCAACCTATCATCTCGGCGGTAATACTTGACAACATTCCTGGCGAGTTGGCCTCTACGTCTCCGTGGAACCTTCATATACATCAATAACGTAATATAACCTAACCTAACCCAACCTACCATCTCGGCGGTAATATTTGACATCATTCCTGTCGAGTTGGCCTCTACGTCTCCGTGGGACTTTTATATACATTAATAACGTAATTTAACCTGACCTAACCCACACTAACATCTCGGCGGTAATATTTGACAACATTCCTGGCGAGTTGGCCTCTACCTCTCCGTGGGACCTTCATATACGTCAATAACGTAATATAACCTAACCTAACACAACCTATCATCTCGGCGGTAATATTTGACAACATTCCTGACGAGTTGGCCTCTACGTCTCCGTGGGACTTTTATATACATCAATAACGTAATTTAACCTAACCTAAACCAACGTAACATCTCGGCGGTAATATTTGACAACATTCCTGGCTTGCTGGCTTCTCTGTTTCCGTGGGACCTTCATATACATCAATAACGTAGTATAACCTAACCTAGCCCAACATATCATATCGGCGGTAATATTTGGCAGCATTCCTGGCTTGTTGGCCTCTACGTCTCCGTGGGACCTTCATATACATCAATAACATAATATTACCTAACCTAACCCAACCTATCATCTCGGCGGTAATACTTGACTACATTCCTGGCGAGTTGGCCTCTACGTCTCCGTGGAACCTTCATATACATCAATAACGTAATATAACCTAACCTAACCCAACCTATCATCTCGGCGGTAATATTTGACAACATTCCTGGCGAGTTGGCCTCTACCTCTCCGTGGGACCTTCATATACGTCAATAACGTAATATAATCTAACCTAACCCAACCTATCCTCTCGGCAGTAATATTTGACAACATTCCTGTCGAGTTGGCCTCTACGTCTCCGTGGGACTTTTATATACATCAATAACGTAATTTAACCTAACCTAACCCAACCTAACATCTCGGCGGTAATATTTGACAACATTCCTGGCGAGTTGGCCTCTACGTCTCCGTGGGGCCTTCATATACATCAATAACGTAATATAATCTAACCTAACCCAACCTATCCTCTCGGCAGTAATATTTGACAACATTCCTGTCGAGTTGGCCTCTACGTCTCCGTGGGACTTTTATATACATCAATAACGTAATTTAACCTAACCTAACCCAACCTAACATCTCGGCGGTAATATTTGACAACATTCCTGGCGAGTTGGCCTCTACGTCTCCGTGGGGCCTTCATATACATCAATAACGTAATATAACCTAACCTAACCCAACCTAAGATCTCGGCACTAATATTTGACAACATTCCAGGCGAGTTGGCCTCTACCTCCCCGTGAGACCTTCATATACATCAATAACGTAATATAATCTAACCTAACCCAACCTATCATCTCGGCGGTAATATTTGACAACATTCCTGGTCAGTTGGCCTCTGCGTCTCCGTGGAAACTTCATATACATCAATAACGTAATATAACCTAACCTAACCCAACCTATCATCTCGGCGGTAATATTTGACAACATTCCTGGCGAGTTGGCCTCTACGTCTCCGTGGGACTTTTATATACATCAATAACGTAATTTAACCTAACCTAAACCTACGTAACATCTCGGCGGTAATATTTGACAACATTCCTGGCTTGATGGCCTCTACCTCTCCGTGAGACCTTCATATACATCAATAACGTAATATAATATAACCTAACCCAACCTATCATCTCGGCGGTAATATTTGACAACATTCCTGGTCAGTTGGCCTCTACGTCTCCGTGGAACCTTCATGTACATCAATAACGTAATATAACCTAACCTAACCCAACCTATCATCTCGGCGGTAATATTTGACAACATTCCTGGCGAGTTGGTCTCTACGTCTCCGTGGGACTTTTATATACATCAAGAACGTAATTTAACCTAACCTAAACCTACGTAACATCTCGGCGGTAATATTTGACAACATTACTGGCTTGATGGCCTCTACGTCTCCGTGGGACCTTCATATACATCAATAACATAATATTACCTAACATAACCCAACCTATCATCTCGGCGGTAATACTTGACAACATTCCTGGCGAGTTGGCCTCTACGTCTCCGTGGAACCTTCATATACATCAATAACGTAATATAACCTAACCTAACCCAACCTATCATCTCGGCGGTAATATTTGACATCATTCCTGGCGAGTTGGCCTCTACGCCTCCGTGGGACTTTTATATACATCAAAACGTAATTTACCCTAACCTAACCCAACGTATCATCTCGGCGGTAATATTCGGCAACATTCCTGGAGTGTTGGTCTCTACGTCTCCGTGGGATCTTCATATACATCAATAACGTAATATAACCAAACCTAAACCAACCTATCATCTCGGCGGTAATATTTGACAACATTCCTGGCGAGTCGGCCGCTACGTCTCCGTGCGACCTTCATATACATCAATAACGTAATATAACGTAACCTAACCCAACCTATCATCTCGGCACTAATATTTGACAACATTCCAGGCGAGTTGGCCTCTACGTCTCCGTGGGACCTTCATATACATCAATAACATAATATTACCTAACCTAACCCAACGTATCATCTCGGCGGTAATACTTGACAACATTCCTGGCGAGTTGGCCTCTACGTCTCCGTGGGACTTTTATATACATCAATAACGTAATATAACCTAACCTAACCCAACCTATCATCTCGGCGGTAATATTTGACATCATTCCTGGCGAGTGGGCCTCTACGCCTCCGTGGGACTTTTATATACATCAAAACGTAATTTACCCTAACCTAACCCAACGTAACATCTCGGCGGTAATACTTGACAACATTCCTGGCGAGTTGGCCTCTACGTCTCCGTGGTACTTTTATATACATCAATAACGTAATATAACCTAACCTAACCCAACCTATCATCTCGGCGGTAATATTTGACATCATTCCTGGCGAGTGGGCCTCTACGCCTCCGTGGGACTTTTATATACATCAAAACGTAATTTACCCTAACCTAACCCAACGTAACATCTCGGCGGTAATATTCGGCAACATTCCTGGTGTGTTGGTCCCTACGTCTCCGTGGGATCTTCATATACATCAATAACGTAATATAAACTAACCTAAACCAACCTATCATCTCGGCGGTAATATTTGACAACATTCCAGGCGAGTTGGCCTCTACGTCTCCGTGGGAATTTTATATACATCAATAACGTAATATAACCTAACCTAACCCAACCTAACATCTCGGCACTAATATTTGACAACATTCCTGGCGAGTTGGCCTCTACCTCTCCGTGAGACCTTCATATACATCAATAACGTAATATAATCTAACCTAACCCAACCTATAATCTCGGCGGTAATATTTGACAACATTCCTGGTCAGTTGGCCTCTGCGTCTCCGTGGAACCTTCATATACATCAATAACGTAATATAACCTAACCTAACCCAACCTAACGTCTCGGCACTAATATTTGACAAAATTCTTGGCGAGTTGGCCTCTACCTCTCCGTGAGACCTTCATATACATCAATAACGTAATATAATATAACCTAACCCAACCTATCATCTCGGCGGTCATATTTGACAACATTCCTGGTCAGTTGGCCTCTACGTCTCCGTGGAACCTTCATGTACATCAATAACGTAATATAACCTAACCTAACCCAACCTATCATCTCGGCGGTAATATTTGACAACATTCCTGGCGAGTTGGTCTCTACGTCTCCGTGGGACTTTTATATACATCAAGAACGTAATTTAACCTAACCTAAACCTACGTAACATCTCGGCGGTAATATTTGACAACATTACTGGCTTGATGGCCTCTACGTCTCCGTGGGACCTTCATATACATCAATAACATAATATTACCTAACATAACCCAACCTATCATCTCGGCGGTAATACTTGACAACATTCCTGGCGAGTTGGCCTCTACGTCTCCGTGGAACCTTCATATACATCAATAACGTAATATAACCTAACCTAACCCAACCTACCATCTCGGCGGTAATATTTGACATCATTCCTGTCGAGTTGGCCTCTACGTCTCCGTGGGACTTTTATATACATTAATAACGTAATTTAACCTGACCTAACCCACACTAACATCTCGGCGGTAATATTTGACAACATTCCTGGCGAGTTGGCCTCTACGTCTCCGTGGGACTTTTATATACATCAATAACGTAATTTAACCTAACCTAACCCAACCTAACATCTCGGCGGTAATATTTGACAACATTCCTGGTCAGTTGGCCTCTACGTCTCCGTGGAACCTTCATGTACATCAATAACGTAATATAACCTAACCTAACCCAACCTATCATCTCGGCGGTAATATTTGACAACATTCCTGGCGAGTTGGTCTCTACGTCTCCGTGGGACTTTTATATACATCAAGAACGTAATTTAACCTAACCTAAACCTACGTAACATCTCGGCGGTAATATTTGACAACATTACTGGCTTGATGGCCTCTACGTCTCCGTGGGACCTTCATATACATCAATAACACAATATTACCTAACCTAACCCAACCTATCATCTCGGCGGTAATACTTGACAACATTCCTGGCGAGTTGGCCTCTACGTCTCCGTGGAACCTTCATATACATCAATAACGTAATATAACCTAACCTAACCCAACCTATCATCTCGGCGGTAATATTTGACATCATTCCTGTCGAGTTGGCCTCTACGCCTCCGTGGGACTTTTATATACATCAAAACGTAATTTACCCTAACCTAACCCAACGTATCATCTCGGCGGTAATATTCGGCAACATTCCTGGAGTGTTCGTCTCTACGTCTCCGTGGGATCTTCATATACATCAATAGCGTAATATAACCAAACCTAAACCAACCTATCATCTCGGCGGTAATATTTGACAACATTCCTGGCCAGTCGGCCGCTACGTCTCCGTGCGACCTTCATATACATCAATAACGTAATATAACGTAACCTAACCCAACCTATCATCTCGGCACTAATATTTGACAACATTCCAGGCGAGTTGGCCTCTACGTCTCCGTGGGACCTTCATATACATCAATAACATAATATTACCTAACCTAACCCAACGTATCATCTCGGCGGTAATACTTGACAACATTCCTGGCGAGTTGGCCTCTACGTCTCCGTGGGACTTTTATATACATCAATAACGTAATATCACCTAACCTAACCCAACCTATCATCTCGGCGGTAATATTTGGCATCATTCCTTGCGAGTGGGCCTCTACGCCTCCGTGGGACTTTTATATACATCAAAACGTAATTTACCCTAACCTAACCCAACGTAACATCTCGGCGGTAATACTTGACAACATTCCTGGCGAGTTGGCCTCTACGTCTCCGTGGGACTTTTATATACATCAATAACGTAATATAACCTAACCTAACCCAACCTATTATCTCGGCGGTAATATTTGACATCATTCCTGGCGAGTGGGCCTCTACGCCTCCGTGGGACTTTTATATACATCAAAACGTAATTTACCCTAACCTAACCCAACGTAACATCTCGGCGGTAATATTCGGCAACATTCCTGGAGTGTTGGTCCCTACGTCTCCGTGGGATCTTCATATACATCAATAACGTAATATAAACTAACCTAAACCAACCTATCATCTCGGCGGTAATATTTGACAACATTCCAGGCGAGTTGGCCTCTACGTCTCCGTGGGAATTTTATATACATCAATAACGTAATATAACCTAACCTAACCCAACCTAACATCTCGGCACTAATATTTGACAACATTCCTGGCGAGTTGGCCTCTACCTCTCCGTGAGACCTTCATATACATCAATAACGTAATATAATCTAACCTAACCCAACCTATAATCTCGGCGGTAATATTTGACAACATTCCTGGTCAGTTGGCCTCTGCGTCTCCGTGGAACCTTCATATACATCAATAACGTAATATAACCTAACCTAACCCAACCTATCACCTCGGCGGTAATATTTGACAACATTCCTGGCGAGTTGGCCACTACGTCTCCGTGGGACTTTTATATACATCAATAACGTAATTTAACCTAACCTAAACCTACGTAACATCTCGGCGGTAATATTTGAGAACATTCCTGGCTTGCTGGCCTCTATGTTTCCGTGAGACCTTTATATACATCAATAACGTAGTATAACCTAACCTAGCCCAACCTATCATATCGGCGGTAATATTTGGCAACATTCCTGGCTTGTTGGCCTCTACGTCTCCGTGCGACCTTCATATACATCAATAACATAATATTACCTAACCTAACCCAACCTATCATCTCGGCGGTAATACTTGACAACATTCCTGGCGAGTTGGCCTCTACGTCTCCGTGGAACCTTCATATACATCAATAACGTAATATAACCTAACCTAACCCAACCTATCATCTCGGCGGTAATATTTGACATCATTCCTGTCGAGTTGGCCTCTACGTCTCCGTGGGACTTTTATATACATTAATAACGTAATTTAACCTGACCTAACCCACACTAACATCTCGGCGGTAATATTTGACAACATTCCTGGCGAGTTGGCCTCTACCTCTCCGTGGGACCTTCATATACGTCAATAACGTAATATAATCTAGCCTAACCCAACCTATCCTCTCGGCAGTAATATTTGACAACATTCCTGTCGAGTTGGCCTCTACGTCTCCGTGGGACTTTTATATACATCAATAACGTAATTTAACCTAACCTAACCCAACCTAACATCTCGGCGGTAATATTTGACAACATTCCTGGCGAGTTGGCCTCTACGTCTCCGTGCGGCCTTCATATACATCAATAACGTAATATAATCTAACCTAACCCAACCTATCCTCTCGGCAGTAATATTTGACAACATTCCTGACGAGTTGGCCTCTACGTCTCCGTGGGACTTTTATATACATCAATAACGTAATTTAACCTAACCTAAACCAACGTAACATCTCGGCGGTAATATTTGACAACATTCCTGGCTTGCTGGCCTCTATGTTTCCGTGGGACCTTCATATAAATCAATAACATAATATTACCTAACCTAACCCAACCTATCATCTCGGCGGTAATACTTGACAACATTCCTGGCGAGTTGGCCTCTACCTCTCCGTGAGACCTTCATATACATCAATAACGTAATATAATCTAACCTAACCCAACCTATCATCTCGGCGGTAATATTTGACAACATTCCTGGTCAGTTGGCCTCTGCGTCTCCGTGGAACCTTCATATACATCAATAACGTAATATAACCTAACCTAACCCAACCTATCATCTCGGCGGTAAAATTTGACAACATTCCTGGCGAGTTGGCCTCTGCGTCTCCGTGGGACTTTTATATACATCAATAACGTAATTTAATCTAACCTAAACCTACGTAACATCTCGGCGGTAATATTTGACAACATTCCTGGCTTGATGGCCTCTACGTCTCCGTGGGACCTTCATATACATCAATAACGTAATATAACCTAACCTAACCCAACCTATCATCTCGGCGGTAATATTTGACATCATTCCTGGCGAGTTGGCCTCTACGCCTCCGTGGGACTTTTATATACATCAAAACGTAATTTACCCTAACCTAACCCAACGTATCATCTCGGCGGTAATATTCGGCAACATTCCTGGAGTGTTGGTCTCTACGTCTCCGTGGGACTTTCATATACATCAATAACGTAATTTAACCTAACCTAAACCAACGTAACATCTCGGCGGTAATATTTGACAACATTCCTGGCTTGCTGGCCTCTATGTTTCCGTGAGACCTTTATATACATCAATAACGTAGTATAACCTAACCTAGCCCAACCTATCATATCGGCGGTAATATTTGGCAACATTCCTGGCTTGTTGGCCTCTACGTCTCCGTGGGACCTTCATATACATCAATAACATAATATTACCTAACCTAACCCAACCTATCATCTCGGCGGTAATACTTGGCAACATTCCTGGCGAGTTGGCCTCTACGTCTCCGTGGAACCTTCATATACATCAATAACGTAATATAACCTAACCTAACCCAACCTATCATCTCGGCGGTAATATTTGACATCATTCCTGTCGAGTTGGCCTCTACGTCTCCGTGGGACTTTTATATACATTAATAACGTAATTTAACCTGACCTAACCCACACTAACATCTCGGCGGTAATATTTGACAACATTCCTGGCGTGTTGGCCTCTACCTCTCCGTGGGACCTTCATATACGTCAATAACGTAATATTATCTAACCTAACCCAACCTATCCTCTCGGCAGTAATATTTGACAACATTCCTGTCGAGTTGGCCTCTACGTCTCCGTGGGACTTTTATATACATCAATAACGTAATTTAACCTAACCTAACCCAACCTAACATCTCGGCGGTAATATTTGACAACATTCCTGGCGAGTTGGCCTCTACGTCTCCGTGGGGCCTTCATATACATCAATAACGTAATATAATCTAACCTAACCCAACCTATCCTCTCGGCAGTAATATTTGACAACATTCCTGACGAGTTGGCCTCTACGTCTCCGTGGGACTTTTATATACATCAATAACGTAATTTAACCTAACCTAAACCAACGTAACATCTCGGCGGTAATATTTGACAACATTCCTGGCTTGCTGGCCTCTATGTTTCCGTGGGACCTTCATATAAATCAATAACATAATATTACCTAACCTAACCCAACCTATCATCTCGGCGGTAATACTTGACAACATTCCTGGCGAGTTGGCCTCTGCGTCTCCGTGGGACTTTTATATACATCAATAACGTAATTTAATCTAACCTAAACCTACGTAACATCTCGGCGGTAATATTTGACAACATTCCTGGCTTGATGGCCTCTACGTCTCCGTGGGACCTTCATATACATCAATAACGTAATATAACCTAACCTAACCCAACCTATCATCTCGGCGGTAATATTTGACATCATTCCTGGCGAGTTGGCCTCTACGTCTCCGTGGGACTTTTATATACATTAATAACGTAATTTAACCTGACCTAACCCACACTAACATCTCGGCGGTAATATTTGACAACATTCCTGGCGAGTTGGCCTCTACCTCTCCGTGGGACCTTCATATACGTCAATAACGTAATATAACCTAACCTAACACAACCTATCATCTCGGCGGTAATATTTGACAACATTCCTGACGAGTTGGCCTCTACGTCTCCGTGGGACTTTTATATACATCAATAACGTAATTTAACCTAACCTAAACCAACGTAACATCTCGGCGGTAATATTTGACAACATTCCTGGCTTGCTGGCTTCTCTGTTTCCGTGGGACCTTCATATACATCAATAACGTAGTATAACCTAACCTAGCCCAACATATCATATCGGCGGTAATATTTGGCAGCATTCCTGGCTTGTTGGCCTCTACGTCTCCGTGGGACCTTCATATACATCAATAACATAATATTACCTAACCTAACCCAACCTATCATCTCGGCGGTAATACTTGACTACATTCCTGGCGAGTTGGCCTCTACGTCTCCGTGGAACCTTCATATACATCAATAACGTAATATAACCTAACCTAACCCAACCTATCATCTCGGCGGTAATATTTGACAACATTCCTGGCGAGTTGGCCTCTACCTCTCCGTGGGACCTTCATATACGTCAATAACGTAATATAATCTAACCTAACCCAACCTATCCTCTCGGCAGTAATATTTGACAACATTCCTGTCGAGTTGGCCTCTACGTCTCCGTGGGACTTTTATATACATCAATAACGTAATTTAACCTAACCTAACCCAACCTAACATCTCGGCGGTAATATTTGACAACATTCCTGGCGAGTTGGCCTCTACGTCTCCGTGGGGCCTTCATATACATCAATAACGTAATATAATCTAACCTAACCCAACCTATCCTCTCGGCAGTAATATTTGACAACATTCCTGTCGAGTTGGCCTCTACGTCTCCGTGGGACTTTTATATACATCAATAACGTAATTTAACCTAACCTAACCCAACCTAACATCTCGGCGGTAATATTTGACAACATTCCTGGCGAGTTGGCCTCTACGTCTCCGTGGGGCCTTCATATACATCAATAACGTAATATAACCTAACCTAACCCAACCTAAGATCTCGGCACTAATATTTGACAACATTCCAGGCGAGTTGGCCTCTACCTCCCCGTGAGACCTTCATATACATCAATAACGTAATATAATCTAACCTAACCCAACCTATCATCTCGGCGGTAATATTTGACAACATTCCTGGTCAGTTGGCCTCTGCGTCTCCGTGGAAACTTCATATACATCAATAACGTAATATAACCTAACCTAACCCAACCTATCATCTCGGCGGTAATATTTGACAACATTCCTGGCGAGTTGGCCTCTACGTCTCCGTGGGACTTTTATATACATCAATAACGTAATTTAACCTAACCTAAACCTACGTAACATCTCGGCGGTAATATTTGACAACATTCCTGGCTTGATGGCCTCTACGTCTCCGTGGGACCTTCATATACATCAATAACGTAATATAACCTAACCTAACCCAACCTAACGTCTCGGCACTAATATTTGACAAAATTCTTGGCGAGTTGGCCTCTACCTCTCCGTGAGACCTTCATATACATCAATAACGTAATATAATATAACCTAACCCAACCTAACATCTCGGCGGTAATATTTGACAACATTCCTGGCGAGTTGGCCTCTACGTCTCCGTGGGGCCTTCATATACATCAATAACGTAATATAATCTAACCTAACCCAACCTATCATCTCGGCGGTAATATTTGACAACATTCCTGACGAGTTGGCCTCTACGTCTCCGTGGGACTTTTATATACATCAATAACGTAATTTAACCTAACCTAAACCAACGTAACATCTCGGCGGTAATATTTGACAACATTCCTGGCTTGCTGGCCTCTATGTTTCCGTGGGACCTTCATATAAATCAATAACATAATATTACCTAACCTAACCCAACCTATCATCTCGGCGGTAATACTTGACAACATTCCTGGCGAGTTGGCCTCTGCGTCTCCGTGGGACTTTTATATACATCAATAACGTAATTTAATCTAACCTAAACCTACGTAACATCTCGGCGGTAATATTTGACAACATTCCTGGCTTGATGGCCTCTACGTCTCCGTGGGACCTTCATATACATCAATAACGTAATATAACCTAACCTAACCCAACCTATCATCTCGGCGGTAATATTTGACATCATTCCTGGCGAGTTGGCCTCTACGTCTCCGTGGGACTTTTATATACATTAATAACGTAATTTAACCTGACCTAACCCACACTAACATCTCGGCGGTAATATTTGACAACATTCCTGGCGAGTTGGCCTCTACCTCTCCGTGGGACCTTCATATACGTCAATAACGTAATATAACCTAACCTAACACAACCTATCATCTCGGCGGTAATATTTGACAACATTCCTGACGAGTTGGCCTCTACGTCTCCGTGGGACTTTTATATACATCAATAACGTAATTTAACCTAACCTAAACCAACGTAACATCTCGGCGGTAATATTTGACAACATTCCTGGCTTGCTGGCTTCTCTGTTTCCGTGGGACCTTCATATACATCAATAACGTAGTATAACCTAACCTAGCCCAACATATCATATCGGCGGTAATATTTGGCAGCATTCCTGGCTTGTTGGCCTCTACGTCTCCGTGGGACCTTCATATACATCAATAACATAATATTACCTAACCTAACCCAACCTATCATCTCGGCGGTAATACTTGACTACATTCCTGGCGAGTTGGCCTCTACGTCTCCGTGGAACCTTCATATACATCAATAACGTAATATAACCTAACCTAACCCAACCTATCATCTCGGCGGTAATATTTGACAACATTCCTGGCGAGTTGGCCTCTACCTCTCCGTGGGACCTTCATATACGTCAATAACGTAATATAATCTAACCTAACCCAACCTATCCTCTCGGCAGTAATATTTGACAACATTCCTGTCGAGTTGGCCTCTACGTCTCCGTGGGACTTTTATATACATCAATAACGTAATTTAACCTAACCTAACCCAACCTAACATCTCGGCGGTAATATTTGACAACATTCCTGGCGAGTTGGCCTCTACGTCTCCGTGGGGCCTTCATATACATCAATAACGTAATATAATCTAACCTAACCCAACCTATCCTCTCGGCAGTAATATTTGACAACATTCCTGTCGAGTTGGCCTCTACGTCTCCGTGGGACTTTTATATACATCAATAACGTAATTTAACCTAACCTAACCCAACCTAACATCTCGGCGGTAATATTTGACAACATTCCTGGCGAGTTGGCCTCTACGTCTCCGTGGGGCCTTCATATACATCAATAACGTAATATAACCTAACCTAACCCAACCTAAGATCTCGGCACTAATATTTGACAACATTCCAGGCGAGTTGGCCTCTACCTCCCCGTGAGACCTTCATATACATCAATAACGTAATATAATCTAACCTAACCCAACCTATCATCTCGGCGGTAATATTTGACAACATTCCTGGTCAGTTGGCCTCTGCGTCTCCGTGGAAACTTCATATACATCAATAACGTAATATAACCTAACCTAACCCAACCTATCATCTCGGCGGTAATATTTGACAACATTCCTGGCGAGTTGGCCTCTACGTCTCCGTGGGACTTTTATATACATCAATAACGTAATTTAACCTAACCTAAACCTACGTAACATCTCGGCGGTAATATTTGACAACATTCCTGGCTTGATGGCCTCTACGTCTCCGTGGGACCTTCATATACATCAATAACGTAATATAACCTAACCTAACCCAACCTAACGTCTCGGCACTAATATTTGACAAAATTCTTGGCGAGTTGGCCTCTACCTCTCCGTGAGACCTTCATATACATCAATAACGTAATATAATATAACCTAACCCAACCTATCATCTCGGCGGTAATATTTGACAACATTCCTGGTCAGTTGGCCTCTACGTCTCCGTGGAACCTTCATGTACATCAATAACGTAATATAACCTAACCTAACCCAACCTATCATCTCGGCGGTAATATTTGACAACATTCCTGGCGAGTTGGTCTCTACGTCTCCGTGGGACTTTTATATACATCAAGAACGTAATTTAACCTAACCTAAACCTACGTAACATCTCGGCGGTAATATTTGACAACATTACTGGCTTGATGGCCTCTACGTCTCCGTGGGACCTTCATATACATCAATAACGTAATATAATATAACCTAACCCAACCTAACATCTCGGCGGTAATATTTGACAACATTCCTGGCGAGTTGGCCTCTACGTCTCCGTGGGGCCTTCATATACATCAATAACGTAATATAATCTAACCTAACCCAACCTATCCTCTCGGCAGTAATATTTGACAACATTCCTGACGAGTTGGCCTCTACGTCTCCGTGGGACTTTTATATACATCAATAACGTAATTTAACCTAACCTAAACCAACGTAACATCTCGGCGGTAATATTTGACAACATTCCTGGCTTGCTGGCCTCTATGTTTCCGTGGGACCTTCATATAAATCAATAACATAATATTACCTAACCTAACCCAACCTATCATCTCGGCGGTAATACTTGACAACATTCCTGGCGAGTTGGCCTCTGCGTCTCCGTGGGACTTTTATATACATCAATAACGTAATTTAATCTAACCTAAACCTACGTAACATCTCGGCGGTAATATTTGACAACATTCCTGGCTTGATGGCCTCTACGTCTCCGTGGGACCTTCATATACATCAATAACGTAATATAACCTAACCTAACCCAACCTATCATCTCGGCGGTAATATTTGACATCATTCCTGGCGAGTTGGCCTCTACGTCTCCGTGGGACTTTTATATACATTAATAACGTAATTTAACCTGACCTAACCCACACTAACATCTCGGCGGTAATATTTGACAACATTCCTGGCGAGTTGGCCTCTACCTCTCCGTGGGACCTTCATATACGTCAATAACGTAATATAACCTAACCTAACACAACCTATCATCTCGGCGGTAATATTTGACAACATTCCTGACGAGTTGGCCTCTACGTCTCCGTGGGACTTTTATATACATCAATAACGTAATTTAACCTAACCTAAACCAACGTAACATCTCGGCGGTAATATTTGACAACATTCCTGGCTTGCTGGCTTCTCTGTTTCCGTGGGACCTTCATATACATCAATAACGTAGTATAACCTAACCTAGCCCAACATATCATATCGGCGGTAATATTTGGCAGCATTCCTGGCTTGTTGGCCTCTACGTCTCCGTGGGACCTTCATATACATCAATAACATAATATTACCTAACCTAACCCAACCTATCATCTCGGCGGTAATACTTGACTACATTCCTGGCGAGTTGGCCTCTACGTCTCCGTGGAACCTTCATATACATCAATAACGTAATATAACCTAACCTAACCCAACCTATCATCTCGGCGGTAATATTTGACAACATTCCTGGCGAGTTGGCCTCTACCTCTCCGTGGGACCTTCATATACGTCAATAACGTAATATAATCTAACCTAACCCAACCTATCCTCTCGGCAGTAATATTTGACAACATTCCTGTCGAGTTGGCCTCTACGTCTCCGTGGGACTTTTATATACATCAATAACGTAATTTAACCTAACCTAACCCAACCTAACATCTCGGCGGTAATATTTGACAACATTCCTGGCGAGTTGGCCTCTACGTCTCCGTGGGGCCTTCATATACATCAATAACGTAATATAATCTAACCTAACCCAACCTATCCTCTCGGCAGTAATATTTGACAACATTCCTGTCGAGTTGGCCTCTACGTCTCCGTGGGACTTTTATATACATCAATAACGTAATTTAACCTAACCTAACCCAACCTAACATCTCGGCGGTAATATTTGACATCATTCCTGGCGAGTTGGCCTCTACGTCTCCGTGGGGCCTTCATATACATCAATAACGTAATATAACCTAACCTAACCCAACCTAAGATCTCGGCACTAATATTTGACAACATTCCAGGCGAGTTGGCCTCTACCTCCCCGTGAGACCTTCATATACATCAATAACGTAATATAATCTAACCTAACCCAACCTATCATCTCGGCGGTAATATTTGACAACATTCCTGGTCAGTTGGCCTCTGCGTCTCCGTGGAAACTTCATATACATCAATAACGTAATATAACCTAACCTAACCCAACCTATCATCTCGGCGGTAATATTTGACAACATTCCTGGTCAGTTGGCCTCTACGTCTCCGTGGAACCTTCATGTACATCAATAACGTAATATAACCTAACCTAACCCAACCTATCATCTCGGCGGTAATATTTGACAACATTCCTGGCGAGTTGGTCTCTACGTCTCCGTGGGACTTTTATATACATCAAGAACGTAATTTAACCTAACCTAAACCTACGTAACATCTCGGCGGTAATATTTGACAACATTACTGGCTTGATGGCCTCTACGTCTCCGTGGGACCTTCATATACATCAATAACATAATATTACCTAACATAACCCAACCTATCATCTCGGCGGTAATACTTGACAACATTCCTGGCGAGTTGGCCTCTACGTCTCCGTGGAACCTTCATATACATCAATAACGTAATATAACCTAACCTAACCCAACCTATCATCTCGGCGGTAATATTTGACATCATTCCTGGCGAGTTGGCCTCTACGCCTCCGTGGGACTTTTATATACATCAAAACGTAATTTACCCTAACCTAACCCAACGTATCATCTCGGCGGTAATATTCGGCAACATTCCTGGAGTGTTGGTCTCTACGTCTCCGTGGGATCTTCATATACATCAATAACGTAATATAACCAAACCTAAACCAACCTATCATCTCGGCGGTAATATTTGACAACATTCCTGGCGAGTCGGCCGCTACGTCTCCGTGCGACCTTCATATACATCAATAACGTAATATAACGTAACCTAACCCAACCTATCATCTCGGCACTAATATTTGACAACATTCCAGGCGAGTTGGCCTCTACGTCTCCGTGGGACCTTCATATACATCAATAACATAATATTACCTAACCTAACCCAACGTATCATCTCGGCGGTAATACTTGACAACATTCCTGGCGAGTTGGCCTCTACGTCTCCGTGGGACTTTTATATACATCAATAACGTAATATAACCTAACCTAACCCAACCTATCATCTCGGCGGTAATATTTGACATCATTCCTGGCGAGTGGGCCTCTACGCCTCCGTGGGACTTTTATATACATCAAAACGTAATTTACCCTAACCTAACCCAACGTAACATCTCGGCGGTAATACTTGACAACATTCCTGGCGAGTTGGCCTCTACGTCTCCGTGGTACTTTTATATACATCAATAACGTAATATAACCTAACCTAACCCAACCTATCATCTCGGCGGTAATATTTGACATCATTCCTGGCGAGTGGGCCTCTACGCCTCCGTGGGACTTTTATATACATCAAAACGTAATTTACCCTAACCTAACCCAACGTAACATCTCGGCGGTAATATTCGGCAACATTCCTGGTGTGTTGGTCCCTACGTCTCCGTGGGATCTTCATATACATCAATAACGTAATATAAACTAACCTAAACCAACCTATCATCTCGGCGGTAATATTTGACAACATTCCAGGCGAGTTGGCCTCTACGTCTCCGTGGGAATTTTATATACATCAATAACGTAATATAACCTAACCTAACCCAACCTAACATCTCGGCACTAATATTTGACAACATTCCTGGCGAGTTGGCCTCTACCTCTCCGTGAGACCTTCATATACATCAATAACGTAATATAATCTAACCTAACCCAACCTATAATCTCGGCGGTAATATTTGACAACATTCCTGGTCAGTTGGCCTCTGCGTCTCCGTGGAACCTTCATATACATCAATAACGTAATATAACCTAACCTAACCCAACCTAACGTCTCGGCACTAATATTTGACAAAATTCTTGGCGAGTTGGCCTCTACCTCTCCGTGAGACCTTCATATACATCAATAACGTAATATAATATAACCTAACCCAACCTATCATCTCGGCGGTCATATTTGACAACATTCCTGGTCAGTTGGCCTCTACGTCTCCGTGGAACCTTCATGTACATCAATAACGTAATATAACCTAACCTAACCCAACCTATCATCTCGGCGGTAATATTTGACAACATTCCTGGCGAGTTGGTCTCTACGTCTCCGTGGGACTTTTATATACATCAAGAACGTAATTTAACCTAACCTAAACCTACGTAACATCTCGGCGGTAATATTTGACAACATTACTGGCTTGATGGCCTCTACGTCTCCGTGGGACCTTCATATACATCAATAACATAATATTACCTAACATAACCCAACCTATCATCTCGGCGGTAATACTTGACAACATTCCTGGCGAGTTGGCCTCTACGTCTCCGTGGAACCTTCATATACATCAATAACGTAATATAACCTAACCTAACCCAACCTACCATCTCGGCGGTAATATTTGACATCATTCCTGTCGAGTTGGCCTCTACGTCTCCGTGGGACTTTTATATACATTAATAACGTAATTTAACCTGACCTAACCCACACTAACATCTCGGCGGTAATATTTGACAACATTCCTGGCGAGTTGGCCTCTACGTCTCCGTGGGACTTTTATATACATCAATAACGTAATTTAACCTAACCTAACCCAACCTAACATCTCGGCGGTAATATTTGACAACATTCCTGGTCAGTTGGCCTCTACGTCTCCGTGGAACCTTCATGTACATCAATAACGTAATATAACCTAACCTAACCCAACCTATCATCTCGGCGGTAATATTTGACAACATTCCTGGCGAGTTGGTCTCTACGTCTCCGTGGGACTTTTATATACATCAAGAACGTAATTTAACCTAACCTAAACCTACGTAACATCTCGGCGGTAATATTTGACAACATTACTGGCTTGATGGCCTCTACGTCTCCGTGGGACCTTCATATACATCAATAACACAATATTACCTAACCTAACCCAACCTATCATCTCGGCGGTAATACTTGACAACATTCCTGGCGAGTTGGCCTCTACGTCTCCGTGGAACCTTCATATACATCAATAACGTAATATAACCTAACCTAACCCAACCTATCATCTCGGCGGTAATATTTGACATCATTCCTGTCGAGTTGGCCTCTACGCCTCCGTGGGACTTTTATATACATCAAAACGTAATTTACCCTAACCTAACCCAACGTATCATCTCGGCGGTAATATTCGGCAACATTCCTGGAGTGTTCGTCTCTACGTCTCCGTGGGATCTTCATATACATCAATAGCGTAATATAACCAAACCTAAACCAACCTATCATCTCGGCGGTAATATTTGACAACATTCCTGGCCAGTCGGCCGCTACGTCTCCGTGCGACCTTCATATACATCAATAACGTAATATAACGTAACCTAACCCAACCTATCATCTCGGCACTAATATTTGACAACATTCCAGGCGAGTTGGCCTCTACGTCTCCGTGGGACCTTCATATACATCAATAACATAATATTACCTAACCTAACCCAACGTATCATCTCGGCGGTAATACTTGACAACATTCCTGGCGAGTTGGCCTCTACGTCTCCGTGGGACTTTTATATACATCAATAACGTAATATCACCTAACCTAACCCAACCTATCATCTCGGCGGTAATATTTGGCATCATTCCTTGCGAGTGGGCCTCTACGCCTCCGTGGGACTTTTATATACATCAAAACGTAATTTACCCTAACCTAACCCAACGTAACATCTCGGCGGTAATACTTGACAACATTCCTGGCGAGTTGGCCTCTACGTCTCCGTGGGACTTTTATATACATCAATAACGTAATATAACCTAACCTAACCCAACCTATTATCTCGGCGGTAATATTTGACATCATTCCTGGCGAGTGGGCCTCTACGCCTCCGTGGGACTTTTATATACATCAAAACGTAATTTACCCTAACCTAACCCAACGTAACATCTCGGCGGTAATATTCGGCAACATTCCTGGAGTGTTGGTCCCTACGTCTCCGTGGGATCTTCATATACATCAATAACGTAATATAAACTAACCTAAACCAACCTATCATCTCGGCGGTAATATTTGACAACATTCCAGGCGAGTTGGCCTCTACGTCTCCGTGGGAATTTTATATACATCAATAACGTAATATAACCTAACCTAACCCAACCTAACATCTCGGCACTAATATTTGACAACATTCCTGGCGAGTTGGCCTCTACCTCTCCGTGAGACCTTCATATACATCAATAACGTAATATAATCTAACCTAACCCAACCTATAATCTCGGCGGTAATATTTGACAACATTCCTGGTCAGTTGGCCTCTGCGTCTCCGTGGAACCTTCATATACATCAATAACGTAATATAACCTAACCTAACCCAACCTATCACCTCGGCGGTAATATTTGACAACATTCCTGGCGAGTTGGCCACTACGTCTCCGTGGGACTTTTATATACATCAATAACGTAATTTAACCTAACCTAAACCTACGTAACATCTCGGCGGTAATATTTGAGAACATTCCTGGCTTGCTGGCCTCTATGTTTCCGTGAGACCTTTATATACATCAATAACGTAGTATAACCTAACCTAGCCCAACCTATCATATCGGCGGTAATATTTGGCAACATTCCTGGCTTGTTGGCCTCTACGTCTCCGTGCGACCTTCATATACATCAATAACATAATATTACCTAACCTAACCCAACCTATCATCTCGGCGGTAATACTTGACAACATTCCTGGCGAGTTGGCCTCTACGTCTCCGTGGAACCTTCATATACATCAATAACGTAATATAACCTAACCTAACCCAACCTATCATCTCGGCGGTAATATTTGACATCATTCCTGTCGAGTTGGCCTCTACGTCTCCGTGGGACTTTTATATACATTAATAACGTAATTTAACCTGACCTAACCCACACTAACATCTCGGCGGTAATATTTGACAACATTCCTGGCGAGTTGGCCTCTACCTCTCCGTGGGACCTTCATATACGTCAATAACGTAATATAATCTAGCCTAACCCAACCTATCCTCTCGGCAGTAATATTTGACAACATTCCTGTCGAGTTGGCCTCTACGTCTCCGTGGGACTTTTATATACATCAATAACGTAATTTAACCTAACCTAACCCAACCTAACATCTCGGCGGTAATATTTGACAACATTCCTGGCGAGTTGGCCTCTACGTCTCCGTGCGGCCTTCATATACATCAATAACGTAATATAATCTAACCTAACCCAACCTATCCTCTCGGCAGTAATATTTGACAACATTCCTGACGAGTTGGCCTCTACGTCTCCGTGGGACTTTTATATACATCAATAACGTAATTTAACCTAACCTAAACCAACGTAACATCTCGGCGGTAATATTTGACAACATTCCTGGCTTGCTGGCCTCTATGTTTCCGTGGGACCTTCATATAAATCAATAACATAATATTACCTAACCTAACCCAACCTATCATCTCGGCGGTAATACTTGACAACATTCCTGGCGAGTTGGCCTCTACCTCTCCGTGAGACCTTCATATACATCAATAACGTAATATAATCTAACCTAACCCAACCTATCATCTCGGCGGTAATATTTGACAACATTCCTGGTCAGTTGGCCTCTGCGTCTCCGTGGAACCTTCATATACATCAATAACGTAATATAACCTAACCTAACCCAACCTATCATCTCGGCGGTAAAATTTGACAACATTCCTGGCGAGTTGGCCTCTGCGTCTCCGTGGGACTTTTATATACATCAATAACGTAATTTAATCTAACCTAAACCTACGTAACATCTCGGCGGTAATATTTGACAACATTCCTGGCTTGATGGCCTCTACGTCTCCGTGGGACCTTCATATACATCAATAACGTAATATAACCTAACCTAACCCAACCTATCATCTCGGCGGTAATATTTGACATCATTCCTGGCGAGTTGGCCTCTACGCCTCCGTGGGACTTTTATATACATCAAAACGTAATTTACCCTAACCTAACCCAACGTATCATCTCGGCGGTAATATTCGGCAACATTCCTGGAGTGTTGGTCTCTACGTCTCCGTGGGACTTTCATATACATCAATAACGTAATTTAACCTAACCTAAACCAACGTAACATCTCGGCGGTAATATTTGACAACATTCCTGGCTTGCTGGCCTCTATGTTTCCGTGAGACCTTTATATACATCAATAACGTAGTATAACCTAACCTAGCCCAACCTATCATATCGGCGGTAATATTTGGCAACATTCCTGGCTTGTTGGCCTCTACGTCTCCGTGGGACCTTCATATACATCAATAACATAATATTACCTAACCTAACCCAACCTATCATCTCGGCGGTAATACTTGACAACATTCCTGGCGAGTTGGCCTCTACGTCTCCGTGGAACCTTCATATACATCAATAACGTAATATAACCTAACCTAACCCAACCTATCATCTCGGCGGTAATATTTGACATCATTCCTGTCGAGTTGGCCTCTACGTCTCCGTGGGACTTTTATATACATTAATAACGTAATTTAACCTGACCTAACCCACACTAACATCTCGGCGGTAATATTTGACAACATTCCTGGCGTGTTGGCCTCTACCTCTCCGTGGGACCTTCATATACGTCAATAACGTAATATTATCTAACCTAACCCAACCTATCCTCTCGGCAGTAATATTTGACAACATTCCTGTCGAGTTGGCCTCTACGTCTCCGTGGGACTTTTATATACATCAATAACGTAATTTAACCTAACCTAACCCAACCTAACATCTCGGCGGTAATATTTGACAACATTCCTGGCGAGTTGGCCTCTACGTCTCCGTGGGGCCTTCATATACATCAATAACGTAATATAATCTAACCTAACCCAACCTATCCTCTCGGCAGTAATATTTGACAACATTCCTGACGAGTTGGCCTCTACGTCTCCGTGGGACTTTTATATACATCAATAACGTAATTTAACCTAACCTAAACCAACGTAACATCTCGGCGGTAATATTTGACAACATTCCTGGCTTGCTGGCCTCTATGTTTCCGTGGGACCTTCATATAAATCAATAACATAATATTACCTAACCTAACCCAACCTATCATCTCGGCGGTAATACTTGACAACATTCCTGGCGAGTTGGCCTCTGCGTCTCCGTGGGACTTTTATATACATCAATAACGTAATTTAATCTAACCTAAACCTACGTAACATCTCGGCGGTAATATTTGACAACATTCCTGGCTTGATGGCCTCTACGTCTCCGTGGGACCTTCATATACATCAATAACGTAATATAACCTAACCTAACCCAACCTATCATCTCGGCGGTAATATTTGACATCATTCCTGGCGAGTTGGCCTCTACGCCTCCGTGGGACTTTTATATACATCAAAACGTAATTTACCCTAACCTAACCCAACGTATCATCTCGGCGGTAATATTCGGCAACATTCCTGGAGTGTTGGTCTCTACGTCTCCGTGGGATCTTCATATACATCAATAACGTAATATAACCAAACCTAAACCAACCTATCATCTCGGCGGTAATATTTGACAACATTCCTGGCGAGTCGGCCTCTACGTCTCCGTGCGACCTTCATATACATCAATAACGTAATATAACGTAACCTAACCCAACCTATCATCTCGGCACTAATATTTGACAACATTCCAGGCGACTTGGCCTCTACGTTTCCGTGGGAATTTTATATACATCAATAACGTAATATCACCTAACCTAACCCAACCTAACATCTTGGCACTAATATTTGACAACATTCCTGGCGAGTTGGCCTCTACCTCTCCGTGAGACCTTCATATACATCAATAACGTAATATAATCTAACCTAACCCAACCTGTCATCTCGGCGGTAATATTTGACAACATTCCTGGTCCGTTGGCCTCTGCGTCTCCGTGGAACCTTCATATACATCAATAACTTAATATAACGTAACCTAACCCAACCTATCATCTCGGCGGTAATATTTGACAACATTCCTGGCGAGTTGGCCTCTACGTCTCCGTGGGACTTTTATATACATCAATAACGTAATTTAACCTAACCTAAACCTACGTAACATCTCGGCGGTAATATTTGACAACATTCCTGGCTTGATGGCCTCTACGTCTCCGTGGGACCTTCATATACATCAATAACGTAATATAACCTAACCTAACACAACCTATCATCTCGGCGGTAATATTTGACATCATTCCTGGCGAGTTGGCCTCTACGCCTCCGTGGGACTTTTATATACATCAAAACGTAATTTACCCTAACCTAACCCAACGTATCATCTCGGCGGTAATATTCGGCAACATTCCTGGAGTGTTGGTCTCTACGTCTCCGTGGGACTTTCATATACATCAATAACGTAATTTAACCTAACCTAAACCAACGTAACATCTCGGCGGTAATATTTGACAACATTCCTGGCTTGCTGGCCTCTATTTTTCCGTGAGACCTTTATATACATCAATAACGTAGTATAACCTAACCTAGCCCAACCTATCATATCGGCGGTAATATTTGGCAACATTCCTGGCTTGTTGGCCTCTACGTCTCCGTGGGACCTTCATATACATCAATAACATAATATTACCTAACCTAACCCAACCTATCATCTCGGCGGTAATACTTGACAACATTCCTGGCGAGATGGCCTCTACGTCTCCGTGGAACCTTCATATACATCAATAACGTAATATAACCTAACCTAACCCAACCTATCATCTCGGCGGTAATATTTGACATCATTCCTGTCGAGTTGGCCTCTACGTCTCCGTGGGACTTTTATATACATTAATAACGTAATTTAACCTGACCTAACCCACACTAACATCTCGGCGGTAATATTTGACAACATTCCTGTCGAGTTGGCCTCTACGTCTCCGTGGGACTTTTATATACATTAATAACGTAATTTAACCTGACCTAACCCACACTAACATCTCGGCGGTAATATTTGACAACATTCCTGGCGTGTTGGCCTCTACCTCTCCGTGGGACCTTCATATACGTCAATAACGTAATATAATCTAACCTAACCCAACCTATCCTCTCGGCAGTAATATTTGACAACATTCCTGTCGACTTGGCCTCTACGTCTCCGTGGGACTTTTATATACATCAATAACGTAATTTAACCTAACCTAACCCAACCTAACATCTCGGCGGTAATATTTGACAACATTCCTGGCGAGTTGGCCCCTACGTCTCCGTGGGGCCTTCATATACATCAATAACGTAATATAATCTAACCTAACCCAACCTATCCTCTCGGCAGTAATATTTGACAACATTCCTGACGAGTTGGCCTCTACGTCTCCGTGGGACTTTTATATACATCAATAACGTAATTTAACCTAACCTAAACCAACGTAACATCTCGGCGGTAATATTTGACAACATTCCTGGCTTGCTGGCCTCTATGTTTCCGTGGGACCTTCATATAAATCAATAACATAATATTACCTAACCTAACCCAACCTATCATCTCGGCGGTAATACTTGACAACATTCCTGGCGAGTTGGCCTCTACCTCTCCGTGAGACCTTCATATACATCAATAACGTAATATAATCTAACCTAACCCAACCTATCATCTCGGCGGTAATATTTGACAACATTCCTGGTCAGTTGGCCTCTGCGTCTCCGTGGGACCTTCATATACATCAATAACATAATATTACCTAACCTAACCCAACCTATCATCTCGGCGGTAATACTTGACAACATTCCTGGCGAGTTGGCCTCTACGTCTCCGTGGAACCTTCATATACATCAATAACGTAATATAACCTAACCTAACCCAACCTATCATCTCGGCGGTAATATTTGACATCATTCCTGTCGAGTTGGCCTCTACGTCTCCGTGGGACTTTTATATACATTAATAACGTAATTTAACCTGACCTAACCCACACTAACATCTCGGCGGTAATATTTGACAACATTCCTGGCGTGTTGGCCTCTACCTCTCCGTGGGACCTTCATATACGTCAATAACGTAATATTATCTAACCTAACCCAACCTATCCTCTCGGCAGTAATATTTGACAACATTCCTGTCGAGTTGGCCTCTACGTCTCCGTGGGACTTTTATATACATCAATAACGTAATTTAACCTAACCTAACCCAACCTAACATCTCGGCGGTAATATTTGACAACATTCCTGGCGAGTTGGCCTCTACGTCTCCGTGGGGCCTTCATATACATCAATAACGTAATATAATCTAACCTAACCCAACCTATCCTCTCGGCAGTAATATTTGACAACATTCCTGACGAGTTGGCCTCTACGTCTCCGTGGGACTTTTATATACATCAATAACGTAATTTAACCTAACCTAAACCAACGTAACATCTCGGCGGTAATATTTGACAACATTCCTGGCTTGCTGGCCTCTATGTTTCCGTGGGACCTTCATATAAATCAATAACATAATATTACCTAACCTAACCCAACCTATCATCTCGGCGGTAATACTTGACAACATTCCTGGCGAGTTGGCCTCTGCGTCTCCGTGGGACTTTTATATACATCAATAACGTAATTTAATCTAACCTAAACCTACGTAACATCTCGGCGGTAATATTTGACAACATTCCTGGCTTGATGGCCTCTACGTCTCCGTGGGACCTTCATATACATCAATAACGTAATATAACCTAACCTAACCCAACCTATCATCTCGGCGGTAATATTTGACATCATTCCTGGCGAGTTGGCCTCTACGCCTCCGTGGGACTTTTATATACATCAAAACGTAATTTACCCTAACCTAACCCAACGTATCATCTCGGCGGTAATATTTGGCAACATTCCTGGAGTGTTGGTCTCTACGTCTCCGTGGGATCTTCATATACATCAATAACGTAATATAACCAAACCTAAACCAACCTATCATCTCGGCGGTAATATTTGACAACATTCCTGGCGAGTCGGCCTCTACGTCTCCGTGCGACCTTCATATACATCAATAACGTAATATAACGTAACCTAACCCAACCTATCATCTCGGCACTAATATTTGACAACATTCCAGGCGACTTGGCCTCTACGTTTCCGTGGGAATTTTATATACATCAATAACGTAATATCACCTAACCTAACCCAACCTAACATCTTGGCACTAATATTTGACAACATTCCTGGCGAGTTGGCCTCTACCTCTCCGTGAGACCTTCATATACATCAATAACGTAATATAATCTAACCTAACCCAACCTGTCATCTCGGCGGTAATATTTGACAACATTCCTGGTCCGTTGGCCTCTGCGTCTCCGTGGAACCTTCATATACATCAATAACTTAATATAACGTAACCTAACCCAACCTATCATCTCGGCGGTAATATTTGACAACATTCCTGGCGAGTTGGCCTCTACGTCTCCGTGGGACTTTTATATACATCAATAACGTAATTTAACCTAACCTAAACCTACGTAACATCTCGGCGGTAATATTTGACAACATTCCTGGCTTGATGGCCTCTACGTCTCCGTGGGACCTTCATATACATCAATAACGTAATATAACCTAACCTAACACAACCTATCATCTCGGCGGTAATATTTGACATCATTCCTGGCGAGTTGGCCTCTACGCCTCCGTGGGACTTTTATATACATCAAAACGTAATTTACCCTAACCTAACCCAACGTATCATCTCGGCGGTAATATTCGGCAACATTCCTGGAGTGTTGGTCTCTACGTCTCCGTGGGACTTTCATATACATCAATAACGTAATTTAACCTAACCTAAACCAACGTAACATCTCGGCGGTAATATTTGACAACATTCCTGGCTTGCTGGCCTCTATTTTTCCGTGAGACCTTTATATACATCAATAACGTAGTATAACCTAACCTAGCCCAACCTATCATATCGGCGGTAATATTTGGCAACATTCCTGGCTTGTTGGCCTCTACGTCTCCGTGGGACCTTCATATACATCAATAACATAATATTACCTAACCTAACCCAACCTATCATCTCGGCGGTAATACTTGACAACATTCCTGGCGAGATGGCCTCTACGTCTCCGTGGAACCTTCATATACATCAATAACGTAATATAACCTAACCTAACCCAACCTATCATCTCGGCGGTAATATTTGACATCATTCCTGTCGAGTTGGCCTCTACGTCTCCGTGGGACTTTTATATACATTAATAACGTAATTTAACCTGACCTAACCCACACTAACATCTCGGCGGTAATATTTGACAACATTCCTGTCGAGTTGGCCTCTACGTCTCCGTGGGACTTTTATATACATTAATAACGTAATTTAACCTGACCTAACCCACACTAACATCTCGGCGGTAATATTTGACAACATTCCTGGCGTGTTGGCCTCTACCTCTCCGTGGGACCTTCATATACGTCAATAACGTAATATAATCTAACCTAACCCAACCTATCCTCTCGGCAGTAATATTTGACAACATTCCTGTCGACTTGGCCTCTACGTCTCCGTGGGACTTTTATATACATCAATAACGTAATTTAACCTAACCTAACCCAACCTAACATCTCGGCGGTAATATTTGACAACATTCCTGGCGAGTTGGCCCCTACGTCTCCGTGGGGCCTTCATATACATCAATAACGTAATATAATCTAACCTAACCCAACCTATCCTCTCGGCAGTAATATTTGACAACATTCCTGACGAGTTGGCCTCTACGTCTCCGTGGGACTTTTATATACATCAATAACGTAATTTAACCTAACCTAAACCAACGTAACATCTCGGCGGTAATATTTGACAACATTCCTGGCTTGCTGGCCTCTATGTTTCCGTGGGACCTTCATATAAATCAATAACATAATATTACCTAACCTAACCCAACCTATCATCTCGGCGGTAATACTTGACAACATTCCTGGCGAGTTGGCCTCTACCTCTCCGTGAGACCTTCATATACATCAATAACGTAATATAATCTAACCTAACCCAACCTATCATCTCGGCGGTAATATTTGACAACATTCCTGGTCAGTTGGCCTCTGCGTCTCCGTGGAACCTTCATATACATCAATAACGTAATATAACCTAACCTAACCCAACCTATCATCTCGGCGGTAAAATTTGACAACATTCCTGGCGAGTTGGCCTCTGCGTCTCCGTGGGACTTTTATATACATCAATAACGTAATTTAATCTAACCTAAACCTACGTAACATCTCGGCGGTAATATTTGACAACATTCCTGGCTTGATGGCCTCTACGTCTCCGTGGGACCTTCATATACATCAATAACGTAATATAACCTAACCTAACCCAACCTATCATCTCGGCGGTAATATTTGACATCATTCCTGGCGAGTTGGCCTCTACGCCTCCGTGGGACTTTTATATACATCAAAACGTAATTTACCCTAACCTAACCCAACGTATCATCTCGGCGGTAATATTCGGCAACATTCCTGGAGTGTTGGTCTCTACGTCTCCGTGGGATCTTCATATACATCAATAACGTAATATAACCAAACCTAAACCAACCTATCATCTCGGCGGTAATATTTGACAACATTCCTGGCGAGTCGGCCTCTACGTCTCCGTGCGACCTTCATATACATCAATAACGTAATATAACGTAACCTAACCCAACCTATCATCTCGGCACTAATATTTGACAACATTCCAGGCGACTTGGCCTCTACGTTTCCGTGGGAATTTTATATACATCAATAACGTAATATCACCTAACCTAACCCAACCTAACATCTCGGCACTAATATTTGACAACATTCCTGGCGAGTTGGCCTCTACCTCTCCGTGAGACCTTCATATACATCAATAACGTAATATAATCTAACCTAACCCAACCTGTCATCTCGGCGGTAATATTTGACAACATTCCTGGTCCGTTGGCCTCTGCGTCTCCGTGGAACCTTCATATACATCAATAACTTAATATAACGTAACCTAACCCAACCTATCATCTCGGCGGTAATATTTGACAACATTCCTGGCGAGTTGGCCTCTACGTCTCCGTGGGACTTTTATATACATCAATAACGTAATTTAACATAACCTAAACCTACGTAACATCTCGGCGGTAATATTTGACAACATTCCTGGCTTGATGGCCTCTACGTCTCCGTGGGACCTTCATATACATCAATAACGTAATATAACCTAACCTAACCCAACCTATCATCTCGGCGGTAATATTTGACATCATTCCTGGCGAGTTGGCCTCTACGCCTCCGTGGGACTTTTATATACATCAAAACGTAATTTACCCTAACCTAACCCAACGTAACATCTCGGCGGTAATATCCGGCAACATTCCTGGAGTGTTGGTCCCTACGTCTCCGTGGGATCTTCATATACATCAATAACGTAATATAACCTAACCTAAACCAACCTATCATCTCGGCGGTACTATTTGACAACATTCCAGGCGAGTTGGCCTCTACGTCTCCATGGGAATTTTATATACATCAATAACGTAATATAACCTAACCTAACCCAACCTAACATCTCGGCACTAATATTTGACAACATTCCTGGCTTGATGGCCTCTACGTCTCCGTGGGACCTTCATATACATCAATAACATAATATTACCTAACCTAACCCAACCTATCATCTCGGCGGTAATACTTGACAACATTCCTGGCGAGTTGGCCTCTACGTCTCCGTGGGACTTTTATATACATCAATAACGTAATATAACCTAACCTAACCCAACCTATCATCTCGGCGGTAATATTTGACATCATTCCTGGCGAGTGGGCCTCTACGCCTCCGTGGGACTTTTATATACATCAAAACGTAATTTACCCTAACCTAACCCAACGTAACATCTCGGCGGTAATATTCGGCAACATTCCTGGAGTGTTGGTCCCTACGTCTCCGTGGGATCTTCATATACATCAATAACGTAATATAACCTAACCTAAACCAACCTATCATCTCGGCGGTCATATTTGACAACATTCCAGGCGAGTTGGCCTCTACGTCTCCGTGGGAATTTTATATACATCAATAACGTAATATAACCTAACCTAACCCAACCTAACATCTCGGCACTAATATTTGACAACATTCCTGGCGAGTTGGCCTCTACATCTCCGTGAGACCTTCATATACATCAATAACGTAATATAATCTAACTTAACCCAACCTATAATCTCGGCGGTAATATTTGACAACATTCCTGGTCAGTTGGCCTCTGCGTCTCCGTGGAACCTTCATATACATCAATAACGTAATATAACCTAACCTAACCCAACCTATCACCTCGGCGGTAATATTTGACAATATTCCTGGCGAGTTGGCCACTACGTCTCCGTGGGACTTTTATATACATCAATAACGTAATTTAACCTAACCTAAACCTACGTAACATCTCGGCGGTAATATTTGACAACATTCCTGGCTTGATGGCCTCTACGTTTCCGTGAGACCTTCATATACATCAATAACATAATATTACTTAACCTAACCCAACCTATCATCTCGGCGGTAATACTTGATAACATTCCTGGCGCGTTGACCTCTACGTCTCCGTGGGACCTTCATATACATCAATAACGTAATATAACCTAACCTAACCCAACCTAACGTCTCGGCACTAATATTTGACAAAATTCTTGGCGAGTTGGCCTCTACCTCTCCGTGAGACCTTCATATACATCAATAACGTAATATAATATAACCTAACCCAACCTATCATCTCGGCGGTAATATTTGACAACATTCCTGGTCAGTTGGCCTCTACGTCTCCGTGGAACCTTCATGTACATCAATAACGTAATATAACCTAACCTAACCCAACCTATCATCTCGGCGGTAATATTTGACAACATTCCTGGCGAGTTGGTCTCTACGTCTCCGTGGGACTTTTATATACATCAAGAACGTAATTTAACCTAACCTAAACCTACGTAACATCTCGGCGGTAATATTTGACAACATTACTGGCTTGATGGCCTCTACGTCTCCGTGGGACCTTCATATACATCAATAACATAATATTACCTAACCTAACCCAACCTATCATCTCGGCGGTAATACTTGACAACATTCCTGGCGAGTTGGCCTCTACGTCTCCGTGGAACCTTCATATACATCAATAACGTAATATAACCTAACCTAACCCAACCTATCATCTCGGCGGTAATATTTGACATCATTCCTGGCGAGTTGGCCTCTACGCCTCCGTGGGACTTTTATATACATCAAAACGTAATTTACCCTAACCTAACCCAACGTATCATCTCGGCGGTAATATTCGGCAACATTCCTGGAGTGTTGGTCTCTACGTCTCCGTGGGATCTTCATATACATCAATAACGTAATATAACCAAACCTAAACCAACCTATCATCTCGGCGGTAATATTTGACAACATTCCTGGCGAGTCGGCCTCTACGTCTCCGTGCGACCTTCATATACATCAATAACGTAATATAACGTAACCTAACCCAACCTATCATCTCGGCACTAATATTTGACAACATTCCAGGCGAGTTGGCCTCTACGTCTCCGTGGGACCTTCATATACATCAATAACATAATATTACCTAACCTAACCCAACGTATCATCTCGGCGATAATACTTGACAACATTCCTGGCGAGTTGGCCTCTACGTCTCCGTGGGACTTTTATATACATCAATAACGTAATATAACCTAACCTAACCCAACCTATCATCTCGGCTGTAATATTTGACAACATTCCTGGCGAGTTGGCCTCTACGTCTCCGTGGGACTTTTATATACATCAAGAACGTAATTTAACCTAACCTAAACCTACGTAACATCTCGGCGGTAATATTTGACAACATTACTGGCTTGATGGCCTCTACGTCTCCGTGGGACCTTCATATACATCAATAACATAATATTACCTAACCTAACCCAACCTATCATCTCGGCGGTAATACTTGACAACATTCCTGGCGAGTTCGCCTCTACGTCTCCGTGGAACCTTCATATACATCAATAACGTAATATAACCTAACCTAAACCAACCTATCATCTCGGCGGTAATATTTGACAACATTCCAGGCGAGTTGGCCTCTACGTCTCCGTGGGAATTTTATATACATCAATAACGTAATATAACCTAACCTAACCCAACCTAACATCTCGGCACTAATATTTGACAACATTCCTGGCTTGATGGCCTCTACGTCTCCGTGGGACCTTCATATACATCAATAACATAATATTACCTAACCTAACCCAACCTATCATCTCGGCGGTAATACTTGACAACATTCCTGGCGAGTTGGCCTCTACGTCTCCTGTGACTTTTATATACATCAATAACGTAATATAACCTAACCTAACCCAACCTATCATCTCGGCTGTAATATTTGACAACATTCCTGGCGAGTTGGCCTCTACGTCTCCGTGGGACTTTTATATACATCAAGAACGTAATTTAACCTAACCTAACCCAATGTAACATCTCGGCGGTAATATTCGGCAACATTCCTGGAGTGTTGGTCCCTACGTCTCCGTGGGATCTTCATATACATCAATAACGTAATATAACCTAACCTAAACCAACCTATCATCTCGGCGGTAATATTTGACAACATTCCAGGCGAGTTGGCCTCTACGTCTCCGTGGGAATTTTATGTACATCAATAACGTAATATAACCTAACCTAACCCAACCTAACATCTCGGCACTAATATTTGACAACATTGCTGGCTTGATGGCCTCTACGTCTCCGTGGAACCTTCATATACATCAATAACGTAATATAACCTAACCTAACCCAACCTATCATCTCGGCGGTAATATTTGACATCATTCCTGTCGAGTTGGCCTCTACGTCTCCGTGGGACTTTTATATACATTAATAACGTAATTTAACCTGACCTAACCCACACTAACATCTCGGCGGTAATATTTGACAACATTCCTGGCGTGTTGGCCTCTACCTCTCCGTGGGACCTTCATATACGTCAATAACGTAATATAATCTAACCTAACCCAACCTATCCTCTCGGCAGTAATATTTGACAACATTCCTGTCGAGTTGGCCTCTACGTCTCCGTGGGACTTTTATATACATCAATAACGTAATTTAACCTAACCTAACCCAACCTAACATCTCGGCGGTAATATTTGACAACATTCCTGGCGAGTTGGCCCCTACGTCTCCGTGGGGCCTTCATATACATCAATAACGTAATATAATCTAACCTAACCCAACCTATCCTCTCGGCAGTAATATTTGACAACATTCCTGACGAGTTGGCCTCTACGTCTCCGTGGGACTTTTATATACATCAATAACGTAATTTAACCTAACCTAAACCAACGTAACATCTCGGCGGTAATATTTGACAACATTCCTGGCTTGCTGGCCTCTATGTTTCCGTGGGACCTTCATATAAATCAATAACATAATATTACCTAACCTAACCCAACCTATCATCTCGGCGGTAATACTTGACAACATTCCTGGCGAGTTGGCCTCTACCTCTCCGTGAGACCTTCATATACATCAATAACGTAATATAATCTAACCTAACCCAACCTATCATCTCGGCGGTAATATTTGACAACATTCCTGGTCAGTTGGCCTCTGCGTCTCCGTGGAACCTTCATATACATCAATAACGTAATATAACCTAACCTAACCCAACCTATCATCTCGGCGGTAAAATTTGACAACATTCCTGGCGAGTTGGCCTCTGCGTCTCCGTGGGACTTTTATATACATCAATAACGTAATTTAATCTAACCTAAACCTACGTAACATCTCGGCGGTAATATTTGACAACATTCCTGGCTTGATGGCCTCTACGTCTCCGTGGGACCTTCATATACATCAATAACGTAATATAACCTAACCTAACCCAACCTATCATCTCGGCGGTAATATTTGACATCATTCCTGGCGAGTTGGCCTCTACGCCTCCGTGGGACTTTTATATACATCAAAACGTAATTTACCCTAACCTAACCCAACGTATCATCTCGGCGGTAATATTCGGCAACATTCCTGGAGTGTTGGTCTCTACGTCTCCGTGGGATCTTCATATACATCAATAACGTAATATAACCAAACCTAAACCAACCTATCATCTCGGCGGTAATACTTGACAACATTCCTGGCGAGTTCGCCTCTACGTCTCCGTGGAACCTTCATATACATCAATAACGTAATATAACCTAACCTAACCCAACCTATCATCTCGGCGGTAATATTTGACATCATTCCTGGCGAGTATGCCTCTACGCCTCCGTGGGACTTTTATATACATCAAAACGTAATTTACCCTAACCTAACCCAACGTAACATCTCGGCGGTAATATTCGGCAACATTCCTGGAGTGTTGGTCCCTACGTCTCCGTGGGATCTTCATATACATCAATAACGTAATATAACCTAACCTAAACCAACCTATCATCTCGGCGGTAATATTTGACAACATTCCAGGCGAGTTGGCCTCTACGTCTCCGTGGGAATTTTATATACATCAATAACGTAATATAACCTAACCTAACCCAACCTAACATCTCGGCACTAATATTTGACAACATTCCTGGCTTGATGGCCTCTACGTCTCCGTGGGACCTTCATATACATCAATAACATAATATTACCTAACCTAACCCAACCTATCATCTCGGCGGTAATACTTGACAACATTCCTGGCGAGTTGGCCTCTACGTCTCCGTGGGACTTTTATATACATCAATAACGTAATATAACCTAACCTAACCCAACCTATCATCTCGGCTGTAATATTTGACATCATTCCTGGCGAGTTGGCCTCTACGCCTCCGTGGGACTTTTATATACATCAAAACGTAATTTACCCTAACCTAACCCAACGTAACATCTCGGCGGCAATATCCGGCAACATTCCTGGAGTGTTGGTCCCTACGTCTCCGTGGGATCTTCATATACATCAATAACGTAATATAACCTAACCTAAACCAACCTATCATCTCGGCGGTACTATTTGACAACATTCCAGGCGAGTTGGCCTCTACGTCTCCATGGGAATTTTATATACATCAATAACGTAATATAACCTAACCTAACCCAACCTAACATCTCGGCACTAATATTTGACAACATTCCTGGCTTGATGGCCTCTACGTCTCCGTGGGACCTTCATATACATCAATAACATAATATTACCTAACCTAACCCAACCTATCATCTCGGCGGTAATACTTGACAACATTCCTGGCGAGTTGGCCTCTACGTCTCCGTGGGACTTTTATATACATCAATAACGTAATATAACCTAACCTAACCCAACCTATCATCTCGGCGGTAATATTTGACATCATTCCTGGCGAGTGGGCCTCTACGCCTCCGTGGGACTTTTATATACATCAAAACGTAATTTACCCTAACCTAACCCAACGTAACATCTCGGCGGTAATATTCGGCAACATTCCTGGAGTGTTGGTCCCTACGTCTCCGTGGGATCTTCATATACATTAATAACGTAATATAACCTAACCTAAACCAACCTATCATCTCGGCGGTCATATTTGACAACATTCCAGGCGAGTTGGCCTCTACGTCTCCGTGGGAATTTTATATACATCAATAACGTAATATAACCTAACCTAACCCAACCTAACATCTCGGCACTAATATTTGACAACATTCCTGGCGAGTTGGCCTCTACATCTCCGTGAGACCTTCATATACATCAATAACGTAATATAATCTAACTTAACCCAACCTATAATCTCGGCGGTAATATTTGAAAACATTCCTGGTCAGTTGGCCTCTGCGTCTCCGTGGAACCTTCATATACATTAATAACGTAATATAACCTAACCTAACCCAACCTATCACCTCGGCGGTAATATTTGACAATATTCCTGGCGAGTTGGCCACTACGTCTCCGTGGGACTTTTATATACATCAATAACGTAATTTAACCTAACCTAAACCTACGTAACATCTCGGCGGTAATATTTGACAACATTCCTGGCTTGATGGCCTCTACGTTTCCGTGAGACCTTCATATACATCAATAACATAATATTACTTAACCTAACCCAACCTATCATCTCGGCGGTAATACTTGATAACATTCCTGGCGCGTTGACCTCTACGTCTCCGTGGGACCTTCATATACATCAATAACGTAATATAACCTAACCTAACCCAACCTAACGTCTCGGCACTAATATTTGACAAAATTCTTGGCGAGTTGGCCTCTACCTCTCCGTGAGACCTTCATATACATCAATAACGTAATATAATATAACCTAACCCAACCTATCATCTCGGCGGTAATATTTGACAACATTCCTGGTCAGTTGGCCTCTACGTCTCCGTGGAACCTTCATGTACATCAATAACGTAATATAACCTAACCTAACCCAACCTATCATCTCGGCGGTAATATTTGACAACATTCCTGGCGAGTTGGTCTCTACGTCTCCGTGGGACTTTTATATACATCAAGAACGTAATTTAACCTAACCTAAACCTACGTAACATCTCGGCGGTAATATTTGACAACATTACTGGCTTGATGGCCTCTACGTCTCCGTGGGACCTTCATATACATCAATAACATAATATTACCTAACCTAACCCAACCTATCATCTCGGCGGTAATACTTGACAACATTCCTGGCGAGTTGGCCTCTACGTCTCCGTGGAACCTTCATATACATCAATAACGTAATATAACCTAACCTAACCCAACCTATCATCTCGGCGGTAATATTTGACATCATTCCTGGCGAGTTGGCCTCTACGTCTCCGTGGGACTTTTATATACATCAAAACGTAATTTACCCGAACCTAACCCAACGTATCATCTCGGCGGTAATATTCGGCAACATTCCTGGAGTGTTGGTCTCTACGTCTCCGTGGGATCTTCATATACATCAATAACGTAATATAACCAAACCTAAACCAACCTATCATCTCGGCGGTAATATTTGACAACATTCCTGGCGAGTCGGCCTCTACGTCTCCGTGCGACCTTCATATACATCAATAACGTAATATAACGTAACCTAACCCAACCTATCATCTCGGCACTAATATTTGACAACATTCCAGGCGAGTTGGCCTCTACGTCTCCGTGGGACCTTCATATACATCAATAACATAATATTACCTAACCTAACCCAACGTATCATCTCGGCGATAATACTTGACAACATTCTTGGCGAGTTGGCCTCTACGTCTCCGTGGGACTTTTATATACATCAATAACGTAATATAACCTAACCTAACCCAACCTATCATCTCGGCTGTAATATTTGACAACATTCCTGGCGAGTTGGCCTCTACGTCTCCGTGGGACTTTTATATACATCAAGAACGTAATTTAACCTAACCTAAACCTACGTAACATCTCGGCGGTAATATTTGACAACATTACTGGCTTGATGGCCTCTACGTCTCCGTGGGACCTTCATATACATCAATAACATAATATTACCTAACCTAACCCAACCTATCATCTCGGCGGTAATACTTGACAACATTCCTGGCGAGTTCGCCTCTACGTCTCCGTGGAACCTTCATATACATCAATAACGTAATATAACCTAACCTAAACCAACCTATCATCTCGGCGGTAATATTTGACAACATTCCAGGCGAGTTGGCCTCTACGTCTCCGTGGGAATTTTATATACATCAATAACGTAATATAACCTAACCTAACCCAACCTAACATCTCGGCACTAATATTTGACAACATTCCTGGCTTGATGGCCTCTACGTCTCCGTGGGACCTTCATATACATCAATAACATAATATTACCTAACCTAACCCAACCTATCATCTCGGCGGTAATACTTGACAACATTCCTGGCGAGTTGGCCTCTACGTCTCCTGTGACTTTTATATACATCAATAACGTAATATAACCTAACCTAACCCAACCTATCACCTCGGCTGTAATATTTGACAACATTCCTGGCGAGTTGGCCTCTACGTCTCCGTGGGACTTTTATATACATCAAGAACGTAATTTAACCTAACCTAACCCAATGTAACATCTCGGCGGTAATATTCGGCAACATTCCTGGAGTGTTGGTCCCTACGTCTCCGTGGGATCTTCATATACATCAATAACGTAATATAACCTAACCTAAACCAACCTATCATCTCGGCGGTAATATTTGACAACATTCCAGGCGAGTTGGCCTCTACGTCTCCGTGGGAATTTTATGTACATCAATAACGTAATATAACCTAACCTAACCCAACCTAACATCTCGGCACTAATATTTGACAACATTGCTGGCTTGATGGCCTCTACGTCTCCGTGGGACCTTCATATACATCAATAACATAATATTACCTAACCTAACCCAACCTATCATCTCGGCGGTATACTTGACAACATTCCTGGCGAGTTGGCCTCTACGTCTCCGTGGGACTTTTATATACATCAATAACGTAATATAACTTAACCTAACCCAACCTATCATCTCGGCTGTAATATTTGACAACATTCCTGGCGAGTTGGCCTCTACCTCTCCGTGGGACTTTTATATACATCAAGAACGTAATTTAACCTAACCTAAACCTACGTAACATCTCGGCGGTAATATTTGACAACATTACTGGCTTGATGGCCTCTACGTCTCCGTGGGACCTTCATATACATCAATAACATAATATTACCTAACCTAACCCAACCTATCATCTCGGCGGTAATACTTGACAACATTCCTGGCGAGTTCGCCTCTACGTCTCCGTGGAACCTTCATATACATCAATAACGTAATATAACCTAACCTAACCCAACCTATCATCTCGGCGGTAATATTTGACATCATTCCTGGCGAGTTGGCCTCTACGCCTCCGTGGGACTTTTATATACATCAAAACGTAATTTACCCTAACCTAACCCAACGTATCATCTCGGCGGTAATATTCGGCAACATTCCTGGAGTGTTGGTCTCTACGTCTCCGTGGGACCTTCATATACATCAATAACATAATATTACCTAACCTAACCCAACCTATCATCTCGGCGGTAATACTTGACAACATTCCTGGCGAGTTGGCCTCTACGTCTCCGTGGGACTTTTATATACATCAATAACGTAATATAACCTAACCTAACCCAACCTATCATCTCGGCTGTAATATTTGACATCATTCCTGGCGAGTTGGCCTCTACGCCTCCGTGGGACTTTTATATACATCAATAACGTAATTTAATCTAACCTAAACCTACGTAACATCTCGGCGGTAATATTTGACAACATTCCTGGCTTGATGGCCTCTACGTCTCCGTGGGACCTTCATATACATCAATAACGTAATATAACCTAACCTAACCCAACCTATCATCTCGGCGGTAATATTTGACATCATTCCTGGCGAGTTGGCCTCTACGCCTCCGTGGGACTTTTATATACATCAAAACGTAATTTACCCTAACCTAACCCAACGTATCATCTCGGCGGTAATATTCGGCAACATTCCTGGAGTGTTGGTCTCTACGTCTCCGTGGGATCTTCATATACATCAATAACGTAATATAACCAAACCTAAACCAACCTATCATCTCGGCGGTAATATTTGACAACATTCCTGGCGAGTCGGCCTCTACGTCTCCGTGCGACCTTCATATACATCAATAACGTAATATAACGTAACCTAACCCAACCTATCATCTCGGCACTAATATTTGACAACATTCCAGGCGACTTGGCCTCTACGTTTCCGTGGGAATTTTATATACATCAATAACGTAATATCACCTAACCTAACCCAACCTAACATCTCGGCACTAATATTTGACAACATTCCTGGCGAGTTGGCCTCTACCTCTCCGTGAGACCTTCATATACATCAATAACGTAATATAATCTAACCTAACCCAACCTGTCATCTCGGCGGTAATATTTGACAACATTCCTGGTCCGTTGGCCTCTGCGTCTCCGTGGAACCTTCATATACATCAATAACTTAATATAACGTAACCTAACCCAACCTATCATCTCGGCGGTAATATTTGACAACATTCCTGGCGAGTTGGCCTCTACGTCTCCGTGGGACTTTTATATACATCAATAACGTAATTTAACCCAACCTAAACCTACGTAACATCTCGGCGGTAATATTTGACAACATTCCTGGCTTGATGGCCTCTACGTCTCCGTGGGACCTTCATATACATCAATAACGTAATATAACCTAACCTAACCCAACCTATCATCTCGGCGGTAATATTTGACATCATTCCTGGCGAGTTGGCCTCTACGCCTCCGTGGGACTTTTATATACATCAAAACGTAATTTACCCTAACCTAACCCAACGTAACATCTCGGCGGTAATATCCGGCAACATTCCTGGAGTGTTGGTCCCTACGTCTCCGTGGGATCTTCATATACATCAATAACGTAATATAACCTAACCTAAACCAACCTATCATCTCGGCGGTACTATTTGACAACATTCCAGGCGAGTTGGCCTCTACGTCTCCATGGGAATTTTATATACATCAATAACGTAATATAACCTAACCTAACCCAACCTAACATCTCGGCACTAATATTTGACAACATTCCTGGCTTGATGGCCTCTACGTCTCCGTGGGACCTTCATATACATCAATAACATAATATTACCTAACCTAACCCAACCTATCATCTCGGCTGTAATATTTGACAACATTCCTGGCGAGTTGGCCTCTACGTCTCCGTGGGACTTTTATATACATCAATAACGTAATATAACCTAACCTAACCCAACCTATCATCTCGGCGGTAATATTTGACATCATTCCTGGCGAGTGGGCCTCTACGCCTCCGTGGGACTTTTATATACATCAAAACGTAATTTACCCTAACCTAACCCAACGTAACATCTCGGCGGTAATATTCGGCAACATTCCTGGAGTGTTGGTCCCTACCTCTCCGTGGGATCTTCATATACATCAATAACGTAATATAACCTAGCCTAAACCAACCTATCATCTCGGCGGTCATATTTGACAACATTCCAGGCGAGTTGGCCTCTACGTCTCCGTGGGAATTTTATATACATCAATAACGTAATATAACCTAACCTAACCCAACCTAACATCTCGGCACTAATATTTGACAACATTCCTGGCGAGTTGGCCTCTACATCTCCGTGAGACCTTCATATACATCAATAACGTAATATAATCTAACTTAACCCAACCTATAATCTCGGCGGTAATATTTGACAACATTCCTGGTCAGTTGGCCTCTGCGTCTCCGTGGAACCTTCATATACATCAATAACGTAATATAACCTAACCTAACCCAACCTATCACCTCGGCGGTAATATTTGACAATATTCCTGGCGAGTTGGCCACTACGTCTCCGTGGGACTTTTATATACATCAATAACGTAATTTAACCTAACCTAAACCTACGTAACATCTCGGCGGTAATATTTGACAACATTCCTGGCTTGATGGCCTCTACGTTTCCGTGGGACCTTCATATACATCAATAACGTAATATAACCTAACCTAACCCAACCTAACGTCTCGGCACTAATATTTGACAAAATTCTTGGCGAGTTGGCCTCTACCTCTCCGTGAGACCTTCATATACATCAATAACGTAATATAATATAACCTAACCCAACCTATCATCTCGGCGGTAATATTTGACAACATTCCTGGTCAGTTGGCCTCTACGTCTCCGTGGAACCTTCATGTACATCAATAACGTAATATAACCTAACCTAACCCAACCTATCATCTCGGCGGTAATATTTGACAACATTCCTGGCGAGTTGGTCTCTACGTCTCCGTGGGACTTTTATATACATCAAGAACGTAATTTAACCTAACCTAACCCAATGTAACATCTCGGCGGTAATATTCGGCAACATTCCTGGAGTGTTGGTCCCTACGTCTCCGTGGGATCTTCATATACATCAATAACGTAATATAACCTAACCTAAACCAACCTATCATCTCGGCGGTAATATTTGACAACATTCCAGGCGAGTTGGCCTCTACGTCTCCGTGGGAATTTTATGTACATCAATAACGTAATATAACCTAACCTAACCCAACCTAACATCTCGGCACTAATATTTGACAACATTGCTGGCTTGATGGCCTCTACGTCTCCGTGGGACCTTCATATACATCAATAACATAATATTACCTAACCTAACCCAACCTATCATCTCGGCGGTATACTTGACAACATTCCTGGCGAGTTGGCCTCTACGTCTCCGTGGGACTTTTATATACATCAATAACGTAATATAACTTAACCTAACCCAACCTATCATCTCGGCTGTAATATTTGACAACATTCCTGGCGAGTTGGCCTCTACGTCTCCGTGGGACTTTTATATACATCAAGAACGTAATTTAACCTAACCTAAACCTACGTAACATCTCGGCGGTAATATTTGACAACATTACTGGCTTGATGGCCTCTACGTCTCCGTGGGACCTTCATGTACATCAATAACATAATATTACCTAACCTAACCCAACCTATCATCTCGGCGGTAATACTTGACAACATTCCTGGCGAGTTCGCCTCTACGTCTCCGTGGAACCTTCATATACATCAATAACGTAATATAACCTAACCTAACCCAACCTATCATCTCGGCGGTAATATTTGACATCATTCCTGGCGAGTTGGCCTCTACGCCTCCGTGGGACTTTTATATACATCAAAACGTAATTTACCCTAACCTAACCCAACGTATCATCTCGGCGGTAATATTCGGCAACATTCCTGGAGTGTTGGTCTCTACGTCTCCGTGGGATCTTGATATACATCAATAACGTAATATAACCAAGCCTAAACCAACCTATCATCTCGGCGGTAATATTTGACAACATTCCCGGCGAGTCGGCCTCTACGTCTCCGTGCGACCTTCATATCCATCAATACCGTAATATAACGTAACCTAACCCAACCTATCATCTCGGCACTAATATTTGACAACATTCCAGGCGAGTTGGCCTCTACGTCTCCGTGGGAATTTTATATACATCAATAACGTAACCTAACCTAACCTAACCCAACCTATCATCTCGGCGGTAATACTTGACAACATTCCTGGCGAGTTGGCCTCTACGTCTCCTGTGACTTTTATATACATCAATAACGTAATATAACCTAACCTAACCCAACCTATCATCTCGGCTGTAATATTTGACAACATTCCTGGCGAGTTGGCCTCTACGTCTCCGTGGGACTTTTATATACATCAAGAACGTAATTTAACCTAACCTAACCCAACGTAACATCTCGGCGGTAATATTCGGCAACATTCCTGGAGTGTTGGTCCCTACGTCTCCGTGGGATCTTCATATACATCAATAACGTAATATAACCTAACCTAAACCAACCTATCATCTCGGCGGTAATATTTGACAACATTCCAGGCGAGTTGGCCTCTACGTCTCCGTGGGAATTTTATGTACATCAATAACGTAATATAACCTAACCTAACCCAACCTAACATCTCGGCACTAATATTTGACAACATTGCTGGCTTGATGGCCTCTACGTCTCCGTGGGACCTTCATATACATCAATAACATAATATTACCTAACCTAACCCAACCTATCATCTCGGCGGTATACTTGACAACATTCCTGGCGAGTTGGCCTCTACGTCTCCGTGGGACTTTTATATACATCAATAACGTAATATAACCTAACCTAACCCAACCTATCATCTCGGCTGTAATATTTGACAACATTCCTGGCGAGTTGGCCTCTACGTCTCCGTGGGACTTTTATATACATCAAGAACGTAATTTAACCTAACCTAAACCTACGTAACATCTCGGCGGTAATATTTGACAACATTACTGGCTTGATGGCCTCTACGTCTCCGTGGGACCTTCATATACATCAATAACATAATATTACCTAACCTAACCCAACCTATCATCTCGGCGGTAATACTTGACAACATTCCTGGCGCGTTGGCCTCTACGTCTCCGTGGGACCTTCATATACATCAATAACGTAATATAACCTAACCTAACCCAACCTATCATCTCGGCGGTAATATTTGACAACATTCCTGACGAGTTGGCCTCTACGCCTCCGTGGGACTTTTATATACATCAAAACGTAATTTACCCTAACCTAACCCAACGTATCATCTCGGCGGTAATATTCGGCAACATTCCTGGAGTGTTGGTCCCTACGTCTCCGTGGGATCTTCATATACATCAATAACGTAATATAACCTAACCTAAACCAACCTATCATCTCGGCGGTAATATTTGACAACATTCCAGGCGAGTTGGCCTCTACGTCTCCGTGGGAATTTTATATACATCAATAACGTAATATAACCTAACCTAACCCAACCTAACATCTCGGCACTAATATTTGACAACATTCCTGGCTTGATGGCCTCTACGTCTCCGTGGGACCTTCATATACATCAATAACATAATATTACCTAACCTAACCCAACCTATCATCTCGGCGGTAATACTTGACAACATTCCTGGCGAGTTGGCCTCTACGTCTCCTGTGACTTTTATATACATCAATAACTTAATATAACCTAACCTAACCCAACCTATCATCTCGGCTGTAATATTTGACAACATTCCTGGCGAGTTGGCCTCTACGTCTCCGTGGGACTTTTATATACATCAAGAACGTAATTTAACCTAACCTAACCCAACGTAACATCTCGGCGGTAATATTCGGCAACATTCCTGGAGTGTTGGTCCCTACGTCTCCGTGGGATCTTCATATACATCAATAACGTAATATAACCTAACCTAAACCAACCTATCATCTCGGCGGTAATATTTGACAACATTCCAGGCGAGTTGGCCTCTACGTCTCCGTGGGAATTTTATGTACATCAATAACGTAATATAACCTAACCTAACCCAACCTAACATCTCGGCACTAATATTTGACAACATTGCTGGCTTGATGGCCTCTACGTCTCCGTGGGACCTTCATATACATCAATAACATAATATTACCTAACCTAACCCAACCTATCATCTCGGCGGTATACTTGACAACATTCCTGGCGAGTTGGCCTCTACGTCTCCGTGGGACTTTTATATACATCAATAACGTAATATAACCTAACCTAACCCAACCTATCATCTCGGCTGTAATATTTGACAACATTCCTGGCGAGTTGGCCTCTACGTCTCCGTGGGACTTTTATATACATCAAGAACGTAATTTAACCTAACCTAAACCTACGTAACATCTCGGCGGTAATATTTGACAACATTACTGGCTTGATGGCCTCTACGTCTCCGTGGGACCTTCATATACATCAATAACATAATATTACCTAACCTAACCCAACCTATCATCTCGGCGGTAATACTTGACAACATTCCTGGCGCGTTGGCCTCTACGTCTCCGTGGGACCTTCATATACATCAATAACGTAATATAACCTAACCTAACCCAACCTATCATCTCGGCGGTAATATTTGACAACATTCCTGACGAGTTGGCCTCTACGCCTCCGTGGGACTTTTATATACATCAAAACGTAATTTACCCTAACCTAACCCAACGTATCATCTCGGCGGTAATATTCGGCAACATTCCTGGAGTGTTGGTCTCTACGTCTCCGTGGGATCTTGATATACATCAATAACGTAATATAACCAAACCTAAACCAACCTATCATCTCGGCGGTAATATTTGACAACATTCCCGGCGAGTCGGCCTCTACGTCTCCGTGCGACCTTCATATACATCAATAACGTAATATAACGTAACCTAACCCAACCTATAATCTCGGCACTAATATTTGACAACATTCCTGGTCAGTTGGCCTCTGCGTCTCCGTGGAACCTTCATATACATCAATAACGTAATATAACCTAACCTAACCCAACCTATCATCTCGGCACTAATATTTGACAACATTCCCGGCGAGTCGGCCTCTACGTCTCCGTGCGACCATCATATACATCAATAACGTAATATAACGTAACCTAACCCAACCTATCATCTCGGCACTAATATTTGACAACATTCCTGGTCAGTTGGCCTCTGCGTCTCCGTGGAACCTTCATATACATCAATAACGTAATATAACCTAACCTAACCCAACCTATCATCTCGGCGGTAATATTTGACAACATTCCTGGCGAGTTGGCCTCTACGTCTCCGTGGGACTTTTATATACATCAATAACGTAATTTAACCTAACCTAAACCTACGTAACATCTCGGCGGTAATATTTGACAACATTCCTGGCTTGATGGCCTCTACGTCTCCGTGGGACCTTCATATACATCAATAACGTAATATAACCTAACCTAACCCAACCTATCATCTCGGCGGTAATATTTGACATCATTCCTGGCGAGTTGGCCTCTACGCCTCCGTGGGACTTTTATATACATCAAAACGTAATTTACCCTAATCTAACCCAACGTAACATCTCGGCGGTAATATTCGGCAACATTCCTGGAGTGTTGGTCCCTACGTCTCCGTGGGATCTTCATATACATCAATAACGTAATATAACCTAACCTAAACCAACCTATCATCTCGGCGGTAATATTTGACAACATTCCAGGCGAGTTGGCCTCTACGTCTCCGTGGGAATTTTATATACATCAATAACGTAATATAACCTAACCTAACCCAACCTAACATCTCGGCACTAATATTTGACAACATTCCTGGCTTGATGGCCTCTACGTCTCCGTGGGACCTTCATATACATCAATAACATAATATTACCTAACCTAACCCAACCTATCATCTCGGCGGTAATACTTGACAACATTCCTGGCGAGTTGGCCTCTACGTCTCCTGTGACTTTTATATACATCAATAACGTAATATAACCTAACCTAACCCAACCTATCATCTCGGCTGTAATATTTGACAACATTCCTGGCGAGTTGGCCTCTACGTCTCCGTGGGACTTTTATATACATCAAGAACGTAATTTAACCTAACCTAACCCAACGTAACATCTCGGCGGTAATATTCGGCAACATTCCTGGAGTGTTGGTCCCTACGTCTCCGTGGGATCTTCATATACATCAATAACGTAATATAACCTAACCTAAACCAACCTATCATCTCGGCGGTAATATTTGACAACATTCCAGGCGAGTTGGCCTCTACGTCTCCGTGGGAATTTTATGTACATCAATAACGTAATATAACCTAACCTAACCCAACCTAACATCTCGGCACTAATATTTGACAACATTGCTGGCTTGATGGCCTCTACGTCTCCGTGGGACCTTCATATACATCAATAACATAATATTACCTAACCTAACCCAACCTATCATCTCGGCGGTATACTTGACAACATTCCTGGCGAGTTGGCCTCTACGTCTCCGTGGGAATTTTATATACATCAATAACATAATATTACCTAACCTAACCCAACCTATCATCTCGGCGGTAATACTTGACAACATTCCTAGCGATTTGGCCTCTACGTCTCCGTGGGACTTTTATATACATCAATAACGTAATATAACCTAACCTAACCCAACCTATCATCTCGGCTGTAATATTTGACAACATTCCTGGCGAGTTGGCCTCTACGTCTCCGTGGGACTTTTATATACATCAATAACGTAATATAACCTAACCTAACCCAACCTATCATCTCGGCGGTAATATTTGACATCATTCCTGGCGAGTGGGCCTCTACGCCTCCGTGGGACTTTTATATACATCAAAACGTAATTTACCCTAACCTAACCCAACGTAACATCTCGGCGGTAATATTCGGCAACATTCCTGGAGTGTTGGTCCCTACGTCTCCGTGGGATCTTCATATACATCAATGACGTAATATAACCTAACCTAAACCAACCTATCATCTCGGCGGTAATATTTGACAACATTCCAGGCGAGTTGGCCTCTACGTCTCCGTGGGAATTTTATATACATCAATAACGTAATATAACCTAACCTAACCCAACCTAACATCTCGGCACTAATATTTGACAACATTCCTGGCTTGATGGCCTCTACGTCTCCGTGGGACCTTCATATACATCAATAACATAATATTACCTAACCTAACCGAACCTATCATCTCGGCGGTAATACTTGACAACATTCCTGGCGAGTTGGCCTCTACGTCTCCGTGGGACTTTTATATACATCAATAACGTAATATAACCTAACCTAACCCAACCTATCATCTCGGCTGTAATATTTGACAACATTCCTGGCGAGTTGGCCTCTACGTCTCCGTGGGACTTTTATATACATCAAGAACGTAATTTAACCTAACCTAAACCTACGTAACATCTCGGCGGTAATATTTGACAACATTACTGGCTTGATGGCCTCTACGTCTCCGTGGGACCTTCATATACATCAATAACATAATATTACCTAACCTAACCCAACCTATCATCTCGGCGGTAATACTTGACAACATTCCTGGCGAGTTCGCCTCTACGTCTCCGTGGAACCTTCATATACATCAATAACGTAATATAACCTAACCTAACCCAACCTATCATCTCGGCGGTAATATTTGACATCATTCCTGGCGAGTATGCCTCTACGCCTCCGTGGGACTTTTATATACATCAAAACGTAATTTACCCTAACCTAACCCAACGTAACATCTCGGCGGTAATATTCGGCAACATTCCTGGAGTGTTGGTCCCTACGTCTCCGTGGGATCTTCATATACATCAGTAACGTAATATAACCTAACCTAAACCAACCTATCATCTCGGCGGTAATATTTGACAACATTCCAGGCGAGTTGGCCTCTACGTCTCCGTGGGAATTTTATATACATCAATAACGTAATATAACCTAACCTAACCCAACCTAACATCTCGGCACTAATATTTGACAACATTCCTGGCTTGATGGCCTCTACGTCTCCGTGGGACCTTCATATACATCAATAACATAATATTACCTAACCTAACCCAACCTATCATCTCGGCGGTAATACTTGACAACATTCCTGGCGAGTTGGCCTCTACGTCTCCGTGGGACTTTTATATACATCAATAACGTAATATAACCTAACCTAACCCAACCTATCATCTCGGCTGTAATATTTGACAACATTCCTGGCGAGTTGGCCTCTACGTCTCCGTGGGACTTTTATATACATCAAGAACGTAATTTAACCTAACCTAAACCTACGTAACATCTCGGCGGTAATATTTGACAACATTACTGGCTTGATGGCCTCTACGTCTCCGTGGGACCTTCATATACATCAATAACATAATATTACCTAACCTAACCCAACCTATCATCTCGGCGGTAATACTTGACAACATTCCTGGCGAGTTCGCCTCTACGTCTCCGTGGAACCTTCATATACATCAATAACGTAATATAACCTAACCTAACCCAACCTATCATCTCGGCGGTAATATTTGACATCATTCCTGGCGAGTTGGCCTCTACGCCTCCGTGGGACTTTTATATACATCAAAACGTAATTTACCCTAACCTAACCCAACGTATCATCTCGGCGGTAATATTCGGCAACATTCCTGGAGTGTTGGTCTCTACGTCTCCGTGGGATCTTCATATACATCAATAACGTAATATAACCAAACCTAAACCAACCTATCATCTCGGCGGTAATATTTGACAACATTCCTGGCGAGTCGGCCTCTACGTCTCCGTGCGACCTTCATATACATCAATAACGTAATATAACGTAACCTAACCCAACCTATCATCTCGGCACTAATATTTGACAACATTCCTGGTCAGTTGGCCTCTGCGTCTCCGTGGAACCTTCATATACATCAGTAACGTAATATAACCTAACCTAACCCAACCTATCATCTCGGCGGTAATATTTGACAACATTCCTGGCGAGTTGGCCTCTACGTCTCCGTGGGACTTTTATATACATCAATAACGTAATTTAACCTAACCTAAACCTACGTAACATCTCGGCGGTAATATTTGACAACATTCCTGGCTTGATGGCCTCTACGTCTCCGTGGGACCTTCATATACATCAATAACGTAATATAACCTAACCTAACCCAACCTATCATCTCGGCGGTAATATTTGACATCATTCCTGGCGAGTTGGCCTCTACGCCTCCGTGGGACTTTTATATACATCAAAACGTAATTTACCCTAATCTAACCCAACGTAACATCTCGGCGGTAATATTCGGCAACATTCCTGGAGTGTTGGTCCCTACGTCTCCGTGGGATCTTCATATACATCAATAACGTAATATAACCTAACCTAACCCAACCTATCATCTCGGCACTAATATTTGACAACATTCCAGGCGAGTTGGCCTCTACGTCTCCGTGGGAATTTTATATACATCAATAACATAATATTACCTAACCTAACCCAACCTATCATCTCGGCGGTAATACTTGACAACATTCCTAGCGAGTTGGCCTCTACGTCTCCGTGGGACTTTTATATACATCAATAACGTAATATAACCTAACCTAACCCAACCTATCATCTCGGCTGTAATATTTGACAACATTCCTGGCGAGTTGGCCTCTACGTCTCCGTGGGACTTTTATATACATCAATAACGTAATATAACCTAACCTAACCCAACCTATCATCTCGGCGGTAATATTTGACAACATTCCTGGCGAGTTGGCCTCTACGTCTCCGTGGGACTTTTATATACATCAATAACGTAATATAACCTAACCTAACCCAACCTATCATCTCGGCTGTAATATTTGACAACATTCCTGGCGAGTTGGCCTCTACGTCTCCGTGGGACTTTTATATACATCAAGAACGTAATTTAACCTAACCTAAACCTACGTAACATCTCGGCGGTAATATTTGACAACATTACTGGCTTGATGGCCTCTACGTCTCCGTGGGACCTTCATATACATCAATAACATAATATTACCTAACCTAACCCAACCTATCATCTCGGCGGTAATACTTGACAACATTCCTGGCGAGTTCGCCTCTACGTCTCCGTGGAACCTTCATATACATCAATAACGTAATATAACCTAACCTAACCCAACCTATCATCTCGGCGGTAATATTTGACATCATTCCTGGCGAGTTGGCCTCTACGCCTCCGTGGGACTTTTATATACATCAAAACGTAATTTACCCTAACCTAACCCAACGTATCATCTCGGCGGTAATATTCGGCAACATTCCTGGAGTGTTGGTCTCTACGTCTCCGTGGGATCTTCATATACATCAATAACGTAATATAACCAAACCTAAACCAACCTATCATCTCGGCGGTAATATTTGACAACATTCCTGGCGAGTCGGCCTCTACGTCTCCGTGCGACCTTCATATACATCAATAACGTAATATAACGTAACCTAACCCAACCTATCATCTCGGCACTAATATTTGACAACATTCCTGGTCAGTTGGCCTCTGCGTCTCCGTGGAACCTTCATATACATCAATAACGTAATATAACCTAACCTAACCCAACCTATCATCTCGGCGGTAATATTTGACAACATTCCTGGCGAGTTGGCCTCTACGTCTCCGTGGGACTTTTATATACATCAATAACGTAATTTAACCTAACCTAAACCTACGTAACATCTCGGCGGTAATATTTGGCAACATTCCTGGCTTGATGGCCTCTACGTCTCCGTGGGACCTTCATATACATCAATAACGTAATATAACCTAACCTAACCCAACCTATCATCTCGGCGGTAATATTTGACATCATTCCTGGCGAGTTGGCCTCTACGCCTCCGTGGGACTTTTATATACATCAAAACGTAATTTACCCTAATCTAACCCAACGTAACATCTCGGCGGTAATATTCGGCAACATTCCTGGAGTGTTGGTCCCTACGTCTCCGTGGGATCTTCATATACATCAATAACGTAATATAACCTAACCTAACCCAACCTATCATCTCGGCACTAATATTTGACAACATTCCAGGCGAGTTGGCCTCTACGTCTCCGTGGGAATTTTATATACATCAATAACATAATATTACCTAACCTAACCCAACCTATCATCTCGGCGGTAATACTTGACAACATTCCTAGCGAGTTGGCCTCTACGTCTCCGTGGGACTTTTATATACATCAATAACGTAATATAACCTAACCTAACCCAACCTATCATCTCGGCTGTAATATTTGACAACATTCCTGGCGAGTTGGCCTCTACGTCTCCGTGGGACTTTTATATACATCAATAACGTAATATAACCTAACCTAACCCAACCTATCATCTCGGCGGTAATATTTGACAACATTCCTGGCGAGTTGGCCTCTACGTCTCCGTGGGACTTTTATATACATCAATAACGTAATATAACCTAACCTAACCCAACCTATCATCTCGGCTGTAATATTTGACAACATTCCTGGCGAGTTGGCCTCTACGTCTCCGTGGGACTTTTATATACATCAAGAACGTAATTTAACCTAACCTAAACCTACGTAACATCTCGGCGGTAATATTTGACAACATTACTGGCTTGATGGCCTCTACGTCTCCGTGGGACCTTCATATACATCAATAACATAATATTACCTAACCTAACCCAACCTATCATCTCGGCGGTAATACTTGACAACATTCCTGGCGAGTTCGCCTCTACGTCTCCGTGGAACCTTCATATACATCAATAACGTAATATAACCTAACCTAACCCAACCTATCATCTCGGCGGTAATATTTGACATCATTCCTGGCGAGTTGGCCTCTACGCCTCCGTGGGACTTTTATATACATCAAAACGTAATTTACCCTAACCTAACCCAACGTATCATCTCGGCGGTAATATTCGGCAACATTCCTGGAGTGTTGGTCTCTACGTCTCCGTGGGATCTTCATATACATCAATAACGTAATATAACCAAACCTAAACCAACCTATCATCTCGGCGGTAATATTTGACAACATTCCTGGCGAGTCGGCCTCTACGTCTCCGTGCGACCTTCATATACATCAATAACGTAATATAACGTAACCTAACCCAACCTATCATCTCGGCACTAATATTTGACAACATTCCTGGTCAGTTGGCCTCTGCGTCTCCGTGGAACCTTCATATACATCAATAACGTAATATAACCTAACCTAACCCAACCTATCATCTCGGCGGTAATATTTGACAACATTCCTGGCGAGTTGGCCTCTACGTCTCCGTGGGACTTTTATATACATCAATAACGTAATTTAACCTAACCTAAACCTACGTAACATCTCGGCGGTAATATTTGACAACATTCCTGGCTTGATGGCCTCTACGTCTCCGTGGGACCTTCATATACATCAATAACGTAATATAACCTAACCTAACCCAACCTATCATCTCGGCGGTAATATTTGACATCATTCCTGGCGAGTTGGCCTCTACGCCTCCGTGGGACTTTTATATACATCAAAACGTAATTTACCCTAATCTAACCCAACGTAACATCTCGGCGGTAATATTCGGCAACATTCCTGGAGTGTTGGTCCCTACGTCTCCGTGGGATCTTCATATACATCAATAACGTAATATAACCTAACCTAACCCAACCTATCATCTCGGCACTAATATTTGACAACATTCCAGGCGAGTTGGCCTCTACGTCTCCGTGGGAATTTTATATACATCAATAACATAATATTACCTAACCTAACCCAACCTATCATCTCGGCGGTAATACTTGACAACATTCCTAGCGAGTTGGCCTCTACGTCTCCGTGGGACTTTTATATACATCAATAACGTAATATAACCTAACCTAACCCAACCTATCATCTCGGCTGTAATATTTGACAACATTCCTGGCGAGTTGGCCTCTACGTCTCCGTGGGACTTTTATATACATCAATAACGTAATATAACCTAACCTAACCCAACCTATCATCTCGGCGGTAATATTTGACAACATTCCTGGCGAGTTGGCCTCTACGTCTCCGTGGGACTTTTATATACATCAAGAACGTAATTTAACCTAACCTAAACCTACGTAACATCTCGGCGGTAATATTTGACAACATTACTGGCTTGATGGCCTCTACGTCTCCGTGGGACCTTCATATACATCAATAACATAATATTACCTAACCTAACCCAACCTATCATCTCGGCGGTAATACTTGACAACATTCCTGGCGCGTTGGCCTCTACGTCTCCGTGGGACCTTCATATACATCAATAACGTAATATAACCTAACCTAACCCAACCTATCATCTCGGCGGTAATATTTGACAACATTCCTGACGAGTTGGCCTCTACGCCTCCGTGGGACTTTTATATACATCAAAACGTAATTTACCCTAACCTAACCCAACGTATCATCTCGGCGGTAATATTCGGCAACATTCCTGGCGTGTTGGTCTCTACGTCTCCGTGGGATCTTGATATACATCAATAACGTAATATAACCAAACCTAAACCAACCTATCATCTCGGCGGTAAAATTTGACAACATTCCCGGCGAGTCGGCCTCTACGTCTCCGTGCGACCTTCATATACATCAATAACGTAATATAACGTAACCTAACCCAACCTATCATCTCGGCACTAATATTTGACAACATTCCTGGTCAGTTGGCCTCTGCGTCTCCGTGGAACCTTCATATACATCAATAACGTAATATAACCTAACCTAACCCAACCTATCATCTCGGCGGTAATATTTGACAACATTCCTGGCGAGTTGGCCTCTACGTCTCCGTGGGACTTTTATATACATCAATAACGTAATTTAACCTAACCTAAACCTACGTAACATCTCGGCGGTAATATTTGACAACATTCCTGGCTTGATGGCCTCTACGTCTCCGTGGGACCTTCATATACATCAATAACGTAATATAACCTAACCTAACCCAACCTATCATCTCGGCGGTAATACTTGACAACATTCCTGGCGCGTTGGCCTCTACGTCTCCGTGGGACCTTCATATACATCAATAACGTAATATAACCTAACCTAACCCAACCTATCATCTCGGCGGTAATATTTGACAACATTCCTGACGAGTTGGCCTCTACGCCTCCGTGGGACTTTTATATACATCAAAACGTAATTTACCCTAACCTAACCCAACGTATCATCTCGGCGGTAATATTCGGCAACATTCCTGGCGTGTTGGTCTCTACGTCTCCGTGGGATCTTGATATACATCAATAACGTAATATAACCAAACCTAAACCAACCTATCATCTCGGCGGTAAAATTTGACAACATTCCCGGCGAGTCGGCCTCTACGTCTCCGTGCGACCTTCATATACATCAATAACGTAATATAACGTAACCTAACCCAACCTATCATCTCGGCACTAATATTTGACAACATTCCTGGTCAGTTGGCCTCTGCGTCTCCGTGGAACCTTCATATACATCAATAACGTAATATAACCTAACCTAACCCAACCTATCATCTCGGCGGTAATATTTGACAACATTCCTGGCGAGTTGGCCTCTACGTCTCCGTGGGACTTTTATATACATCAATAACGTAATTTAACCTAACCTAAACCTACGTAACATCTCGGCGGTAATATTTGACAACATTCCTGGCTTGATGGCCTCTACGTCTCCGTGGGACCTTCATATACATCAATAACGTAATATAACCTAACCTAACCCAACCTATCATCTCGGCGGTAATATTTGACATCATTCCTGGCGAGTTGGCCTCTACGCCTCCGTGGGACTTTTATATACATCAAAACGTAATTTACCCTAATCTAACCCAACGTAACATCTCGGCGGTAATATTCGGCAACATTCCTGGAGTGTTGGTCCCTACGTCTCCGTGGGATCTTCATATACATCAATAACGTAATATAACCTAACCTAAACCAACCTATCATCTCGGCGGTAATATTTGACAACATTCCAGGCGAGTTGGCCTCTACGTCTCCGTGGGAATTTTATATACATCAATAACGTAATATAACCTAACCTAACCCAACCTAACATCTCGGCACTAATATTTGACAACATTCCTGGCTTGATGGCCTCTACGTCTCCGTGGGACCTTCATATACATCAATAACATAATATTACCTAACCTAACCCAACCTATCATCTCGGCGGTAATACTTGACAACATTCCTGGCGAGTTGGCCTCTACGTCTCCTGTGACTTTTATATACATCAATAACGTAATATAACCTAACCTAACCCAACCTATCATCTCGGCTGTAATATTTGACAACATTCCTGGCGAGTTGGCCTCTACGTCTCCGTGGGACTTTTATATACATCAAGAACGTAATTTAACCTAACCTAACCCAACGTAACATCTCGGCGGTAATATTCGGCAACATTCCTGGAGTGTTGGTCCCTACGTCTCCGTGGGATCTTCATATACATCAATAACGTAATATAACCTAACCTAAACCAACCTATCATCTCGGCGGTAATATTTGACAACATTCCAGGCGAGTTGGCCTCTACGTCTCCGTGGGAATTTTATGTACATCAATAACGTAATATAACCTAACCTAACCCAACCTAACATCTCGGCACTAATATTTGACAACATTGCTGGCTTGATGGCCTCTACGTCTCCGTGGGACCTTCATATACATCAATAACATAATATTACCTAACCTAACCCAACCTATCATCTCGGCGGTATACTTGACAACATTCCTGGCGAGTTGGCCTCTACGTCTCCGTGGGACTTTTATATACATCAATAACGTAATATAACCTAACCTAACCCAACCTATCATCTCGGCTGTAATATTTGACAACATTCCTGGCGAGTTGGCCTCTACGTCTCCGTGGGACTTTTATATACATCAAGAACGTAATTTAACCTAACCTAAACCTACGTAACATCTCGGCGGTAATATTTGACAACATTACTGGCTTGATGGCCTCTACGTCTCGGTGGGACCTTCATATACATCAATAACATAATATTACCTAACCTAACCCAACCTATCATCTCGGCGGTAATACTTGACAACATTCCTGGCGCGTTGGCCTCTACGTCTCCGTGGGACCTTCATATACATCAATAACGTAATATAACCTAACCTAACCCAACCTATCATCTCGGCGGTAATATTTGACAACATTCCTGACGAGTTGGCCTCTACGCCTCCGTGGGACTTTTATATACATCAAAACGTAATTTACCCTAACCTAACCCAACGTATCATCTCGGCAGTAATATTCGGCAACATTCCTGGAGTGTTGGTCTCTACGTCTCCGTGGGATCTTGATATACATCAATAACGTAATATAACCAAACCTAAACCAACCTATCATCTCGGCGGTAATATTTGACAACATTCCCGGCGAGTCGGCCTCTACGTCTCCGTGCGACCTTCATATACATCAATAACGTAATATAACGTAACCTAACCCAACCTATCATCTCGGCACTAATATTTGACAACATTCCTGGTCAGTTGGCCTCTGCGTCTCCGTGGAACCTTCATATACATCAATAACGTAATATAACCTAACCTAACCCAACCTATCATCTCGGCGGTAATATTTGACAACATTCCTGGCGAGTTGGCCTCTACGTCTCCGTGGGACTTTTATATACATCAATAACGTAATTTAACCTAACCTAAACCTACGTAACATCTCGGCGGTAATATTTGACAACATTCCTGGCTTGATGGCCTCTACGTCTCCGTGGGACCTTCATATACATCAATAACGTAATATAACCTAACCTAACCCAACCTATCATCTCGGCGGTAATATTTGACATCATTCCTGGCGAGTTGGCCTCTACGCCTCCGTGGGACTTTTATATACATCAAAACGTAATTTACCCTAATCTAACCCAACGTAACATCTCGGCGGTAATATTCGGCAACATTCCTGGAGTGTTGGTCCCTACGTCTCCGTGGGATCTTCATATACATCAATAACGTAATATAACCTAACCTAACCCAACCTATCATCTCGGCACTAATATTTGACAACATTCCAGGCGAGTTGGCCTCTACGTCTCCGTGGGAATTTTATATACATCAATAACATAATATTACCTAACCTAACCCAACCTATCATCTCGGCGGTAATACTTGACAACATTCCTAGCGAGTTGGCCTCTACGTCTCCGTGGGACTTTTATATACATCAATAACGTAATATAACCTAACCTAACCCAACCTATCATCTCGGCTGTAATATTTGACAACATTCCTGGCGAGTTGGCCTCTACGTCTCCGTGGGACTTTTATATACATCAATAACGTAATATAACCTAACCTAACCCAACCTATCATCTCGGCGGTAATATTTGACATCATTCCTGGCGAGTTGGCCTCTACGCCTCCGTGGGACTTTTATATACATCAAAACGTAATTTACCCTAACCTAACCCAACGTAACATCTCGGCGGTAATATTCGGCAACATTCCTGGAGTGTTGGTCCCTACGTCTCCGTGGGATCTTCATATACATCAATAACGTAATATAACCTAACCTAAACCAACCTATCATCTCGGCGGTAATATTTGACAACATTCCAGGCGAGTTGGCCTCTACGTCTCCGTGGGAATTTTATATACATCAATAACGTAATATAACCTAACCTAACCCAACCTAACATCTCGGCACTAATATTTGACAACATTCCTGGCTTGATGGCCTCTACGTCTCCGTGGGACCTTCATATACATCAATAACATAATATTACCTAACCTAACCCAACCTATCATCTCGGCGGTAATACTTGACAACATTCCTGGCGAGTTGGCCTCTACGTCTCCGTGGGACTTTTATATACATCAATAACGTAATATAACCTAACCTAACCCAACCTATCATCTCGGCGGTAATATTTGACATCATTCCTGGCGAGTTGGCCTCTACGCCTCCGTGGGACTTTTATATACATCAAAACGTAATTTACCCTAATCTAACCCAACGTAACATCTCGGCGGTAATATTCGGCAACATTCCTGGAGTGTTGGTCCCTACGTCTCCGTGGGATCTTCATATACATCAATAACGTAATATAACCTAACCTAAACCAACCTATCATCTCGGCGGTAATATTTGACAACATTCCAGGCGAGTTGGCCTCTACGTCTCCGTGGGAATTTTATATACATCAATAACGTAATATAACCTAACCTAACCCAACCTAACATCTCGGCACTAATATTTGACAACATTCCTGGCTTGATGGCCTCTACGTCTCCGTGGGACCTTCATATACATCAATAACATAATATTACCTAACCTAACCCAACCTATCATCTCGGCGGTAATACTTGACAACATTCCTGGCGAGTTGGCCTCTACGTCTCCTGTGACTTTTATATACATCAATAACGTAATATAACCTAACCTAACCCAACCTATCATCTCGGCTGTAATATTTGACAACATTCCTGGCGAGTTGGCCTCTACGTCTCCGTGGGACTTTTATATACATCAAGAACGTAATTTAACCTAACCTAACCCAACGTAACATCTCGGCGGTAATATTCGGCAACATTCCTGGAGTGTTGGTCCCTACGTCTCCGTGGGATCTTCATATACATCAATAACGTAATATAACCTAACCTAAACCAACCTATCATCTCGGCGGTAATATTTGACAACATTCCAGGCGAGTTGGCCTCTACGTCTCCGTGGGAATTTTATGTACATCAATAACGTAATATAACCTAACCTAACCCAACCTAACATCTCGGCACTAATATTTGACAACATTGCTGGCTTGATGGCCTCTACGTCTCCGTGGGACCTTCATATACATCAATAACATAATATTACCTAACCTAACCCAACCTATCATCTCGGCGGTATACTTGACAACATTCCTGGCGAGTTGGCCTCTACGTCTCCGTGGGACTTTTATATACATCAATAACGTAATATAACCTAACCTAACCCAACCTATCATCTCGGCTGTAATATTTGACAACATTCCTGGCGAGTTGGCCTCTACGTCTCCGTGGGACTTTTATATACATCAAGAACGTAATTTAACCTAACCTAAACCTACGTAACATCTCGGCGGTAATATTTGACAACATTACTGGCTTGATGGCCTCTACGTCTCGGTGGGACCTTCATATACATCAATAACATAATATTACCTAACCTAACCCAACCTATCATCTCGGCGGTAATACTTGACAACATTCCTGGCGCGTTGGCCTCTACGTCTCCGTGGGACCTTCATATACATCAATAACGTAATATAACCTAACCTAACCCAACCTATCATCTCGGCGGTAATATTTGACAACATTCCTGACGAGTTGGCCTCTACGCCTCCGTGGGACTTTTATATACATCAAAACGTAATTTACCCTAACCTAACCCAACGTATCATCTCGGCAGTAATATTCGGCAACATTCCTGGAGTGTTGGTCTCTACGTCTCCGTGGGATCTTGATATACATCAATAACGTAATATAACCAAACCTAAACCAACCTATCATCTCGGCGGTAATATTTGACAACATTCCCGGCGAGTCGGCCTCTACGTCTCCGTGCGACCTTCATATACATCAATAACGTAATATAACGTAACCTAACCCAACCTATCATCTCGGCACTAATATTTGACAACATTCCTGGTCAGTTGGCCTCTGCGTCTCCGTGGAACCTTCATATACATCAATAACGTAATATAACCTAACCTAACCCAACCTATCATCTCGGCGGTAATATTTGACAACATTCCTGGCGAGTTGGCCTCTACGTCTCCGTGGGACTTTTATATACATCAATAACGTAATTTAACCTAACCTAAACCTACGTAACATCTCGGCGGTAATATTTGACAACATTCCTGGCTTGATGGCCTCTACGTCTCCGTGGGACCTTCATATACATCAATAACGTAATATAACCTAACCTAACCCAACCTATCATCTCGGCGGTAATATTTGACATCATTCCTGGCGAGTTGGCCTCTACGCCTCCGTGGGACTTTTATATACATCAAAACGTAATTTACCCTAATCTAACCCAACGTAACATCTCGGCGGTAATATTCGGCAACATTCCTGGAGTGTTGGTCCCTACGTCTCCGTGGGATCTTCATATACATCAATAACGTAATATAACCTAACCTAACCCAACCTATCATCTCGGCACTAATATTTGACAACATTCCAGGCGAGTTGGCCTCTACGTCTCCGTGGGAATTTTATATACATCAATAACATAATATTACCTAACCTAACCCAACCTATCATCTCGGCGGTAATACTTGACAACATTCCTAGCGAGTTGGCCTCTACGTCTCCGTGGGACTTTTATATACATCAATAACGTAATATAACCTAACCTAACCCAACCTATCATCTCGGCTGTAATATTTGACAACATTCCTGGCGAGTTGGCCTCTACGTCTCCGTGGGACTTTTATATACATCAATAACGTAATATAACCTAACCTAACCCAACCTATCATCTCGGCGGTAATATTTGACATCATTCCTGGCGAGTGGGCCTCTACGCCTCCGTGGGACTTTTATATACATCAAAACGTAATTTACCCTAACCTAACCCAACGTAACATCTCGGCGGTAATATTCGGCAACATTCCTGGAGTGTTGGTCCCTACGTCTCCGTGGGATCTTCATATACATCAATGACGTAATATAACCTAACCTAAACCAACCTATCATCTCGGCGGTAATATTTGACAACATTCCAGGCGAGTTGGCCTCTACGTCTCCGTGGGAATTTTATATACATCAAAACGTAATTTACCCTAACCTAACCCAACGTAACATCTCGGCGGTAATATTCGGCAACATTCCTGGAGTGTTGGTCCCTACGTCTCCGTGGGATCTTCATATACATCAATGACGTAATATAACCTAACCTAAACCAACCTATCATCTCGGCGGTAATATTTGACAACATTCCAGGCGAGTTGGCCTCTACGTCTCCGTGGGAATTTTATATACATCAATAACGTAATATAACCTAACCTAACCCAACCTAACATCTCGGCACTAATATTTGACAACATTCCTGGCTTGATGGCCTCTACGTCTCCGTGGGACCTTCATATACATCAATAACATAATATTACCTAACCTAACCGAACCTATCATCTCGGCGGTAATACTTGACAACATTCCTGGCGAGTTGGCCTCTACGTCTCCGTGGGACTTTTATATACATCAATAACGTAATATAACCTAACCTAACCCAACCTATCATCTCGGCTGTAATATTTGACAACATTCCTGGCGAGTTGGCCTCTACGTCTCCGTGGGACTTTTATATACATCAAGAACGTAATTTAACCTAACCTAAACCTACGTAACATCTCGGCGGTAATATTTGACAACATTACTGGCTTGATGGCCTCTACGTCTCCGTGGGACCTTCATATACATCAATAACATAATATTACCTAACCTAACCCAACCTATCATCTCGGCGGTAATACTTGACAACATTCCTGGCGAGTTCGCCTCTACGTCTCCGTGGAACCTTCATATACATCAATAACGTAATATAACCTAACCTAACCCAACCTATCATCTCGGCGGTAATATTTGACATCATTCCTGGCGAGTTGGCCTCTACGCCTCCGTGGGACTTTTATATACATCAAAACGTAATTTACCCTAACCTAACCCAACGTAACATCTCGGCGGTAATATTCGGCAACATTCCTGGAGTGTTGGTCCCTACGTCTCCGTGGGATCTTCATATACATCAATAACGTAATATAACCTAACCTAAACCAACCTATCATCTCGGCGGTAATATTTGACAACATTCCAGGCGAGTTGGCCTCTACGTCTCCGTGGGAATTTTATATACATCAATAACGTAATATAACCTAACCTAACCCAACCTAACATCTCGGCACTAATATTTGACAACATTCCTGGCTTGATGGCCTCTACGTCTCCGTGGGACCTTCATATACATCAATAACATAATATTACCTAACCTAACCCAACCTATCATCTCGGCGGTAATACTTGACAACATTCCTGGCGAGTTGGCCTCTACGTCTCCGTGGGACTTTTATATACATCAATAACGTAATATAACCTAACCTAACCCAACCTATCATCTCGGCTGTAATATTTGACAACATTCCTGGCGAGTTGGCCTCTACGTCTCCGTGGGACTTTTATATACATCAAGAACGTAATTTAACCTAACCTAAACCTACGTAACATCTCGGCGGTAATATTTGACAACATTACTGGCTTGATGGCCTCTACGTCTCCGTGGGACCTTCATATACATCAATAACATAATATTACCTAACCTAACCCAACCTATCATCTCGGCGGTAATACTTGACAACATTCCTGGCGCGTTGGCCTCTACGTCTCCGTGGGACCTTCATATACATCAATAACGTAATATAACCTAACCTAACCCAACCTATCATCTCGGCGGTAATATTTGACAACATTCCTGACGAGTTGGCCTCTACGCCTCCGTGGGACTTTTATATACATCAAAACGTAATTTACCCTAACCTAACCCAACGTATCATCTCGGCGGTAATATTCGGCAACATTCCTGGAGTGTTGGTCTCTACGTCTCCGTGGGATCTTGATATACATCAATAACGTAATATAACCAAACCTAAACCAACCTATCATCTCGGCGGTAATATTTGACAACATTCCCGGCGAGTCGGCCTCTACGTCTCCGTGCGACCTTCATATACATCAATAACGTAATATAACGTAACCTAACCCAACCTATCATCTCGGCACTAATATTTGACAACATTCCTGGTCAGTTGGCCTCTGCGTCTCCGTGGAACCTTCATATACATCAATAACGTAATATAACCTAACCTAACCCAACCTATCATCTCGGCGGTAATATTTGACAACATTCCTGGCGAGTTGGCCTCTACGTCTCCGTGGGACTTTTATATACATCAATAACGTAATTTAACCTAACCTAAACCTACGTAACATCTCGGCGGTAATATTTGACAACATTCCTGGCTTGATGGCCTCTACGTCTCCGTGGGACCTTCATATACATCAATAACGTAATATAACCTAACCTAACCCAACCTATCATCTCGGCGGTAATATTTGACATCATTCCTGGCGAGTTGGCCTCTACGCCTCCGTGGGACTTTTATATACATCAAAACGTAATTTACCCTAATCTAACCCAACGTAACATCTCGGCGGTAATATTCGGCAACATTCCTGGAGTGTTGGTCCCTACGTCTCCGTGGGATCTTCATATACATCAATAACGTAATATAACCTAACCTAACCCAACCTATCATCTCGGCACTAATATTTGACAACATTCCAGGCGAGTTGGCCTCTACGTCTCCGTGGGAATTTTATATACATCAATAACATAATATTACCTAACCTAACCCAACCTATCATCTCGGCGGTAATACTTGACAACATTCCTAGCGAGTTGGCCTCTACGTCTCCGTGGGACTTTTATATACATCAATAACGTAATATAACCTAACCTAACCCAACCTATCATCTCGGCTGTAATATTTGACAACATTCCTGGCGAGTTGGCCTCTACGTCTCCGTGGGACTTTTATATACATCAATAACGTAATATAACCTAACCTAACCCAACCTATCATCTCGGCGGTAATATTTGACATCATTCCTGGCGAGTGGGCCTCTACGCCTCCGTGGGACTTTTATATACATCAAAACGTAATTTACCCTAACCTAACCCAACGTAACATCTCGGCGGTAATATTCGGCAACATTCCTGGAGTGTTGGTCCCTACGTCTCCGTGGGATCTTCATATACATCAATGACGTAATATAACCTAACCTAAACCAACCTATCATCTCGGCGGTAATATTTGACAACATTCCAGGCGAGTTGGCCTCTACGTCTCCGTGGGAATTTTATATACATCAATAACGTAATATAACCTAACCTAACCCAACCTAACATCTCGGCACTAATATTTGACAACATTCCTGGCTTGATGGCCTCCACGTCTCCGTGGGACCTTCATATACATCAATAACATAATATTACCTAACCTAACCGAACCTATCATCTCGGCGGTAATACTTGACAACATTCCTGGCGAGTTGGCCTCTACGTCTCCGTGGGACTTTTATATACATCAATAACGTAATATAACCTAACCTAACCCAACCTATCATCTCGGCTGTAATATTTGACAACATTCCTGGCGAGTTGGCCTCTACGTCTCCGTGGGACTTTTATATACATCAAGAACGTAATTTAACCTAACCTAAACCTACGTAACATCTCGGCGGTAATATTTGACAACATTACTGGCTTGATGGCCTCTACGTCTCCGTGGGACCTTCATATACATCAATAACATAATATTACCTAACCTAACCCAACCTATCATCTCGGCGGTAATACTTGACAACATTCCTGGCGAGTTCGCCTCTACGTCTCCGTGGAACCTTCATATACATCAATAACGTAATATAACCTAACCTAACCCAACCTATCATCTCGGCGGTAATATTTGACATCATTCCTGGCGAGTTGGCCTCTACGCCTCCGTGGGACTTTTATATACATCAAAACGTAATTTACCCTAACCTAACCCAACGTATCATCTCGGCGGTAATATTCGGCAACATTCCTGGAGTGTTGGTCTCTACGTCTCCGTGGGATCTTCATATACATCAATAACGTAATATAACCAAACCTAAACCAACCTATCATCTCGGCGGTAATATTTGACAACATTCCTGGCGAGTCGGCCTCTACGTCTCCGTGCGACCTTCATATACATCAATAACGTAATATAACGTAACCTAACCCAACCTATCATCTCGGCACTAATATTTGACAACATTCCTGGTCAGTTGGCCTCTGCGTCTCCGTGGAACCTTCATATACATCAATAACGTAATATAACCTAACCTAACCCAACCTATCATCTCGGCGGTAATATTTGACAACATTCCTGGCGAGTTGGCCTCTACGTCTCCGTGGGACTTTTATATACATGAATAACGTAATTTAACCTAACCTAAACCTACGTAACATCTCGGCGGTAATATTTGACAACATTCCTGGCTTGATGGCCTCTACGTCTCCGTGGGACCTTCATATACATCAATAACGTAATATAACCTAACCTAACCCAACCTATCATCTCGGCGGTAATATTTGACATCATTCCTGGCGAGTTGGCCTCTACGCCTCCGTGGGACTTTTATATACATCAAAACGTAATTTACCCTAATCTAACCCAACGTAACATCTCGGCGGTAATATTCGGCAACATTCCTGGAGTGTTGGTCCCTACGTCTCCGTGGGATCTTCATATACATCAATAACGTAATATAACCTAACCTAACCCAACCTATCATCTCGGCACTAATATTTGACAACATTCCAGGCGAGTTGGCCTCTACGTCTCCGTGGGAATTTTATATACATCAATAACATAATATTACCAAACCTAACCCAACCTATCATCTCGGCGGTAATACTTGACAACATTCCTAGCGAGTTGGCCTCTACGTCTCCGTGGGACTTTTATATACATCAATAACGTAATATAGCCTAACCTAACCCAACCTATCATCTCGGCTGTAATATTTGACAACATTCCTGGCGAGTTGGCCTCTACGTCTCCGTGGGACTTTTATATACATCAATAACGTAATATAACCTAACCTAACCCAACCTATCATCTCGGCGGTAATATTTGACAACATTCCTGGCGAGTTGGCCTCTACGTCTCCGTGGGACTTTTATATACATCAATAACGTAATATAACCTAACCTAACCCAACATATCATCTCGGCTGTAATATTTGACAACATTCCTGGCGAGTTGGCCTCTACGTCTCCGTGGGACTTTTATATACATCAAGAACGTAATTTAACCTAACCTAAACCTACGTAACATCTCGGCGGTAATATTTGACAACATTACTGGCTTGATGGCCTCTACGTCTCCGTGGGACCTTCATATACATCAATAACATAATATTACCTAACCTAACCCAACCTATCATCTCGGCGGTAATACTTGACAACATTCCTGGCGAGTTCGCCTCTACGTCTCCGTGGAACCTTCATATACATCAATAACGTAATATAACCTAACCTAACCCAACCTATCATCTCGGCGGTAATATTTGACATCATTCCTGGCGAGTTGGCCTCTACGCCTCCGTGGGACTTTTATATACATCAAAACGTAATTTACCCTAACCTAACCCAACGTATCATCTCGGCGGTAATATTCGGCAACATTCCTGGAGTGTTGGTCTCTACGTCTCCGTGGGATCTTCATATACATCAATAACGTAATATAACCAAACCTAAACCAACCTATCATCTCGGCGGTAATATTTGACAACATTCCTGGCGAGTCGGCCTCTACGTCTCCGTGCGACCTTCATATACATCAATAACGTAATATAACGTAACCTAACCCAACCTATCATCTCGGCACTAATATTTGACAACATTCCTGGTCAGTTGGCCTCTGCGTCTCCGTGGAACCTTCATATACATCAATAACGTAATATAACCTAACCTAACCCAACCTATCATCTCGGCGGTAATATTTGACAACATTCCTGGCGAGTTGGCCTCTACGTCTCCGTGGGACTTTTATATACATCAATAACGTAATTTAACCTAACCTAAACCTACGTAACATCTCGGCGGTAATATTTGACAACATTCCTGGCTTGATGGCCTCTACGTCTCCGTGGGACCTTCATATACATCAATAACGTAATATAACCTAACCTAACCCAACCTATCATCTCGGCGGTAATATTTGACATCATTCCTGGCGAGTTGGCCTCTACGCCTCCGTGGGACTTTTATATACATCAAAACGTAATTTACCCTAATCTAACCCAACGTAACATCTCGGCGGTAATATTCGGCAACATTCCTGGAGTGTTGGTCCCTACGTCTCCGTGGGATCTTCATATACATCAATAACGTAATATAACCTAACCTAACCCAACCTATCATCTCGGCACTAATATTTGACAACATTCCAGGCGAGTTGGCCTCTACGTCTCCGTGGGAATTTTATATACATCAATAACATAATATTACCTAACCTAACCCAACCTATCATCTCGGCGGTAATACTTGACAACATTCCTAGCGAGTTGGCCTCTACGTCTCCGTGGGACTTTTATATACATCAATAACGTAATATAACCTAACCTAACCCAACCTATCATCTCGGCTGTAATATTTGACAACATTCCTGGCGAGTTGGCCTCTACGTCTCCGTGGGACTTTTATATACATCAATAACGTAATATAACCTAACCTAACCCAACCTATCATCTCGGCGGTAATATTTGACAACATTCCTGGCGAGTTGGCCTCTACGTCTCCGTGGGACTTTTATATACATCAATAACGTAATATAACCTAACCTAACCCAACCTATCATCTCGGCTGTAATATTTGACAACATTCCTGGCGAGTTGGCCTCTACGTCTCCGTGGGACTTTTATATACATCAAGAACGTAATTTAACCTAACCTAAACCTACGTAACATCTCGGCGGTAATATTTGACAACATTACTGGCTTGATGGCCTCTACGTCTCCGTGGGACCTTCATATACATCAATAACATAATATTACCTAACCTAACCCAACCTATCATCTCGGCGGTAATACTTGACAACATTCCTGGCGAGTTCGCCTCTACGTCTCCGTGGAACCTTCATATACATCAATAACGTAATATAACCTAACCTAACCCAACCTATCATCTCGGCGGTAATATTTGACATCATTCCTGGCGAGTTGGCCTCTACGCCTCCGTGGGACTTTTATATACATCAAAACGTAATTTACCCTAACCTAACCCAACGTATCATCTCGGCGGTAATATTCGGCAACATTCCTGGAGTGTTGGTCTCTACGTCTCCGTGGGATCTTCATATACATCAATAACGTAATATAACCAAACCTAAACCAACCTATCATCTCGGCTGTAATATTTGACAACATTCCTGGCGAGTTGGCCTCTACGTCTCCGTGCGACCTTCATATACATCAATAACGTAATATAACGTAACCTAACCCAACCTATCATCTCGGCACTAATATTTGACAACATTCCAGGCGAGTTGGCCTCTACGTCTCCGTGGGACCTTCATATACATCAATAACATAATATTACCTAACCTAACCCAACGTATCATCTCGGCGGTAATACTTGACAACATTCCTGGCGAGTTGGCCTCTACGTCTCCGTGGGACTTTTATATACATCAATAACGTAATATAACCTAACCTAACCCAACCTATCATCTCGGCGGTAATATTTGACATCATTCCTGGCGAGTGGGCCTCTACGCCTCCGTGGGACTTTTATATACATCAAAACGTAATTTACCCTAACCTAACCCAACGTAACATCTCGGCGGTAATATTCGGCAACATTCCTGGAGTGTTGGTCCCTACGTCTCCGTGGGATCTTCATATACATCAATAACGTAATATAACCTAACCTAAACCAACCTATCATCTCGGCACTAATATTTGACAACATTCCAGGCGACTTGGCCTCTACGTTTCCGTGGGAATTTTATATACATCAATAACGTAATATCACCTAACCTAACCCAACCTAACATCTCGGCACTAATATTTGACAACATTCCTGGCGAGTTGGCCTCTACCTCTCCGTGAGGCCTTCATATACATCAATAACGTAATATAATCTAGCCTAACCCAACCTATCATCTCGGCGGTAATATTTGACAACATTCCTGGCGAGTTGGCCTCTACGTCTCCGTGGGACTTTTATATACATCAATAACGTAATTTAACCTAACCTAAACCTATGTAACATCTCGGCGGTAATATTCGGCAACATTCCTGGAGTGTTGGTCTCTACGTCTCCGTGGGATCTTCATATACATCAATAACGTAATATAACCAAACCTAAACCAACCTATCATCTCGGCGGTAATATTTGACAACATTCCTGGCGAGTTGGCCTCTACCTCTCCGTGAGGCCTTCATATACATCAATAACGTAATATAATCTAACCTAACCCAACCTATCATCTCGGCGGTAATATTTGACAACATTCCTGGCGAGTTGGCCTCTACGTCTCCGTGGGACTTTTATATACATCAATAACGTAATTTAACCTAACCTAAACCTATGTAACATCTCGGCGGTAATATTTGACAACATTCCTGGCTTGATGGCCTCTACGTCTCCGTGCGACCTTCATATACATCAATAACGTAATATAATCTAACCTAACCCAACCTATCCTCCCGGCGGTAATATTTGACAACATTCCTGGCGAGTTGGCCTCTACGTCTCCGTGGTACTTTTATATACATCAATAACGTAATTTAACCTAACCTAAACCTATGTAACATCTCGGCGGTAATATTTGACAACATTCCTGGCTTGATGGCCTCTACGTCTCCGTGCGACCTTCATATACATCAATAACGTAATATAACGTAACCTAACCCAACATATCATCTCGGCACTAATATTTGACAACATTCCAGGCGAGTTGGCCTCTACGTCTCCGTGGGAATTTTATATACATCAATAACGTAATATAACGTAACCTAACCCAACCTAACATCTCGGCACTAATATTTGACAACATTCCTGGCGAGTTGGCCTCTACCTCTCCGTGAGGCCTTCATATACATCAATAACGTAATATAATCTAGCCTAACCCAACCTATCATCTCGGCGGTAATATTTGACAACATTCCTGGCGAGTTGGCCTCTACGTCTCCGTGGGACTTTTATATACATCAATAACGTAATTTAACCTAACCTAAACCTACGTAACATCTCGGCGGTAATATTTGACGACATTCCTGGCTTGATGGCCTCTACGTCTCCGTGGGACCTTCATATACATCAATAACGTAATATAACCTAACCTAACCCAACCTAACGTCTCGGCACTAATATTTGACAAAATTCTTGGCGAGTTGGCCTCTACCTCTCCGTGAGACCTTCATATACATCAATAACGTAATATAATATAACCTAACCCAACCTATCATCTCGGTGGTAATATTTGACAACATTCCTGGTCAGTTGGCCTCTACGTCTCCGTGGAACCTTCATGTACATCAATAACGTAATATAACCTAACCTAACCCAACCTATCATCTCGGCGGTAATATTTGACAACATTCCTGGCGAGTTGGTCTCTACGTCTCCGTGGGACTTTTATATACATCAAGAACGTAATTTAACCTAACCTAAACCTATGTAACATCTCGGCGGTAATATTTGACAACATTCCTGGCTTGATGGCCTCTACGTCTCCGTGCGACCTTCATATACATCAATAACGTAATATAACGTAACCTAACCCAACCTATCATCTCGGCACTAATATTTGACAACATTCCAGGCGAGTTGGCCTCTACGTCTCCGTGGGACCTTCATATACATCAATAACATAATATTACCTAACCTAACCCAACGTATCATCTCGGCGGTAATACTTGACAACATTCCTGGCGAGTTGGCCTCTACGTCTCCGTGGGACTTTTATATACATCAATAACGTAATATAACCTAACCTAACCCAACCTATCATCTCGGCGGTAATATTTGACATCATTCCAGGGCGAGTTGGCCTCTACGCCTCCGTGGGACTTTTATATACATCAAAACGTAATTTACCCTAACCTAACCCAACGTATCATCTCGGCGGTAATATTCGGCAACATTCCTGGAGTGTTGGTCTCTACGTCTCCGTGGGATCTTCATATACATCAATAACGGAATATAACCAAACCTAAACCAACCTATCATCTCGGCGGTAATATTTGACAACATTCCTGGCGAGTCGGCCTCTACGTCTCCGTGCGACCTTCATATACATCAATAACGTAATATAACGTAACCTAACCCAACCTATCATCTCGGCACTAATATTTGACAACATTCCAGGCGAGTTGGCCTCTACGTCTCCGTGGGACCTTCATATACATCAATAACATAATATTACCTAACCTAACCCAACGTATCATCTCGGCGGTAATACTTGACAACATTCCTGGCGAGTTGGCCTCTACGTCTCCATGGGACTTTTATATACATCAATAACGTAATATAACCTAACCTAACCCAACCTATCATCTCGGCGGTAATATTTGACATCATTCCTGGCGAGTGGGCCTCTACGCCTCCGTGGGACTTTTATATACATCAAAACGTAATTTACCCTAACCTAACCCAACGTAACATCTCGGCGGTAATATTCGGCAACATTCCTGGAGTGTTGGTCCCTACGTCTCCGTGGGATCTTCATATACATCAATAACGTAATATAACCTAACCTAAACCAACCTATCATCTCGGCGGTAATATTTGACAACATTCCAGGCGAGTTGGCATCTACGTCTCCGTGGGAATTTTATATACATCAATAACGTAACATAACCTAACCTAACCCAACCTAATATCTCGGCACTAATATTTGACAACATTCCTGGCGAGTTGGCCTCTACCTCTCCGTGAGACCTTCATATACATCAAAACGTAATTTACCCTAACCTAACCCAACGTAACATCTCGGCGGTAATATTCGGCAACATTCCTGGAGTGTTGGCCCCTACGTCTCCGTGGGATCTTCATATACATCAATAACGTAGTATAACCTAACCTAACCCAACCTATCACCTCGGCGGTAATATTTGACAACATTGCTGGCGAGTTGGCCTCTACGTCTCCGTGGGACTTTTACATACATCAATAACGTAATTTAACCTAACCTAAACCTACGTAACATCTCGGCGGTAATATTTGACAACATTCCTGGCGAGTCGGCCTCTACGTCTCCGTGCGACCTTCATATACATCAATAACGTAATATAACGTAACCTAACCCAACCTATCATCTCGGCACTAATATTTGACAACATTCCAGGCGAGTTGGCCTCTACGTCTCCGTGGGACCTTCATATACATCAATAACATAATATTACCTAACCTAACCCAACGTATCATCTCGGCGGTAATACTTGACAACATTCCTGGCGAGTTGGCCTCTACGTCTCCGTGGGACTTTTATATACATCAATAACGTAATATAACCTAACCTAACCCAACCTATCATCTCGGCGGTAATATTTGACATCATTCCTGGCGGGTGGGCCTCTACGCCTCCGTGGGACTTTTATATACATCAAAACGTAATTTACCCTAACCTAACCCAACGTAACATCTCGGCGGTAATATTCGGCAACATTCCTGGAGTGTTGGTCCCTACGTCTCCGTGGGATCTTCATATACATCAATAACGTAATATAACCTAACCTAAACCAACCTATCATCTCGGCGGTAATATTTGACAACATTCCAGGCGAGTTGGCATCTACGTCTCCGTGGGAATTTTATATACATCAATAACGTAACATAACCTAACCTAACCCAACCTAATATCTCGGCACTAATATTTGACAACATTCCTGGCGAGTTGGCCTCTACCTCTCCGTGAGACCTTCATATACATCAAAACGTAATTTACCCTAACCTAACCAAACGTAACATCTCGGCGGTAATATTCGGCAACATTCCTGGAGTGTTGGTCCCTACGTCTCCGTGGGATCTTCATATACATCAATAACGTAGTATAACCTAACCTAACCCAACCTATCACCTCGGCGGTAATATTTGACAACATTCCTGGCGAGTTGGCCTCTACGTCTCCGTGGGACTTTTACATACATCAATAACGTAATTTAACCTAACCTAAACCTACGTAACATCTCGGCGGTAATATTTGACAACATTCCTGGCTTGATGGCCTCTACGTCTCCGTGCGACCTTCATATACATCAATAACGTAATATAACGTAACCTAACCCAACATATCATCTCGGCACTAATATTTGACAACATTCCAGGCGAGTTGGCCTCTACGTCTCCGTGGGAATTTTATATACATCAATAACGTAATATAACGTAACCTAACCCAACCTAACATCTCGGCACTAATATTTGACAACATTCCTGGCGAGTTGGCCTCTACCTCTCCGTGAGGCCTTCATATACATCAATAACGTAATATAATCTAACCTAACCCAACCTATCATCTCGGCTTTAATATTTGACAACATTCCTGGCGAGTTGGCCTCTACGTCTCCGTGGGACTTTTATATACATCAATAACGTAATTTAACCTAACCTAAACCTATGTAACATCTCGGCGGTAATATTTGACAACATTCCTGGCTTGATGGCCTCTACGTCTCCGTGCGACCTTCATATACATCAATAACGTAATATAACCTAACCTAACCCAACCTATCATCTCGGCGGTAATATTTGACATCATTCCTGGCGAGTTGGCCTCTACGCCTCCGTGGGACTTTTATATACATCAAAACGTAATTTACCTTAACCTAACCCAACGTAACATCTCGGCGGTAATATTCGGCAACATTCCTGGAGTGTTGGTCCCTACGTCTCCGTGGGATCTTCATATACATCAATAACGTAATATAACCTAACCTAAACCAACCTATCATCTCGGCGGTAATATTTGACAACATTCCAGGCGAGTTGGCCTCTACGTCTCCGTGGGAATTTTATATACATCAATAACATAATATTACCTAACCTAACCCAACCTATCATCTCGGCGGTAATACTTGACAACATTCCTAGCGAGTTGGCCTCTACGTCTCCGTGGGACTTTTATATACATCAATAACGTAATATAACCTAACCTAACCCAACCTATCATCTCGGCTGTAATATTTGACAACATTCCTGGCGAGTTGGCCTCTACGTCTCCGTGGGACTTTTATATACATCAATAACGTAATATAACCTAACCTAACCCAACCTATCATCTCGGCGGTAATATTTGACAACATTCCTGGCGAGTTGGCCTCTACGTCTCCGTGGGACTTTTATATACATCAATAACGTAATATAACCTAACCTAACCCAACCTATCATCTCGGCTGTAATATTTGACAACATTCCTGGCGAGTTGGCCTCTACGTCTCCGTGGGACTTTTATATACATCAAGAACGTAATTTAACCTAACCTAAACCTACGTAACATCTCGGCGGTAATATTTGACAACATTACTGGCTTGATGGCCTCTACGTCTCCGTGGGACCTTCATATACATCAATAACATAATATTACCTAACCTAACCCAACCTATCATCTCGGCGGTAATACTTGACAACATTCCTGGCGAGTTCGCCTCTACGTCTCCGTGGAACCTTCATATACATCAATAACGTAATATAACCTAACCTAACCCAACCTATCATCTCGGCGGTAATATTTGACATCATTCCTGGCGAGTTGGCCTCTACGCCTCCGTGGGACTTTTATATACATCAAAACGTAATTTACCCTAACCTAACCCAACGTATCATCTCGGCGGTAATATTCGGCAACATTCCTGGAGTGTTGGTCTCTACGTCTCCGTGGGATCTTCATATACATCAATAACGTAATATAACCAAACCTAAACCAACCTATCATCTCGGCTGTAATATTTGACAACATTCCTGGCGAGTTGGCCTCTACGTCTCCGTGCGACCTTCATATACATCAATAACGTAATATAACGTAACCTAACCCAACCTATCATCTCGGCACTAATATTTGACAACATTCCAGGCGAGTTGGCCTCTACGTCTCCGTGGGACCTTCATATACATCAATAACATAATATTACCTAACCTAACCCAACGTATCATCTCGGCGGTAATACTTGACAACATTCCTGGCGAGATGGCCTCTACGTCTCCGTGGGACTTTTATATACATCAATAACGTAATATAACCTAACCTAACCCAACCTATCATCTCGGCGGTAATATTTGACATCATTCCTGGCGAGTGGGCCTCTACGCCTCCGTGGGACTTTTATATACATCAAAACGTAATTTACCCTAACCTAACCCAACGTAACATCTCGGCGGTAATATTCGGCAACATTCCTGGAGTGTTGGTCCCTACGTCTCCGTGGGATCTTCATATACATCAATAACGTAATATAACCTAACCTAAACCAACCTATCATCTCGGCGGTAATATTTGACAACATTCCAGGCGAGTTGGCCTCTACGTCTCCGTGGGAATTTTATATACATCAATAACGTAATATAACGTAACCTAACCCAACCTAACATCTCGGCACTAATATTTGACAACATTCCTGGCGAGTTGGCCTCTACCTCTCCGTGAGGCCTTCATATACATCAATAACGTAATATAATCTAACCTAACCCAACCTATCATCTCGGCGGTAATATTTGACAACATTCCTGGCGAGTTGGCCTCTACGTCTCCGTGGTACTTTTATATACATCAATAACGTAATTTAACCTAACCTAAACCTATGTAACATCTCGGCGGTAATATTTGACAACATTCCTGGCTTGATGGCCTCTACGTCTCCGTGCGACCTTCATATACATCAATAACGTAATATAACGTAACCTAACCCAACATATCATCTCGGCACTAATATTTGACAACATTCCAGGCGAGTTGGCCTCTACGTCTCCGTGGGAATTTTATATACATCAATAACGTAATATAACGTAACCTAACCCAACCTAACATCTCGGCACTAATATTTGACAACATTCCTGGCGAGTTGGCCTCTACCTCTCCGTGAGGCCTTCATATACATCAATAACGTAATATAATCTAGCCTAACCCAACCTATCATCTCGGCGGTAATATTTGACAACATTCCTGGCGAGTTGGCCTCTACGACTCCGTGGGACTTTTATATACATCAATAACGTAATTTAACCTAACCTAAACCTATGTAACATCTCGGCGGTAATATTCGGCAACATTCCTGGAGTGTTGGTCTCTACGTCTCCGTGGGATCTTCATATACATCAATAACGTAATATAACCAAACCTAAACCAACCTATCATCTCGGCGGTAATATTTGACAACATTCCTGGCGAGTTGGCCTCTACCTCTCCGTGAGGCCTTCATATACATCAATAACGTAATATAATCTAACCTAACCCAACCTATCATCTCGGCGGTAATATTTGACAACATTCCTGGCGAGTTGGCCTCTACGTCTCCGTGGGACTTTTATATACATCAATAACGTAATTTAACCTAACCTAAACCTATGTAACATCTCGGCGGTAATATTTGACAACATTCCTGGCTTGATGGCCTCTACGTCTCCGTGCGACCTTCATATACATCAATAACGTAATATAATCTAACCTAACCCAACCTATCATCTCGGCGGTAATATTTGACAACATTCCTGGCGAGTTGGCCTCTACGTCTCCGTGGTACTTTTATATACATCAATAACGTAATTTAACCTAACCTAAACCTATGTAACATCTCGGCGGTAATATTTGACAACATTCCTGGCTTGATGGCCTCTACGTCTCCGTGCGACCTTCATATACATCAATAACGTAATATAACGTAACCTAACCCAACATATCATCTCGGCACTAATATTTGACAACATTCCAGGCGAGTTGGCCTCTACGTCTCCGTGGGAATTTTATATACATCAATAACGTAATATAACGTAACCTAACCCAACCTAACATCTCGGCACTAATATTTGACAACATTCCTGGCGAGTTGGCCTCTACCTCTCCGTGAGGCCTTCATATACATCAATAACGTAATATAATCTAGCCTAACCCAACCTATCATCTCGGCGGTAATATTTGACAACATTCCTGGCGAGTTGGCCTCTACGTCTCCGTGGGACTTTTATATACATCAATAACGTAATTTAACATAACCTAAACCTACGTAACATCTCGGCGGTAATATTTGACGACATTCCTGGCTTGATGGCCTCTACGTCTCCGTGGGACCTTCATATACATCAATAACGTAATATAACGTAACCTAACCCAACCTATCATCTCGGCGGTAATATTTGACAACATTCCTGGCGAGTTGGCCTCTACGTCTCCGTGGGACTTTTATATACATCAATAACGTAATATAACCTAACCTAACCCAACCTATCATCTCGGCTGTAATATTTGACAACATTCCTGGCGAGTTGGCCTCTACGTCTCCGTGGGACTTTTATATACATCAAGAACGTAATTTAACCTAACCTAAACCTACGTAACATCTCGGCGGTAATATTTGACAACATTACTGGCTTGATGGCCTCTACGTCTCCGTGGGACCTTCATATACATCAATAACATAATATTACCTAACCTAACCCAACCTATCATCTCGGCGGTAATACTTGACAACATTCCTGGCGAGTTCGCCTCTACGTCTCCGTGGAACCTTCATATACATCAATAACGTAATATAACCTAACCTAACCCAACCTATCATCTCGGCGGTAATATTTGACATCATTCCTGGCGAGTTGGCCTCTACGCCTCCGTGGGACTTTTATATACATCAAAACGTAATTTACCCTAACCTAACCCAACGTATCATCTCGGCGGTAATATTCGGCAACATTCCTGGAGTGTTGGTCTCTACGTCTCCGTGGGATCTTCATATACATCAATAACGTAATATAACCAAACCTAAACCAACCTATCATCTCGGCTGTAATATTTGACAACATTCCTGGCGAGTTGGCCTCTACGTCTCCGTGCGACCTTCATATACATCAATAACGTAATATAACGTAACCTAACCCAACCTATCATCTCGGCACTAATATTTGACAACATTCCAGGCGAGTTGGCCTCTACGTCTCCGTGGGACCTTCATATACATCAATAACATAATATTACCTAACCTAACCCAACGTATCATCTCGGCGGTAATACTTGACAACATTCCTGGCGAGATGGCCTCTACGTCTCCGTGGGACTTTTATATACATCAATAACGTAATATAACCTAACCTAACCCAACCTATCATCTCGGCGGTAATATTTGACATCATTCCTGGCGAGTGGGCCTCTACGCCTCCGTGGGACTTTTATATACATCAAAACGTAATTTACCCTAACCTAACCCAACGTAACATCTCGGCGGTAATATTCGGCAACATTCCTGGAGTGTTGGTCCCTACGTCTCCGTGGGATCTTCATATACATCAATAACGTAATATAACCTAAGCTAAACCAACCTATCATCTCGGCGGTAATATTTGACAACATTCCAGGCGAGTTGGCCTCTACGTCTCCGTGGGAATTTTATATACATCAATAACGTAATATAACGTAACCTAACCCAACCTAACATCTCGGCACTAATATTTGACAACATTCCTGGCGAGTTGGCCTCTACCTCTCCGTGAGGCCTTCATATACATCAATAACGTAATATAATCTAGCCTAACCCAACCTATCATCTCGGCGGTAATATTTGACAACATTCCTGGCGAGTTGGCCTCTACGACTCCGTGGGACTTTTATATACATCAATAACGTAATTTAACCTAACCTAAACCTATGTAACATCTCGGCGGTAATATTCGGCAACATTCCTGGAGTGTTGGTCTCTACGTCTCCGTGGGATCTTCATATACATCAATAACGTAATATAACCAAACCTAAACCAACCTATCATCTCGGCGGTAATATTTGACAACATTCCTGGCGAGTTGGCCTCTATCTCTCCGTGAGGCCTTCATATACATCAATAACGTAATATAATCTAACCTAACCCAACCTATCATCTCGGCGGTAATATTTGACAACATTCCTGGCGAGTTGGCCTCTACGTCTCCGTGGGACTTTTATATACATCAATAACGTAATTTAACCTAACCTAAACCTATGTAACATCTCGGCGGTAATATTTGACAACATTCCTGGCTTGATGGCCTCTACGTCTCCGTGCGACCTTCATATACATCAATAACGTAATATAATCTAACCTAACCCAACCTATCATCTCGGCGGTAATATTTGACAACATTCCTGGCGAGTTGGCCTCTACGTCTCCGTGGGACTTTTATATACATCAATAACGTAATTTAACCTAACCTAAACCTATGTAACATCTCGGCGGTAATATTTGACAACATTCCTGGCTTGATGGCCTCTACGTCTCCGTGCGACCTTCATATACATCAATAACGTAATATAACGTAACCTAACCCAACATATCATCTCGGCACTAATATTTGACAACATTCCAGGCGAGTTGGCCTCTACGTCTCCGTGGGAATTTTATATACATCAATAACGTAATATAACGTAACCTAACCCAACCTAACATCTCGGCACTAATATTTGACAACATTCCTGGCGAGTTGGCCTCTACCTCTCCGTGAGGCCTTCATATACATCAATAACGTAATATAATCTAGCCTAACCCAACCTATCATCTCGGCGGTAATATTTGACAACATTCCTGGCGAGTTGGCCTCTACGTCTCCGTGGGACTTTTATATACATCAATAACGTAATTTAACATAACCTAAACCTACGTAACATCTCGGCGGTAATATTTGACGACATTCCTGGCTTGATGGCCTCTACGTCTCCGTGGGACCTTCATATACATCAATAACGTAATATAACGTAACCTAACCCAACCTAACATCTCGGCACTAATATTTGACAACATTCCTGGCGAGTTGGCCTCTACCTCTCCGTGAGGCCTTCATATACATCAATAACGTAATATAATCTAACCTAACCCAACCTATCATCTCGGCGGTAATATTTGACAACATTCCTGGCGAGTTGGCCTCTACGTCTCCGTGGTACTTTTATATACATCAATAACGTAATTTAACCTAACCTAAACCTATGTAACATCTCGGCGGTAATATTTGACAACATTCCTGGCTTGATGGCCTCTACGTCTCCGTGCGACCTTCATATACATCAATAACGTAATATAATCTAACCTAACCCAACCTATCATCTCGGCGGTAATATTTGACAACATTCCTGGCGAGTTGGCCTCTACGTCTCCGTGGTACTTTTATATACATCAATAACGTAATTTAACCTAACCTAAACCTATGTAACATCTCGGCGGTAATATTTGACAACATTCCTGGCTTGATGGCCTCTACGTCTCCGTGCGACCTTCATATACATCAATAACGTAATATAACGTAACCGAACCCAACATATCATCTCGGCACTAATATTTGACAACATTCCAGGCGAGTTGGCCTCTACGTCTCCGTGGGAATTTTATATACATCAATAACGTAATATAACGTAACCTAACCCAACCTAACATCTCGGCACTAATATTTGACAACATTCCTGGCGAGTTGGCCTCTACCTCTCCGTGAGGCCTTCATATACATCAATAACGTAATATAATCTAGCCTAACCCAACCTATCATCTCGGCGGTAATATTTGACAACATTCCTGGCGAGTTGGCCTCTACGTCTCCGTGGGACTTTTATATACATCAATAACGTAATTTAACCTAACCTAAACCTACGTAACATCTCGGCGGTAATATTTGACGACATTCCTGGCTTGATGGCCTCTACGTCTCCGTGGGACCTTCATATACATCAATAACGTAATATAACCTAACCTAACCCAACCTAACGTCTCGGCACTAATATTTGACAAAATTCTTGGCGAGTTGGCCTCTACCTCTCCGTGAGACCTTCATATACATCAATAACGTAATATAATATAACCTAACCCAACCTATCATCTCGGTGGTAATATTTGACAACATTCCTGGTCAGTTGGCCTCTACGTCTCCGTGGAACCTTCATGTACATCAATAACGTAATATAACCTAACCTAACCCAACCTATCACCTCGGCGGTAATATTTGACAACATTCCTGGCGAGTTGGTCTCTACGTCTCCGTGGGACTTTTATATACATCAAGAACGTAATTTAACCTAACCTAAACCTACGTAACATCTCGGCGGTAATATTTGACAACATTACTGGCTTGATGGCCTCTACGTCTCCGTGGGACCTTCATATACATCAATAACATAATATTACCTAACCTAACCCAACCTATCATCTCGGCGGTAATACTTGACAACATTCCTGGCGAGTTGGCCTCTACGTCTCCGTGCAACCTTCATATACATCAATAACGTAATATAACCTAACCTAACCCAACCTATCATCTCGGCGGTAATATTTGACATCATTCCTGGCGAGTTGGCCTCTACGCCTCCGTGGGACTTTTATATACATCAAAACGTAATTTACCCTAACCTAACCCAACGTATCATCTCGGCGGTAATATTCGGCAACATTCCTGGAGTGTTGGTCTCTACGTCTCCGTGGGATCTTCATATACATCAATAACGTAATATAACCAAACCTAAACCAACCTATCATCTCGGCGGTAATATTTGACAACATTCCTGGCGAGTCGGCCTCTACGTCTCCGTGCGACCTTCATATACATCAATAACGTAATATAACGTAACCTAACCCAACCTATCATCTCGGCACTAATATTTGACAACATTCCAGGCGAGTTGGCCTCTACGTCTCCGTGGGACCTTCATATACATCAATAACATAATATTACCTAACCCAACCCAACGTATCATCTCGGCGGTAATACTTGACAACATTCCTGGCGAGTTGGCCTCTACGTCTCCGTGGGACTTTTATATACATCAATAACGTAATATAACCTAACCTAACCCAACCTATCATCTCGGCGGTAATATTTGACATCATTCCTGGCGAGTGGGCCTCTACGCCTCCGTGGGACTTTTATATACATCAAAACGTAATTTACCCTAACCTAACCCAACGTAACATCTCGGCGGTAATATTCGGCAACATTCCTGGAGTGTTGGTCCCTACGTCTCCGTGGGATCTTCATATACATCAATAACGTAATATAACCTAACCTAAACCAACCTATCATCTCGGCGGTAATATTTGACAACATTCCAGGCGAGTTGGCATCTACGTCTCCGTGGGAATTTTATATACATCAATAACGTAACATAACCTAACCTAACCCAACCTAATATCTCGGCACTAATATTTGACAACATTCCTGGCGAGTTGGCCTCTACCTCTCCGTGAGACCTTCATATACATCAAAACGTAATTTACCCTAACCTAACCCAACGTAACATCTCGGCGGTAATATTCGGCAACATTCCTGGAGTGTTGGTCCCTACGTCTCCGTGGGATCTTCATATACATCAATAACGTAGTATAACCTAACCTAACCCAACCTATCACCTCGGCGGTAATATTTGACAACATTGCTGGCGAGTTGGCCTCTACGTCTCCGTGGGACTTTTACATACATCAATAACGTAATTTAACCTAACCTAAACCTACGTAACATCTCGGCGGTAATATTTGACAACATTCCTGGCGAGTCGGCCTCTACGTCTCCGTGCGACCTTCATATACATCAATAACGTAATATAACGTAACCTAACCCAACCTATCATCTCGGCACTAATATTTGACAACATTCCAGGCGAGTTGGCCTCTACGTCTCCGTGGGACCTTCATATACATCAATAACATAATATTACCTAACCTAACCCAACGTATCATCTCGGCGGTAATACTTGACAACATTCCTGGCGAGTTGGCCTCTACGTCTCCGTGGGACTTTTATATACATCAATAACGTAATATAACCTAACCTAACCCAACCTATCATCTCGGCGGTAATATTTGACATCATTCCTGGCGAGTGGGCCTCTACGCCTCCGTGGGACTTTTATATACATCAAAACGTAATTTACCCTAACCTAACCCAACGTAACATCTCGGCGGTAATATTCGGCAACATTCCTGGAGTGTTGGTCCCTACGTCTCCGTGGGATCTTCATATACATCAATAACGTAATATAACCTAACCTAAACCAACCTATCATCTCGGCGGTAATATTTGACAACATTCCAGGCGAGTTGGCATCTACGTCTCCGTGGGAATTTTATATACATCAATAACGTAACATAACCTAACCTAACCCAACCTAATATCTCGGCACTAATATTTGACAACATTCCTGGCGAGTTGGCCTCTACCTCTCCGTGAGACCTTCATATACATCAAAACGTAATTTACCCTAACCTAACCAAACGTAACATCTCGGCGGTAATATTCGGCAACATTCCTGGAGTGTTGGTCCCTACGTCTCCGTGGGATCTTCATATACATCAATAACGTAGTATAACCTAACCTAACCCAACCTATCACCTCGGCGGTAATATTTGACAACATTCCTGGCGAGTTGGCCTCTACGTCTCCGTGGGACTTTTACATACATCAATAACGTAATTTAACCTAACCTAAACCTACGTAACATCTCGGCGGTAATATTTGACAACATTCCTGGCTTGATGGCCTCTACGTCTCCGTGCGACCTTCATATACATCAATAACGTAATATAACGTAACCTAACCCAACATATCATCTCGGCACTAATATTTGACAACATTCCAGGCGAGTTGGCCTCTACGTCTCCGTGGGAATTTTATATACATCAATAACGTAATATAACGTAACCTAACCCAACCTAACATCTCGGCACTAATATTTGACAACATTCCTGGCGAGTTGGCCTCTACCTCTCCGTGAGGCCTTCATATACATCAATAACGTAATATAATCTAACCTAACCCAACCTATCATCTCGGCTTTAATATTTGACAACATTCCTGGCGAGTTGGCCTCTACGTCTCCGTGGGACTTTTATATACATCAATAACGTAATTTAACCTAACCTAAACCTATGTAACATCTCGGCGGTAATATTTGACAACATTCCTGGCTTGATGGCCTCTACGTCTCCGTGCGACCTTCATATACATCAATAACGTAATATAACCTAACCTAACCCAACCTATCATCTCGGCGGTAATATTTGACATCATTCCTGGCGAGTTGGCCTCTACGCCTCCGTGGGACTTTTATATACATCAAAACGTAATTTACCTTAACCTAACCCAACGTAACATCTCGGCGGTAATATTCGGCAACATTCCTGGAGTGTTGGTCCCTACGTCTCCGTGGGATCTTCATATACATCAATAACGTAATATAACCTAACCTAAACCAACCTATCATCTCGGCGGTAATATTTGACAACATTCCAGGCGAGTTGGCCTCTACGTCTCCGTGGGAATTTTATGTACATCAATAACGTAATATAACCTAACCTAACCCAACCTAACATCTCGGCACTAATATTTGACAACATTGCTGGCTTGATGGCCTCTACGTCTCCGTGGGACCTTCATATACATCAATAACATAATATTACCTAACCTAACCCAACCTATCATCTCGGCGGTAATACTTGACAACATTCCTGGCGAGTTGGCCTCTACCTCTCCGTGAGACCTTCATATACATCAATAACGTAATATAATCTAACCTAACCCAACCTATCATCTCGGCGGTAATATTTGACAACATTCCTGGTCAGTTGGCCTCTGCGTCTCCGTGGAACCTTCATATACATCAATAACGTAATATAACCTAACCTAACCCAACCTATCATCTCGGCGGTAATATTTGACAACATTCCTGGCGAGTTGGCCTCTACGTCTCCGTGGGACTTTTATATACATCAATAACGTAATTTAACCTAACCTAAACCTACGTAACATCTCGGCGGTAATATTTGACAACATTCCTGGCTTGATGGTCTCTACGTCTCCGTGGGACCTTCATATACATCAATAACGTAATATAACCTAACCTAACCCAACCTATCATCTCGGCGGTAATATTTGACAACATTCCTGGCGAGTTGGTCTCTACGTCTCCGTGGGACCTTCATATACATCAATAACATAATATTACCTAACCCAACCCAACGTATCATCTCGGCGGTAATACTTGACAGCATTCCTGGCGAGTTGGCCTCTACGTCTCCGTGGGACTTTTATATACATCAATAACGTAATATAACCTAACCTAACCCAACCTATCATCTCGGCGGTAATATTTGACATCATTCCTGGCGAGTGGGCCTCTACGCCTCCGTGGGACTTTTATATACATCAAAACGTAATTTACCCTAACATAACCCAACGTAACATCTCGGCGGTAATATTCGGCAACATTCCTGGAGTGTTGGTCCCTACGTCTCCGTGGGATCTTCATATACATCAATAACGTAATATAACCTAACCTAAACCAACCTATCATCTCGGCGGTAATATTTGACAACATTCCAGGCGAGTTGGCATCTACGTCTCCGTGGGAATTTTATATACATCAATAACGTAACATAACCTAACCTAACCCAACCTAATATCTCGGCACTAATATTTGACAACATTCCTGGCGAGTTGGCCTCTACCTCTCCGTGAGACCCTCATATACATCAAAACGTAATTTACCCTAACCTAACCCAACGTAACATCTCGGCGGTAATATTCGGCAACATTCCTGGAGTGTTGATCCCTACGTCTCCGTGGGATCTTCATATACATCAATAACGTAGTATAACCTAACCTAACCCAACCTATCACCTCGGCGGTAATATTTGACAACATTGCTGGCGAGTTGGCCTCTACGTCTCCGTGGGACTTTTACATACATCAATAACGTAATTTAACCTAACCTAAACCTACGTAACATCTCGGCGGTAATATTTGACAACATTCCTGGCGAGTCGGCCTCTACGTCTCCGTGCGACCTTCATATACATCAATAACGTAATATAACGTAACCTAACCCAACCTATCATCTCGGCACTAATATTTGACAACATTCCAGGCGAGTTGGCCTCTACGTCTCCGTGGGACCTTCATATACATCAATAACATAATATTACCTAACCTAACCCAACGTATCATCTCGGCGGTAATACTTGACAACATTCCTGGCGAGTTGGCCTCTACGTCTCCGTGGGACTTTTATATACATCAATAACGTAATATAACCTAACCTAACCCAACCTATCATCTCGGCGGTAATATTTGACATCATTCCTGGCGAGTGGGCCTCTACGCCTCCGTGGGACTTTTATATACATCAAAACGTAATTTACCCTAACCTAACCCAACGTAACATCTCGGCGGTAATATTCGGCAACATTCCTGGAGTGTTGGTCCCTACGTCTCCGTGGGATCTTCATATACATCAATAACGTAATATAACCTAACCTAAACCAACCTATCATCTCGGCGGTAATATTTGACAACATTCCAGGCGAGTTGGCATCTACGTCTCCGTGGGAATTTTATATACATCAATAACGTAACATAACCTAACCTAACCCAACCTAATATCTCGGCACTAATATTTGATAACATTCCTGGCGAGTTGGCCTCTACCTCTCCGTGAGACCTTCATATACATCAAAACGTAATTTACCCTAACCTAACCAAACGTAACATCTCGGCGGTAATATTCGGCAACATTCCTGGAGTGTTGGTCCGTACGTCTCCGTGGGATCTTCATATACATCAATAACGTAGTATAACCTAACCTAACCCAACCTATCACCTCGGCGGTAATATTTGACAACATTCCTGGCGAGTTGGCCTCTACGTCTCCGTGGGACTTTTACATACATCAATAACGTAATTTAACCTAACCTAAACCTACGTAACATCTCGGCGGTAATATTTGACAACATTCCTGGCTTGATGGCCTCTACGTCTCCGTGCGACCTTCATATACATCAATAACGTAATATAACGTAACCTAACCCAACATATCATCTCGGCACTAATATTTGACAACATTCCAGGCGAGTTGGCCTCTACGTCTCCGTGGGAATTTTATATACATCAATAACGTAATATAACGTAACCTAACCCAACCTAACATCTCGGCACTAATATTTGACAACATTCCTGGCGAGTTGGCCTCTACCTCTCCGTGAGGCCTTCATATACATCAATAACGTAATATAATCTAACGTAACCCAACCTATCATCTCGGCTTTAATATTTGACAACATTCCTGGCGAGTTGGCCTCTACGTCTCCGTGGGACTTTTATATACATCAATAACGTAATTTAACCTAACCTAAACCTATGTAACATCTCGGCGGTAATATTTGACAACATTCCTGGCTTGATGGCCTCTACGTCTCCGTGCGACCTTCATATACATCAATAACGTAATATAACCTAACCTAACCCAACCTATCATCTCGGCGGTAATATTTGACATCATTCCTGGCGAGTTGGCCTCTACGCCTCCGTGGGACTTTTATATACATCAAAACGTAATTTACCTTAACCTAACCCAACGTAACATCTCGGCGGTAATATTCGGCAACATTCCTGGAGTGTTGGTCCCTACGTCTCCGTGGGATCTTCATATACATCAATAACGTAATATAACCTAACCTAAACCAACCTATCATCTCGGCGGTAATATTTGACAACATTCCAGGCGAGTTGGCATCTACGTCTCCGTGGGAATTTTATATACATCAATAACGTAACATAACCTAACCTAACCCAACCTAATATCTCGGCACTAATATTTGACAACATTCCTGGCGAGTTGGCCTCTACCTCTCCGTGAGACCTTCATATACATCAAAACGTAATTTACCCTAACCTAACCAAACGTAACATCTCGGCGGTAATATTCGGCAACATTCCTGGAGTGTTGGTCCCTACGTCTCCGTGGGATCTTCATATACATCAATAACGTAGTATAACCTAACCTAACCCAACCTATCACCTCGGCGGTAATATTTGACAACATTCCTGGCGAGTTGGCCTCTACGTCTCCGTGGGACTTTTACATACATCAATAACGTAATTTAACCTAACCTAAACCTACGTAACATCTCGGCGGTAATATTTGACAACATTCCTGGCTTGATGGCCTCTACGTCTCCGTGCGACCTTCATATACATCAATAACGTAATATAACGTAACCTAACCCAACCTAACATCTCGGCACTAATATTTGACAACATTCCTGGCGAGTTGGCCTCTACCTCTCCGTGAGGCCTTCATATACATCAATAACGTAATATAATCTAACGTAACCCAACCTATCATCTCGGCTTTAATATTTGACAACATTCCTGGCGAGTTGGCCTCTACGTCTCCGTGGGACTTTTATATACATCAATAACGTAATTTAACCTAACCTAAACCTATGTAACATCTCGGCGGTAATATTTGACAACATTCCTGGCTTGATGGCCTCTACGTCTCCGTGCGACCTTCATATACATCAATAACGTAATATAACCTAACCTAACCCAACCTATCATCTCGGCGGTAATATTTGACATCATTCCTGGCGAGTTGGCCTCTACGCCTCCGTGGGACTTTTATATACATCAAAACGTAATTTACCTTAACCTAACCCAACGTAACATCTCGGCGGTAATATTCGGCAACATTCCTGGAGTGTTGGTCCCTACGTCTCCGTGGGATCTTCATATACATCAATAACGTAATATAACCTAACCTAAACCAACCTATCATCTCGGCGGTAATATTTGACAACATTCCAGGCGAGTTGGCCTCTACGTCTCCGTGGGAATTTTATGTACATCAATAACGTAATATAACCTAACCTAACCCAACCTAACATCTCGGCACTAATATTTGACAACATTGCTGGCTTGATGGCCTCTACGTCTCCGTGGGACCTTCATATACATCAATAACATAATATTACCTAACCTAACCCAACCTATCATCTCGGCGGTAATACTTGACAACATTCCTGGCGAGTTGGCCTCTACCTCTCCGTGAGACCTTCATATACATCAATAACGTAATATAATCTAACCTAACCCAACCTATCATCTCGGCGGTAATATTTGACAACATTCCTGGTCAGTTGGCCTCTGCGTCTCCGTGGAACCTTCATATACATCAATAACGTAATATAACCTAACCTAACCCAACCTATCATCTCGGCGGTAATATTTGACAACATTCCTGGCGAGTTGGCCTCTACGTCTCCGTGGGACTTTTATATACATCAATAACGTAATTTAACCTAACCTAAACCTACGTAACATCTCGGCGGTAATATTTGACAACATTCCTGGCTTGATGGCCTCTACGTCTCCGTGGGACCTTCATATACATCAATAACGTAATATAACCTAACCTAACCCAACCTATCATCTCGACGGTAATATTTGACAACATTCCTGGCGAGTTGGCCTCTACGTCTCCGTGGAACCTTCATATACATCAATAACGTAATATAACCTAACCTAACCCAACCTATCATCTCGGCGGTAATATTTGACATCATTCCTGGCGAGTTGGCCTCTACGCCTCCGTGGGACTTTTATATACATCAAAACGTAATTTACCCTAACCTAACCCAACGTAACATCTCGGCGGTAATATTCGGCAACATTCCTGGAGTGTTGGTCCCTACGTCTCCGTGGGATCTTCATATACATCAATAACGTAATATAACCTAACCTAAACCAACCTATCATCTCGGCGGTAATATTTGACAACATTCCAGGCGAGTTGGCCTCTACGTCTCCGTGGGAATTTTATATACATCAATAACGTAATATAACCTAACCTAACCCAACCTAACATCTCGGCACTAATATTTGACAACATTCCTGGCTTGATGGCCTCTACGTCTCCGTGGGACCTTCATATACATCAATAACATAATATTACCTAACCTAACCCAACCTATCATCTCGGCGGTAATACTTGACAACATTCCTGGCGAGTTGGCCTCTACGTCTCCGTGGGACTTTTATATACATCAATAACGTAATATAACCTAACCTAACCCAACCTATCATCTCGGCTGTAATATTTGACAACATTCCTGGCGAGTTGGCCTCTACGTCTCCGTGGGACTTTTATATACATCAAGAACGTAATTTAACCTAACCTAAACCTACGTAACATCTCGGCGGTAATATTTGACAACATTACTGGCTTGATGGCCTCTACGTCTCCGTGTGACCTTCATATACATCAATAACATAATATTACCTAACCTAACCCAACCTATCATCTCGGCGGTAATACTTGACAACATTCCTGGCGAGTTCGCCTCTACGTCTCCGTGGAACCTTCATATACATCAATAACGTAATATAACCTAACCTAACCCAACCTATCATCTCGGCGGTAATATTTGACATCATTCCTGGCGAGTTGGCCTCTACGCCTCCGTGGGACTTTTATATACATCAAAACGTAATTTACCCTAACCTAACCCAACGTATCATCTCGGCGGTAATATTCGGCAACATTCCTGGAGTGTTGGTCTCTACGTCTCCGTGGGATCTTCATATACATCAATAACGTAATATAACCAAACCTAAACCAACCTATCATCTCGGCGGTAATATTTGACAACATTCCTGGCGAGTCGGCCTCTACGTCTCCGTGCGACCTTCATATACATCAATAACGTAATATAACGTAACCTAACCCAACCTATCATCTCGGCACTAATATTTGACAACATTCCTGGTCAGTTGGCCTCTGCGTCTCCGTGGAACCTTCATATACATCAATAACGTAATATAACCTAACCTAACCCAACCTATCATCTCGGCGGTAATATTTGACAACATTCCTGGCGAGTTGGCCTCTACGTCTCCGTGGGACTTTTATATACATCAATAACGTAATTTAACCTAACCTAAACCTACGTAACATCTCGGCGGTAATATTTGACAACATTCCTGGCTTGATGGCCTCTACGTCTCCGTGGGACCTTCATATACATCAATAACGTAATATAACCTAACCTAACCCAACCTTTCATCTCGGCGGTAATATTTGACATCATTCCTGGCGAGTTGGCCTCTACGCCTCCGTGGGACTTTTATATACATCAAAACGTAATTTACCCTAACCTAACCCAACGTAACATCTCGGCGGTAATATTCGGCAACATTCCTGGAGTGTTGGTCCCTACGTCTCCGTGGGATCTTCATATACATCAATAACGTAATATAACCTAACCTAAACCAAACTATCATCTCGGCGGTAATATTTGACAACATTCCAGGCGAGTTGGCCTCTACGTCTCCTTGGGAATTTTATGTACATCAATAACGTAATATAACCTAACCTAACCCAACCTAACATCTCGGCACTAATATTTGACAACATTCCTGGCGAGTTGGCCTCTACGTCTCCGTGGGACCTTCATATACATCAATAACATAATATTACCTAACCTAACCCAACCTATCATCTCGGCGGTAATACTTGACAACATTCCTGGCGAGTTGGCCTCTACGTCTCCGTGGGACTTTTATATACGTCAATAACGTAATATAACCTAACCTAACCCAACCTATCATCTCGGCGGTAATATTTGACATCATTCCTGGCGAGTGGGCCTCTACGCCTCCGTGGGACTTTTATATACATCAAAACGTAATTTACCCCAACCTAACCCAACGTAACATCTCGGCGGTAATATTCGGCAACATTCCTGGAGTGTTGGTCCCTACGTCTCCGTGGGATCTTCATATACATCAATAACGTAATATAACCTAACCTAAACCAACCTATCATCTCGGCGGTAATATTTGACAACATTCCTGGCGAGTTGGCCTCTACGTCTCCGTGGGACTTTTATATACATCAATAACGTAATTTAACCTAACCTAAACCTACGTAACATCTCGGCGGTAATATTTGACAACATTCCTGGCTTGATGGCCTCTACGTCTCCGTGATACCTTCATATACATCAATAACATAATATTACCTAACCTAACCCAACCTATCATCTCGGCGGTAATACTTGACAACATTCCTGATGAGTTGGCCTCTACGTCTCCGTGGGACTTTTATATACATCAATAACGTAATATAACCTAACCTAACCCAACCTATCATCTCGGCGGTAATATTTGACATCATTCCTGGCGAGTGGGCCTCTACGCCTCCGTGGGACTTTTATATACATCAAAACGTAATTTACCCTGACCTAACCCAACGTAACATCTCGGCGGTAATATTCGGCAACATTCCTGGAGTGTTGGTCCCTACGTCTCCGTGGGATCTTCATATACATCAATAACGTAATATAACCTAACCTAAACCAACCTATCAGTTCGGCGGTAATATTTGACAACATTCCAGGTGAGTTGGCCTCTACGTCTCCGTGGGAATTTTATATACATCAATAACGTAACATAACCTAACCTAACCCAACCTATCATCTCGGCGGTAATATTTGACAACATTCCAGGCGAGTTGGCCTCTACGTCTCCGTGGGAATTCTATATACATCAATAACGTAACATAACCTAACCTAACCCAACCTAACATCTCGGCACTAATATTTGACAACATTCCAGGCGAGTTGGCCTCTACGTCTCCGTGGGAATTTTATTTACATCATTAACGTAATATAACCTAACCTAACCCAACCTAACATCTCGGCACTAATATTTGACAACATTCCTGGCTTGATGGCCTCTACGTCTCCGTGGGACCTTCATATACATCAATAACATAATATTACCTAACCTAACCCAACCTATCACCTCGGCGGTAATATTTGACAACATTCCTGGCTTGATGGCCTCTACGTCTCCGTGGGACCCTCATATACATCAATAACATAATATTACCTAACCTAACCCAACCTATCATCTCGGCGGTAATACTTGACAACATTCCTGGCGCGTTGGCCTCTACGTCTCCGTGGGACCTTCATATACATCAATAACGTAATATAAGCTAACCTAACCCAACCTATCATCTCGGCGGTAATATTTGACAACATTCCTGGCGAGTCGGCCTCTACGTCTCCGTGGGACTTTTATATACATCAATAACGTAATATAACCTAACCTAACCCAACCTATCATCTCGGCGGTAATATTTGACATCATTCCTGGCGAGTGGGCCTCTACGCCTCCGTGGGACTTTTATATACATCAAAACGTAATTTACCCTAACCTAACCCAACGTAACATCTCGGCGGTAATATTAGGCAACATTCCTGGAGTGTTGGTCCCTACGTCTCCGTGGGATCTTCATATACACCAATAACGTAATATAACCTAACCTAAACCAACCTATCATCTCGGCGGTAATATTTGACAACATTCCTGGCGAGTTGGCCTCTACGTCTCCGTGGGACTTTTATATACATCAATAACGTAATTTAACCTAACCTAAACCTACGTAACATCTCGGCGGTAATATTTGACAACATTCCTGGCTTGATGGCCTCTACGTCTCCGTGATACCTTCATATACATCAATAACATAATATTACCTAACCTAACCCAACCTATCATCTCGGCGGTAATACTTGACAACATTCCTGATGAGTTGGCCTCTACGTCTCCGTGGGACTGTTATATACATCAATAACGTAATATAACCTAACCTAACCCAACCTATCATCTCGGCGGTAATATTTGACATCATTCCTGGCGAGTGGGCCTCTACGCCTCCGTGGGACTTTTATATACATCAAAACGTAATTTACCCTGACCTAACCCAACGTAACATCTCGGCGGTAATATTCGGCAACATTCCTGGAGTGTTGGTCCCTACGTCTCCGTGGGATCTTCATATACATCAATAACGTAATATAACCTAACCTAAACCAACCTATCAGTTCGGCGGTAATATTTGACAACATTCCAGGCGAGTTGGCCTCTACGTCTCCGTGGGAATTTTATATACATCAATAACGTAACATAACCTAACCTAACCCAACCTAACATCTCGGCACTAATATTTGACAACATTCCTGGCGAGTTGGCCTCTACCTCTCCGTGAGACCTTCATATACATCAATAACGTAATATAATCTAACCTCACCCAACCTATAATCTCGGCGGTAATATTTGACAACATTCCTGGTCAGTTGGCCTCTGCGTCTCCGTGGAACCTTCATATACATCAATAACGTAATATAACCTAACCTAACCCAACCTATCACCTCGGCGGTAATATTTGACAACATTCCTGGCGAGTTGGCCTCTACGTCTCCGTGGGACTTTTATATACATCAATAACGTAATTTAACCTAACCTAAACCTACGTAACATCTCGGCGGTAATATTTGACAACATTCCTGGCTTGATGGCCTCTACGTCTCCGTGGGACCTTCATATACATCAATAACATAATATTACCTAACCTAACCCAACCTATCATCTCGGCGGTAATACTTGACAACATTCCTGGCGCGTTGGCCTCTACGCCTCCGTGGGACTTTTATATACATCAAAACGTAATTTACCCTAACCTAACCCAACGTAACATCTCGGCGGTAATATTCGGCAACATTCTTGGAGTGTTGGTCCCTACGTCTCCGTGGGATCTTCATATACATCAATAACGTAATATAACCTAACCTAAACCAAACTATCATCTCGGCGGTAATATTTGACAACATTCCAGGCGAGTTGGCCTCTACGTCTCCTTGGGAATTTTATGTACATCAATAACGTAATATAACCTAACCTAACCCAACCTAACATCTCGGCACTAATATTTGACAACATTCCTGGCGAGTTGGCCTCTACGTCTCCGTGGGACCTTCATATACATCAATAACATAATATTACCTAACCTAACCCAACCTATCATCTCGGCGGTAATACTTGACAACATTCCTGGCGAGTTGGCCTCTACGTCTCCGTGGGACTTTTATATACATCAATAACGTAATATAACCTAACCTAACCCAACCTATCATCTCGGCGGTAATATTTGACATCATTCCTGGCGAGTGGGCCTCTACGCCTCCGTGGGACTTTTATATACATCAAAACGTAATTTACCCTGACCTAACCCAACGTAACATCTCGGCGGTAATATTCGGCAACATTCCTGGAGTGTTGGTCCCTACGTCTCCGTGGGATCTTCATATACATCAATAACGTAATATAACCTAACCTAAACCAACCTATCATCTCGGCGGTAATATTTGACAACATTCCTGGCGAGTTGGCCTCTACGTCTCCGTGGGACTTTTATATACATCAATAACGTAATTTAACCTAACCTAAACCTACGTAACATCTCGGCGGTAATATTTGACAACATTCCTGGCTTGATGGCCTCTACGTCTCCGTGATACCTTCATATACATCAATAACGTAATATAACCTAACCTAAACCAACCTATCAGTTCGGCGGTAATATTTGACAACATTCCAGGTGAGTTGGCCTCTACGTCTCCGTGGGAATTTTATATACATCAATAACGTAACATAACCTAACCTAACCCAACCTATCATCTCGGCGGTAATATTTGACAACATTCCAGGCGAGTTGGCCTCTACGTCTCCGTGGGAATTCTATATACATCAATAACGTAACATAACCTAACCTAACCCAACCTAACATCTCGGCACTAATATTTGACAACATTCCAGGCGAGTTGGCCTCTACGTCTCCGTGGGAATTTTATTTACATCAATAACGTAATATAACCTAACCTAACCCAACCTAACATCTCGGCACTAATATTTGACAACATTCCTGGCTTGATGGCCTCTACGTCTCCGTGGGACCTTCATATACATCAATAACATAATATTACCTAACCTAACCCAACCTATCACCTCGGCGGTAATATTTGACAACATTCCTGGCTTGATGGCCTCTACGTCTCCGTGGGACCCTCATATACATCAATAACATAATATTACCTAACCTAACCCAACCTATCATCTCGGCGGTAATACTTGACAACATTCCTGGCGCGTTGGCCTCTACGTCTCCGTGGGACCTTCATATACATCAATAACGTAATATAAGCTAACCTAACCCAACCTATCATCTCGGCGGTAATATTTGACAACATTCCTGGCGAGTCGGCCTCTACGTCTCCGTGGGACTTTTATATACATCAATAACGTAATATAACCTAACCTAACCCAACCTATCATCTCGGCGGTAATATTTGACATCATTCCTGGCGAGTGGGCCTCTACGCCTCCGTGGGACTTTTATATACATCAAAACGTAATTTACCCTAACCTAACCCAACGTAACATCTCGGCGGTAATATTAGGCAACATTCCTGGAGTGTTGGTCCCTACGTCTCCGTGGGATCTTCATATACACCAATAACGTAATATAACCTAACCTAAACCAACCTATCATCTCGGCGGTAATATTTGACAACATTCCTGGCGAGTTGGCCTCTACGTCTCCGTGGGACTTTTATATACATCAATAACGTAATTTAACCTAACCTAAACCTACGTAACATCTCGGCGGTAATATTTGACAACATTCCTGGCTTGATGGCCTCTACGTCTCCGTGATACCTTCATATACATCAATAACATAATATTACCTAACCTAACCCAACCTATCATCTCGGCGGTAATACTTGACAACATTCCTGATGAGTTGGCCTCTACGTCTCCGTGGGACTTTTATATACATCAATAACGTAATATAACCTAACCTAACCCAACCTATCATCTCGGCGGTAATATTTGACATCATTCCTGGCGAGTGGGCCTCTACGCCTCCGTGGGACTTTTATATACATCAAAACGTAATTTACCCTGACCTAACCCAACGTAACATCTCGGCGGTAATATTCGGCAACATTCCTGGAGTGTTGGTCCCTACGTCTCCGTGGGATCTTCATATACATCAATAACGTAATATAACCTAACCTAAACCAACCTATCAGTTCGGCGGTAATATTTGACAACATTCCAGGCGAGTTGGCCTCTACGTCTCCGTGGGAATTTTATATACATCAATAACGTAACATAACCTAACCTAACCCAACCTAACATCTCGGCACTAATATTTGACAACATTCCTGGCGAGTTGGCCTCTACCTCTCCGTGAGACCTTCATATACATCAATAACGTAATATAATCTAACCTCACCCAACCTATAATCTCGGCGGTAATATTTGACAACATTCCTGGTCAGTTGGCCTCTGCGTCTCCGTGGAACCTTCATATACATCAATAACGTAATATAACCTAACCTAACCCAACCTATCACCTCGGCGGTAATATTTGACAACATTCCTGGCGAGTTGGCCTCTACGTCTCCGTGGGACTTTTATATACATCAATAACGTAATTTAACCTAACCTAAACCTACGTAACATCTCGGCGGTAATATTTGACAACATTCCTGGCTTGATGGCCTCTACGTCTCCGTGGGACCTTCATATACATCAATAACATAATATTACCTAACCTAACCCAACCTATCATCTCGGCGGTAATACTTGACAACATTCCTGGCGCGTTGGCCTCTACGTCTCCGTGGGACCTTCATATACATCAAAACGTAATTTACCCTAACCTATACCAACGTAACATCTCGGCGGTAATATTCGGCAACATTCCTGGAGTGTTGGTCCCTACGTCTCCGTGGGATCTTCATATACATCAATAACGTAATATAACCTAACCTAAACCAACCTATCATCTCGGCGGTAATATTTGACAACATTCCAGGCGAGTTGGCCTCTACGTCTCCGTGGGAATTTTATTTACATCAATAACGTAATATAACCTAACCTAACCCAACCTAACATCTCGGCATTAATATTTGACAACATTCCTGGGGTGTTGGTCCCTACGTCTCCGTGGGATCTTCATATACATCAATAACGTAATATAACCTAACCTAAACCAACCTATCATCTCGGCGGTAATATTTGACAACATTCCAGGCGAGTTGGCCTCTACGTCTCCGTGAGACCTTCATATACATCAAAACGTAATTTACCCTAACCTAACCAAACGTAACATCTCGGCGGTAATATTCGGCAACATTCCTGGAGTGTTGGTCCCTACGTCTCCGTGGGAATTTTATTTACATCAATAACGTAATATAACCTAACCTAACCCAACCTAACATCTCGGCACTAATATTTGACAACATTCCTGGCTTGATGGCCTCTACGTCTCCGTGGGACCTTCATATACATCAATAACATAATATTACCTAACCTAACCCAACCTATCACCTCGGCGGTAATATTTGACAACATTCCTGGCTTGATGGCCTCTACGTCTCCGTGGGACCCTCATATACATCAATAACATAATATTACCTAACCTGACCCAACCTATCATCTCGGCGGTAATACTTGACAACATTCCTGGCGCGTTGGCCTCTACGTCTCCGTGGGACCTTCATATACATCAATAACGTAATATAAGCTAACCTAACCCAACCTATCATCTCGGCGGTAATATTTGACAACATTCCTGGCGAGTCGGCCTCTACGTCTCCGTGGGACTTTTATATACATCAATAACGTAATATAACCTAACCTAACCCAACCTATCATCTCGGCGGTAATATTTGACATCATTCCTGGCGAGTGGGCCTCTACGCCTCCGTGGGACTTTTATATACATCAAAACGTAATTTACCCTAACCTAACCCAACGTAACATCTCGGCGGTAATATTAGGCAACATTCCTGGAGTGTTGGTCCCTACGTCTCCGTGGGATCTTCATATACACCAATAACGTAATATAACCTAACCTAAACCAACCTATCATCTCGGCGGTAATATTTGACAACATTCCTGGCGAGTTGGCCTCTACGTCTCCGTGGGACTTTTATATACATCAATAACGTAATTTAACCTAACCTAAACCTACGTAACATCTCGGCGGTAATATTTGACAACATTCCTGGCTTGATGGCCTCTACGTCTCCGTGGGACCTTCATATACATCAATAACATAATATTACCTAACCTAACCCAACCTATCATCTCGGCGGTAATACTTGACAACATTCCTGGCGCGTTGGCCTCTACGTCTCCGTGGGACCTTCATATACATCAATAACGTAATATAACCTAACCTAACCCAACCTATCATCTCGGCGGTAATATTTGACAACATTCCTGGCGAGTCGGCCTCTACGTCTCCGTGCGACCTTCATATACATCAATAACGTAATATAACGTAACCTAACCCAACCTATCATCTCGGCACTAATATTTGACAACATTCCAGGCGAGTTGGCCTCTACGTCTCCGTGGGAATTTTATATACATCAATAACGTAATATAACCTAACCTAACCCAACCTAACATCTCGGCACTAATATTTGACAACATTCCTGGCGAGTTGGCCTCTACCTCTCCGTGAGACCTTCATATACATCAATAACGTAATATAATCTAACCTAACCCAACCTATCATCTCGGCGGTAATATTTGACAACATTCCTGGCGAGTTGGCCTCTACGTCTCCGTGGGACTTTTATATACATCAATAACGTAATTTAACCTAACCTAAACCTACGTAACATCTCGGCGGTAATATTTGACAACATTCCTGGCTTGATGGCCTCTACGTCTCCGTGGGACCTTCATATACATCAATAACGTAATATAACCTAACCTAACCCAACCTATCATCTCGGCGGTAATATTTGACATCATTCCTGGCTAGTGGGCCTCTACGCCTCCGTGGGACTTTTATATACATCAAAACGTAATTTACCCTAACCTAACCCAACGTAACATCTCGGCGGTAATATTCGGCAACATTCCTGGAGTGTTGGTCCCTACGTCTCCGTGGGATCTTCATATACATCAATAACGTAATATAACCTAACCTAAACCAACCTATCATCTCGGCGGTAATATTTGACAACATTCCAGGCGAGTTGGCATCTACGTCTCCGTGGGAATTCTATATACATCAATAACGTAACATAACCTAACCTAACCCAACCTAACATCTCGGCACTAATATTTGACAACATTCCTGGCGAGTTGGCCTCTACCTCTCCGTGAGACCTTCATATACATCAATAACGTAATATAATCTAACCTCACCCAACCTATAATCTCGGCGGTAATATTTTACAACATTCCTGGTCAGTTGGCCTCTGCGTCTCCGTGGAACCTTCATATACATCAATAACGTAATATAACCTAACCTAACCCAACCTATCACCTCGGCGGTAATATTTGACAACATTCCTGGCGAGTTGGCCTCTACGTCTCCGTGGGACTTTTATATACATCAATAACGTAATTTAACCTAACCTAAACCTACGTAACATCTCGGCGGTAATATTTGACAACATTCCTGGCTTGATGGTCTCTACGTCTCCGTGGGACCTTCATATACATCAATAACATAATATTACCTAACCTAAGCCAACCTATCACCTCGGCGGTAATATTTGACAACATTCCTGGCTTGATGGCCTCTACGTCTCCGTGGGACCCTCATATACATCAAAACGTAATTTACCCTAACCTATACCAACGTAACATCTCGGCGGTAATATTCGGCAACATTCCTGGAGTGTTGGTCCCTACGTCTCCGTGGGATCTTCATATACATCAATAACGTAATATAACCTAACCTAAACCAACCTATCATCTCGGCGGTAATATTTGACAACATTCCAGGCGAGTTGGCCTCTACGTCTCCGTGGGAATTTTATTTACATCAATAACGTAATATAACCTAACCTAACCCAACCTAACATCTCGGCATTAATATTTGACAACATTCCTGGGGTGTTGGTCCCTACGTCTCCGTGGGATCTTCATATACATCAATAACGTAATATAACCTAACCTAAACCAACCTATCATCTCGGCGGTAATATTTGACAACATTCCAGGCGAGTTGGCCTCTACGTCTCCGTGGGAATTCTATATACATCAATAACGTAACATAACCTAACCTAACCCAACCTAACATCTCGGCACTAATATTTGACAACATTCCAGGCGAGTTGGCCTCTACGTCTCCGTGGGAATTTTATTTACATCAATAACGTAATATAACCTAACCTAACCCAACCTAACATCTCGGCACTAATATTTGACAACATTCCTGGCTTGATGGCCTCTACGTCTCCGTGGGACCTTCATATACATCAATAACATAATATTACCTAACCTAACCCAACATATCACCTCGGCGGTAATATTTGACAACATTCCTGGCTTGATGGCCTCTACGTCTCCGTGGGACCCTCATATACATCAATAACATAATATTACCTAACCTAACCCAACCTATCATCTCGGCGGTAATACTTGACAACATTCCTGGCGCGTTGGCCTCTACGTCTCCGTGGGACCTTCATATACATCAATAACGTAATATAACCTAACCTAACCCAACCTATCATCTCGGCGGTAATATTTGACAACATTCCTGGCGAGTCGGCCTCTACGTCTCCGTGCGACCTTCATATACATCAATAACGTAATATAACGTAACCTAACCCAACCTATCATCTCGGCACTAATATTTGACAACATTCCAGGCGAGTTGGCCTCTACGTCTCCGTGGGAATTTTATATACATCAATAACGTAATATAACCTAACCTAACCCAACCTAACATCTCGGCACTAATATTTGACAACATTCCTGGCGAGTTGGCCTCTACCTCTCCGTGAGACCTTCATATACATCAATAACGTAATATAATCTAACCTAACCCAACCTATCATCTCGGCGGTAATATTTGACAACATTCCTGGCGAGTTGGCCTCTACGTCTCCGTGGGACTTTTATATACATCAATAACGTAATTTAACCTAACCTAAACCTACGTAACATCTCGGCGGTAATATTTGACAACATTCCTGGCTTGATGGCCTCTACGTCTCCGTGGGACCTTCATATACATCAATAACGTAATATAACCTAACCTAACCCAACCTATCATCTCGGCGGTAATATTTGACATCATTCCTGGCGAGTGGGCCTCTACGCCTCCGTGGGACTTTTATATACATCAAAACGTAATTTACCCTAACCTAACCCAACGTAACATCTCGGCGGTAATATTCGGCAACATTCCTGGAGTGTTGGTCCCTACGTCTCCGTGGGATCTTCATATACATCAATAACGTAATATAACCTAACCTAAACCAACCTATCATCTCGGCGGTAATATTTGACAACATTCCAGGCGAGTTGGCCTCTACGTCTCCGTGGGAATTCTATATACATCAATAACGTAACATAACCTAACCTAACCCAACCTAACATCTCGGCACTAATATTTGACAACATTCCTGGCGAGTTGGCCTCTACCTCTCCGTGAGACCTTCATATATATCAATAACGTAATATAATCTAACCTCACCCAACCTATAATCTCGGCGGTAATATTTTACAACATTCCTGGTCAGTTGGCCTCTGCGTCTCCGTGGAACCTTCATATACATCAATAACGTAATATAACCTAACCTAACCCAACCTATCACCTCGGCGGTAATATTTGACAACATTCCTGTCGAGTTGGCCTCTACGTCTCCGTGGGAATTTTATATACATCAATAACGTAATTTAACCTAACCTAAACCTACGTAACATCTCGGCGGTAATATTTGACAACATTCCTGGCTTGATGGCCTCTACGTCTCCGTGGGACCTTCATATACATCAATAACATAATATTACCTAACCTAACCCAACCTATCATCTCGGCGGTAATACATGACAACATCCCTGGCGCGTTGGCCTCTACGTCTCCGTGGGACCTTCATATACATCAATAACGTAATATAACCTAACCTAACGCAACCTATCATCTCGGCGGTAATATTTGACAACATTCCTGGCGAGTTGGCCTCTACCTCTCCGTGAGACCTTCATATACAGCAATAACGTAATATAACCTAACCTAACCCAACCTATCATCTCGGCGGTAATATTTGACAACATTCCTGGCGAGTTGGCCTCTACCTCTCCGTGAGACCTTCATATACAGCAATAACGTAATATAATCTAACCTAACCCAACCTATCATCTCGGCGGTAATATTTGACAACATTCCTGGCGAGTTGGCCTCTACGTCACCGTGGGACTTTTATATACATCAAAACGTAATTTACCCTAACCTAACCCAACGTAACATCTCGGCGGTAATATTCGGCAACATTCCTGGAGTGTTGGTCCCTACGTCTCCGTGGGATCTTCATATACATCAATAACGTAATATAACCTAACCTAAACCAAGCTATCATCTCGGCGGTAATATTTGACAACATTCCTGGCGAGTTGGCCTCTACGTCTCCGTGGGACTTTTATATACATCAATAACGTAATTTAACCTAACCTAAACCTACGTAACATCTCGGCGGTAATATTTGACAACATTCCTGGCTTGATGGCCTCTACGTCTCCGTGGGACCTTCATATACATCAATAACATAATATTACCTAACCTAACCCAACCTATCATCTCGGCGGTAATACTTGACAACATTCCTGGCGCGTTGGCCTCTACGTCTCCGTGGGACCTTCATATACATCAATAACGTAATATAACGTAACCTAACCCAACCTATCATCTCGGCACTAATATTTGACAACATTCCAGGCGAGTTGGCCTCTACGTCTCCGTGGGAATTTTATATACATCAATAACGTAATATAACCTAACCTAACCCAACCTAACATCTCGGCACTAATATTTGACAACATTCCTGGCGAGTTGGGCTCTACCTCTCCGTGAGACCTTCATATACATCAATAACGTAATATAATCTAACCTAACCCAACCTATCATCTCGGCGGTAATATTTGACAACATTCCTGGCGAGTTGGCCTCTACGTCTCCGTGGGACTTTTATATACATCAATAACGTAATTTAACCTAACCTAAACCTACGTAACATCTCGGCGGTAATATTTGACAACATTCCTGGCTTGATGGCCTCTACGTCTCCGTGGGACCTTCATATACATCAATAACGTAATATAACCTAACCTAACCCAACCTATCATCTCGGCGGTAATATTTGACATCATTCCTGGCGAGTTGGCCTCTACGCCTCCGTGGGACTATTATATACATCAAAACGTAATTTACCCTAACCTAACCCAACGTAACATCTCGGCGGTAATATTCGGCAACATTCCTGGAGTGTTGGTCCCTACGTCTCCGTGGGATCTTCATATACATCAATAACGTAATATAACCTAACCTAAACCAAACTATCATCTCGGCGGTAATATTTGACAACATTCCAGGCGAGTTGGCCTCTACGTCTCCTTGGGAATTTTATGTACATCAATAACGTAATATAACCTAACCTAACCCAACCTATCATCTCGGCGGTAATATTTGACATCATTCCTGGCGAGTGGGCCTCTACGCCTCCGTGGGACTTTTATATACATCAAAACGTAATTTACCCCAACCTAACCCAACGTAACATCTCGGCGGTAATATTCGGCAACATTCCTGGAGTGTTGGTCCCTACGTCTCCGTGGGATCTTCATATACATCAATAACGTAGTATAACCTAACCTAAACCAACCTATCATCTCGGCGGTAATATTTGACAACATTCCTGGCGAGTTGGCCTCTACGTCTCCGAGGGACTTTTATATACATCAATAACGTAATTTAACCTAACCTAAACCTACGTAACATCTCGGCGGTAATATTTGACAACATTCCTGGCTTGATGGCCTCTACGTCTCCGTGGGACCTTCATATACATCAATAACATAATATTACCTAACCTAACCCAACCTATCATCTCGGCGGTAATACTTGACAACATTCCTGATGAGTTGGCCTCTACGTCTCCGTGGGACTTTTATATACATCAATAACGTAATATAACCTAACCTAACCCAACCTATCATCTCGGCGGTAATATTTGACATCATTCCTGGCGAGTGGGCCTCTACGCCTCCGTGGGACTTTTATATACATCAAAACGTAATTTACCCTGACCTAACCCAACGTAACATCTCGGCGGTAATATTCGGCAACATTCCTGGAGTGTTGGTCCCTACGTCTCCGTGGGATCTTCATATACATCAATAACGTAATATAACCTAACCTAAACCAACCTATCAGTTCGGCGGTAATATTTGACAACATTCCAGGCGAGTTGGCCTCTACGTCTCCGTGGGAATTTTATATACATCAATAACGTAACATAACCTAACCTAACCCAACCTAACATCTCGGCACTAATATTTGACAACATTCCTGGCGAGTTGGCCTCTACCTCTCCGTGAGACCTTCATATACATCAATAACGTAATATAATCTAACCTCACCCAACCTATAATCTCGGCGGTAATATTTGACAACATTCCTGGTCAGTTGGCCTCTGCGTCACCGTGGGACTTTTATATACATCAAAACGTAATTTACCCTAACCTAACCCAACGTAACATCTCGGCGGTAATATTCGGCAACATTCCTGGAGTGTTGGTCCCTACGTCTCCTTGGGATCTTCATATACATCAATAACGTAATATAACCTAACCTGAACCAACCTATCATCTCGGCGGTAATATTTGAGAACATTCCAGGCGAGTTGGCCTCTACGTCTCCGTGGGAATTTTATTTACATCAATAACGTAATATAACCTAACCTAACCCAACCTAACATCTCGGCATTAATATTTGACAACATTCCTGGGGTGTTGGTCCCTACGTCTCCGTGGGATCTTCATATACATCAATAACGTAATATAACCTAACCTAAACCAACCTATCATCTCGGCGGTAATATTTGACAACATTCCAGGCGAGTTGGCCTCTACGTCTCCGTGGGAATTCTATATACATCAATAACGTAACATAACCTAACCTAACCCAACCTAACATCTCGGCACTAATATTTGACAACATTCCTGGCGAGTTGGCCTCTACCTCTCCGTGAGACCTTCATATACATCAATAACGTAATATAATCTAACCTCACCCAACCTTTAATCTCGGCGGTAATATTTTACAACATTCCTGGTCAGTTGGCCTCTGCGTCTCCGTGGAACCTTCATATACATCAATAACGTAATATAACCTAACCTAACCCAACCTATCACCTCGGCGGTAATATTTGACAACATTCCTGTCGAGTTGGCCTCTACGTCTCCGTGGGAATTTTATATACATCAATAACGTAATTTAACCTAACCTAAACCTACGTAACATCTCGGCGGTAATATTTGACAACATTCCTGGCTTGATGGCCTCTACGTCTCCGTGGGACCTTCATATACATCAATAACATAATATTACCTAACCTAACCCAACCTATCATCTCGGCGGTAATACATGACAACATCCCTGGCGCGTTGGCCTCTACGTCTCCGTGGGACCTTCATATACATCAATAACGTAATATAACCTAACCTAACGCAACCTATCATCTCGGCGGTAATATTTGACAACATTCCTGGCGAGTTGGCCTCTACCTCTCCGTGAGACCTTCATATACAGCAATAACGTAATATAACCTAACCTAACCCAACCTATCATCTCGGCGGTAATATTTGACAACATTCCTGGCGAGTTGGCCTCTACCTCTCCGTGAGACCTTCATATACAGCAATAACGTAATATAATCTAACCTAACCCAACCTATCATCTCGGCGGTAATATTTGACAACATTCCTGGCGAGTTGGCCTCTACGTCACCGTGGGACTTTTATATACATCAAAACGTAATTTACCCTAACCTAACCCAACGTAACATCTCGGCGGTAATATTCGGCAACATTCCTGGAGTGTTGGTCCCTACGTCTCCTTGGGATCTTCATATACATCAATAACGTAATATAACCTAACCTAAACCAAGCTATCATCTCGGCGGTAATATTTGACAACATTCCTGGCTAGTTGGCCTCTACGTCTCCGTGGGACTTTTATATACATCAATAACGTAATTTAACCTAACCTAAACCTACGTAACATCTCGGCGGTAATATTTGACAACATTCCTGGCTTGATGGCCTCTACGTCTCCGTGGGACCTTCATATACATCAATAACATAATATTACCTAACCTAACCCAACCTATCATCTCGGCGGTAATACTTGACAACATTCCTGGCGCGTTGGCCTCTACGTCTCCGTGGGACCTTCATATACATCAATAACGTAATATAACGTAACCTAACCCAACCTATCATCTCGGCACTAATATTTGACAACATTCCAGGCGAGTTGGCCTCTACGTCTCCGTGGGAATTTTATATACATCAATAACGTAATATAACCTAACCTAACCCAACCTAACATCTCGGCACTAATATTTGACAACATTCCTGGCGAGTTGGGCTCTACCTCTCCGTGAGACCTTCATATACATCAATAACGTAATATAATCTAACCTAACCCAACCTATCATCTCGGCGGTAATATTTGACAACATTCCTGGCGAGTTGGCCTCTACGTCTCCGTGGGACTTTTATATACATCAATAACGTAATTTAACCTAACCTAAACGTACGTAACATCTCGGCGGTAATATTTGACAACATTCCTGGCTTGATGGCCTCTACGTCTCCGTGGGACCTTCATATACATCAATAACGTAATATAACCTAACCTAACCCAACCTATCATCTCGGCGGTAATATTTGACATCATTCCTGGCGAGTTGGCCTCTACGCCTCCGTGGGACTTTTATATACATCAAAACGTAATTTACCCTAACCTAACCCAACGTAACATCTCGGCGGTAATATTCGGCAACATTCCTGGAGTGTTGGTCCCTACGTCTCCGTGGGATCTTCATATACATCAATAACGTAATATAACCTAACCTAAACCAAACTATCATCTCGGCGGTAATATTTGACAACATTCCAGGCGAGTTGGCCTCTACGTCTCCTTGGGAATTTTATGTACATCAATAACGTAATATAACCTAACCTAACCCAACCTATCATCTCGGCGGTAATATTTGACATCATTCCTGGCGAGTGGGCCTCTACGCCTCCGTGGGACTTTTATATACATCAAAACGTAATTTACCCCAACCTAACCCAACGTAACATCTCGGCGGTAATATTCGGCAACATTCCTGGAGTGTTGGTCCCTACGTCTCCGTGGGATCTTCATATACATCAATAACGTAGTATAACCTAACCTAAACCAACCTATCATCTCGGCGGTAATATTTGACAACATTCCTGGCGAGTTGGCCTCTACGTCTCCGTGGGACTTTTATATACATCAATAACGTAATTTAACCTAACCTAAACCTACGTAACATCTCGGCGGTAATATTTGACAACATTCCTGGCTTGATGGCCTCTACGTCTCCGTGGGACCTTCATATACATCAATAACATAATATTACCTAACCTAACCCAACCTATCATCTCGGCGGTAATACTTGACAACATTCCTGATGAGTTGGCCTCTACGTCTCCGTGGGACTTTTATATACATCAATAACGTAATATAACCTAACCTAACCCAACCTATCATCTCGGCGGTAATATTTGACATCATTCCTGGCGAGTGGGCCTCTACGCCTCCGTGGGACTTTTATATACATCAAAACGTAATTTACCCTGACCTAACCCAACGTAACATCTCGGCGGTAATATTCGGCAACATTCCTGGAGTGTTGGTCCCTACGTCTCCGTGGGATCCTCATATACATCAATAACGTAATATAACCTAACCTAAACCAACCTATCAGTTCGGCGGTAATATTTGACAACATTCCAGGCGAGTTGGCCTCTACGTCTCCGTGGGAATTTTATATACATCAATAACGTAACATAACCTAACCTAACCCAACCTAACATCTCGGCACTAATATTTGACAACATTCCTGGCGAGTTGGCCTCTACCTCTCCGTGAGACCTTCATATACATCAATAACGTAATATAATCTAACCTCACCCAACCTATAATCTCGGCGGTAATATTTGACAACATTCCTGGTCAGTTGGCCTCTGCGTCTCCGTGGAACCTTCATATACTTCAATAACGTAATATAACCTAACCTAACCCAACCTATCACCTCGGCGGTAATATTTGACAACATTCCTGGCGAGTTGGCCTCTACGTCTCCGTGGGACTTTTATATACATCAATAACGTAATTTAGCCTAACCTAAACCTACGTAACATCTCGGCGGTAATATTTGACAACATTCCTGGCTTGATGGCCTCTACGTCTCCGTGGGACCTTCATATACATCAATAACATAATATTACCTAACCTAACCCAACCTATCATCTCGGCGGTAATACTTGACAACATTCCTGGCGCGTTGGCCTCTACGTCTCCGTGGGACCTTCATATACATCAAAACGTAATTTACCCTAACCTATACCAACGTAACATCTCGGCGGTAATATTCGGCAACATTCCTGGAGTGTTGGTCCCTACGTCTCCGTGGGATCTTCATATACATCAATAACGTAATATAACCTAACCTAAACCAACCTATCATCTCGGCGGTAATATTTGAGAACATTCCAGGCGAGTTGGCCTCTACGTCTCCGTGGGAATTTTATTTACATCAATAACGTAATATAACCTAACCTAACCCAACCTAACATCTCGGCATTAATATTTGACAACATTCCTGGGGTGTTGGTCCCTACGTCTCCGTGGGATCTTCATATACATCAATAACGTAATATAACCTAACCTAAACCAACCTATCATCTCGGCGGTAATATTTGACAACATTCCAGGCGAGTTGGCCTCTACGTCTCCGTGGGAATTCTATATACATCAATAACGTAACATAACCTAACCTAACCCAACCTAACATCTCGGCACTAATATTTGACAACATTCCAGGCGAGTTGGCCTCTACGTCTCCGTGGGAATTTTATTTACATCAATAACGTAATATAACCTAAGCTAACCCAACCTAACATCTCGGCGGTAATATTTGACATCATTCCTGGCGAGTGGGCCTCTACGCCTCCGTGGGACTTTTATATACATCAAAACGTAATTTACCCTAACCTAACCCAACGTAACATCTCGGCGGTAATATTCGGCAACATTCCTGGAGTGTTGGTCCCTACGTCTCCGTGGGATCTTCATATACATCAATAACGTAATATAACCTAACCTAAACCAACCTATCATCTCGGCGGTAATATTTGACAACATTCCAGGCGAGTTGGCCTCTACGTCTCCGTGGGAATTCTATATACATCAATAACGTAACATAACCTAACCTAACCCAACCTAACATCTCGGCACTAATATTTGACAACATTCCTGGCGAGTTGGCCTCTACCTCTCCGTGAGACCTTCATATACATCAATAACGTAATATAATCTAACCTCACCCAACCTATAATCTCGGCGGTAATATTTTACAACATTCCTGGTCAGTTGGCCTCTGCGTCTCCGTGGAACCTTCATATACATCAATAACGTAATATAACCTAACCTAACCCAACCTATCACCTCGGCGGTAATATTTGACAACATTCCTGGCGAGTTGGCCTCTACGTCTCCGTGGGATCTTCATATACATCAATAACGTAATATAACCTAACCTAAACCAACCTATCATCTCGGCGGTAATATTTGACAACATTCCTGGCTTGATGGCCTCTACGTCTCCGTGGGACCTTCATATACATCAATAACATAATATTACCTAACCTAACCCAACCTATCATCTCCGCGGTAATACTTGACAACATTGCTGGCGCGTTGGCCTCTACGTCTCCGTGGGACCTTCATATACATCAAAACGTAATTTACCCTAACCTATACCAACGTAACATCTCGGCGGTAATATTCGGCAACATTCCTGGAGTGTTGGTCCCTACGTCTCCGTGGGATCTTCATATACATCAATAACGTAATATAACCTAACCTAAACCAACCTATCATCTCGGCGGTAATATTTGACAACATTCCAGGCGAGTTGGCCTCTACGTCTCCGTGGGAATTTTATTTACATCAATAAAGTAATATAACCTAACCTAACCCAACCTAACATCTCGGCATTAATATTTGACAACATTCCTGGGGTGTTGGTCCCTACGTCTCCGTGGGATCTTCATATACATCAATAACGTAATATAACCTAACCTAAACCAACCTATCATCTCGGCGGTAATATTTGACAACATTCCAGGCGAGTTGGCCTCTACGTCTCCGTGGGAATTCTATATACATCAATAACGTAACATAACCTAACCTAACCCAACCTAACATCTCGGCACTAATATTTGACAACATTCCAGGCGAGTTGGCCTCTACGTCTCCGTGGGAATTTTATTTACATCAATAACGTAATATAACCTAAGCTAACCCAACCTAACATCTCGGCGGTAATATTTGACATCATTCCTGGCGAGTGGGCCTCTACGCCTCCGTGGGACTTTTATATACATCAAAACGTAATTTACCCTAACCTAACCCAACGTAACATCTCGGCGGTAATATTCGGCAACATTCCTGGAGTGTTGGTCCCTACGTCTCCGTGGGATCTTCATATACATCAATAACGTAATATAACCTAACCTAAACCAACCTATCATCTCGGCGGTAATATTTGACAACATTCCAGGCGAGTTGGCCTCTACGTCTCCGTGGGAATTCTATATACATCAATAACGTAACATAACCTAACCTAACCCAACCTAACATCTCGGCACTAATATTTGACAACATTCCTGGCGAGTTGGCCTCTACCTCTCCGTGAGACCTTCATATACATCAATAACGTAATATAATCTAACCTCACCCAACCTATAATCTCGGCGGTAATATTTTACAACATTCCTGGTCAGTTGGCCTCTGCGTCTCCGTGGAACCTTCATATACATCAATAACGTAATATAACCTAACCTAACCCAACCTATCACCTCGGCGGTAATATTTGACAACATTCCTGGCGAGTTGGCCTCTACGTCTCCGTGGGACTTTTATATACATCAATAACGTAATTTAACCTAACCTAAACCTACGTAACATCTCGGCGGTAATATTTGACAACATTCCTGGCTTGATGGCCTCTACGTCTCCGTGGGACCTTCATATACATCAATAACATAATATTACCTAACCTAACCCAACCTATCATCTCGGCGGTAATACTTGACAACATTCCTGGCGCGTTGGCCTCTACGTCTCCGTGGGACCTTCATATACATCAAAACGTAATTTACCCTAACCTATACCAACGTAACATCTCGGCGGTAATATTCGGCAACATTCCTGGAGTGTTGGTCCCTACGTCTCCGTGGGATCTTCATATACATCAATAACGTAATATAACCTAACCTAAACCAACCTATCATCTCGGCGGTAATATTTGAGAACATTCCAGGCGAGTTGGCCTCTACGTCTCCGTGGGAATTTTATTTACATCAATAACGTAATATAACCTAACCTAACCCAACCTAACATCTCGGCATTAATATTTGACAACATTCCTGTGGTGTTGGTCCCTACGTCTCCGTGGGATCTTCATATACATCAATAACGTAATATAACCTAACCTAAACCAACCTATCATCTCGGCGGTAATATTTGACAACATTCCAGGCGAGTTGGCCTCTACGTCTCCGTGGGAATTCTATATACATCAATAACGTAACATAACCTAACCTAACCCAACCTAACATCTCGGCACTAATATTTGACAACATTCCAGGCGAGTTGGCCTCTACGTCTCCGTGGGAATTTTATTTACATCAATAACGTAATATAACCTAAGCTAACCCAACCTAACATCTCGGCGGTAATATTTGACATCATTCCTGGCGAGTGGGCCTCTACGCCTCCGTGGGACTTTTATATACATCAAAACGTAATTTACCCTAACCTAACCCAACGTAACATCTCGGCGGTAATATTCGGCAACATTCCTGGAGTGTTGGTCCCTACGTCTCCGTGGGATCTTCATATACATCAATAACGTAATATAACCTAACCTAAACCAACCTATCATCTCGGCGGTAATATTTGACAACATTCCAGGCGAGTTGGCCTCTACGTCTCCGTGGGAATTCTATATACATCAATAACGTAACATAACCTAACCTAACCCAACCTAACATCTCGGCACTAATATTTGACAACATTCCTGGCGAGTTGGCCTCTACCTCTCCGTGAGACCTTCATATACATCAATAACGTAATATAATCTAACCTCACCCAACCTATAATCTCGGCGGTAATATTTTACAACATTCCTGGTCAGTTGGCCTCTGCGTCTCCGTGGAACCTTCATATACATCAATAACGTAATATAACCTAACCTAACCCAACCTATCACCTCGGCGGTAATATTTGACAACATTCCTGGCGAGTTGGCCTCTACGTCTCCGTGGGATCTTCATATACATCAATAACGTAATATAACCTAACCTAAACCAACCTATCATCTCGGCGGTAATATTTGACAACATTCCTGGCTTGATGGCCTCTACGTCTCCGTGGGACCTTCATATACATCAATAACATAATATTACCTAACCTAACCCAACCTATCATCTCCGCGGTAATACTTGACAACATTGCTGGCGCGTTGGCCTCTACGTCTCCGTGGGACCTTCATATACATCAAAACGTAATTTACCCTAACCTATACCAACGTAACATCTCGGCGGTAATATTCGGCAACATTCCTGGAGTGTTGGTCCCTACGTCTCCGTGGGATCTTCATATACATCAATAACGTAATATAACCTAACCTAAACCAACCTATCATCTCGGCGGTAATATTTGACAACATTCCAGGCGAGTTGGCCTCTACGTCTCCGTGGGAATTTTATTTACATCAATAAAGTAATATAACCTAACCTAACCCAACCTAACATCTCGGCATTAATATTTGACAACATTCCTGGGGTGTTGGTCCCTACGTCTCCGTGGGATCTTCATATACATCAATAACGTAATATAACCTAACCTAAACCAACCTATCATCTCGGCGGTAATATTTGACAACATTCCAGGCGAGTTGGCCTCTACGTCTCCGTGGGAATTCTATATACATCAATAACGTAACATAACCTAACCTAACCCAACCTAACATCTCGGCACTAATATTTGACAACATTCCAGGCGAGTTGGCCTCTACGTCTCCGTGGGAATTTTATTTACATCAATAACGTAATATAACCTAACCTAACCCAACCTAACATCTCGGCACTAATATTTGACAACATTCCTGGCTTGATGGCCTCTACGTCTCCGTGGGACCTTCATATACATCAATAACATAATATTACCTAACCTAACCCAACCTATCACCTCGGCGGTAATATTTGACAACATTCCTGGCTTGATGGCCTCTACGTCTCCGTGGGACCCTCATATACATCAATAACATAATATTACCTAACCTAACCCAACCTATCATCTCGGCGGTAATACTTGACAACATTCCTGGCGCGTTGGCCTCTACGTCTCCGTGGGACCTTCATATACATCAATAACGTAATATAAGCTAACCTAACCCAACCTATCATCTCGGCGGTAATATTTGAAAACATTCCTGGCGAGTCGGCCTCTACGTCTCCGTGGGACTTTTATATACATCAATAACGTAATATAACCTAACCTAACCCAACCTATCATCTCGGCGGTAATATTTGACATCATTCCTGGCGAGTGGGCCTCTACGCCTCCGTGGGACTTTTATATACATCAAAACGTAATTTACCCTAACCTAACCCAACGTAACATCTCGGCGGTAATATTAGGCAACATTCCTGGAGTGTTGGTCCCTACGTCTCCGTGGGATCTTCATATACAGCAATAACGTAATATAACCTAACCTAAACCAACCTATCATCTCGGCGGTAATATTTGACAACATTCCTGGCAAGTTGGCCTCTACGTCTCCGTGGGACTTTTATATACATCAATAACGTAATTTAACCTAACCTAAACCTACGTAACATCTCGGCGGTAATATTTGACAACATTCCTGGCTTGATGGCCTCTACGTCTCCGTGGGACCTTCATATACATCAATAACATAATATTACCTAACCTAACCCAACCTATCATCTCGGCGGTAATACTTGACAACATTCCTGGCGCGTTGGCCTCTACGTCTCCGTGGGACCTTCATATACATCAATAACGTAATATAACCTAACCTAACCCAACCTATCATCTCGGCGGTAATATTTGACAACATTCCTGGCGAGTCGGCCTCTACGTCTCCGTGCGACCTTCATATACATCAATAACGTAATATAACGTAACCTAACCCAACCTATCATCTCGGCACTAATATTTGACAACATTCCAGGCGAGTTGGCCTCTACGTCTCCGTGGGAATTTTATATACATCAATAACGTAATATAACCTAACCTAACCCAACCTAACATCTCGGCACTAATATTTGACAACATTCCTGGCGAGTTGGCCTCTACCTCTCCGTGAGACCTTCATATACATCAATAACGTAATATAATCTAACCTAACCCAACCTATCATCTCGGCGGTAATATTTGACATCATTCCTGGCGAGTGGGCCTCTACGCCTCCGTGGGACTTTTATATACATCAAAACGTAATTTACCCTAACCTAACCCAACGTAACATCTCGGCGGTAATATTCGGCAACATTCCTGGAGTGTTGGTCCCTACGTCTCCGTGGGATCTTCATATACATCAATAACGTAATATAACCTAACCTAAACCAACCTATCATCTCGGCGGTAATATTTGACAACATTCCAGGCGAGTTGGCCTCTACGTCTCCGTGGGAATTCTATATACATCAATAACGTAACATAACCTAACCTAACCCAACCTAACATCTCGGCACTAATATTTGACAACATTCCTGGCGAGTTGGCCTCTACCTCTCCGTGAGACCTTCATATACATCAATAACGTAATATAATCTAACCTCACCCAACCTATAATCTCGGCGGTAATATTTTACAACATTCCTGGTCAGTTGGCCTCTGCGTCTCCGTGGAACCTTCATATACATCAATAACGTAATATAATCTAACCTAACCCAACCTATCACCTCGGCGGTAATATTTGACAACATTCCTGGCGAGTTGGCCCCTACGTCTCCGTGGGAATTTTATATACATCAATAACGTAATTTAACCTAACCTAAACCTACGTAACATCTCGGCGGTAATATTTGACAACATTCCTGGCTTGATGGCCTCTACGTCTCCGTGGGACCTTCATATACATCAATAACATAATATTACCTAACCTAACCCAACCTATCATCTCGGCGGTAATACATGACAACATCCCTGGCGCGTTGGCCTCTACGTCTCCGTGGGACCTTCATATACATCAATAACGTAATATAACCTAACCTAACGCAACCTATCATCTCGGCGGTAATATTTGACAACATTCCTGGCGAGTTGGCCTCTACCTCTCCGTGAGACCATCATATACAGCAATAACGTAATATAACCTAACCTAACCCAACCTATCATCTCGGCGGTAATATTTGACAACATTCCTGGCGAGTTGGCCTCTACCTCTCCGTGAGACCTTCATATACAGCAATAACGTAATATAATCTAACCTAACCCAACCTATCATCTCGGCGGTAATATTTGACAACATTCCTGGCGAGTTGGCCTCTACGTCACCGTGGGACTTTTATATACATCAAAACGTAATTTACCCTAACCTAACCCAACGTAACATCTCGGCGGTAATATTCGGCAACATTCCTGGAGTGTTGGTCCCTACGTCTCCGTGGGATCTTCGTATACATCAATAACGTAATATAACCTAACCTAAACCAAGCTATCATCTCGGCGGTAATATTTGACAACATTCCTGGCGAGTTGGCCTCTACGTCTCCGTGGGACTTTTATATACATCAATAACGTAATTTAACCTAACCTAAACCTACGTAACATCTCGGCGGTAATATTTGACAACATTCCTGGCTTGATGGCCTCTACGTCTCCGTGGGACCTTCATATACATCAATAACATAATATTACCTAACCTAACCCAACCTATCATCTCGGCGGTAATACTTGACAACATTCCTGGCGCGTTGGCCTCTACGTCTCCGTGGGACCTTCATATACATCAATAACGTAATATAACGTAACCTAACCCAACCTATCATCTCGGCACTAATATTTGACAACATTCCAGGCGAGTTGGCCTCTACGTCTCCGTGGGAATTTTATATACATCAATAACGTAATATAACCTAACCTAACCCAACCTAACATCTCGGCACTAATATTTGACAACATTCCTGGCGAGTTGGCCTCTACCTCTCCGTGAGACCTTCATATACATCAATAACGTAATATAATCTAACCTAACCCAACCTATCATCTCGGCGGTAATATTTGACAACATTCCTGGCGAGTTGGCCTCTACGTCTCCGTGGGACTTTTATATACATCAATAACGTAATTTAACCTAACCTAAACCTACGTAACATCTCGGCGGTAATATTTGACAACATTCCTGGCTTGATGGCCTCTACGTCTCCGTGGGACCTTCATATACATCAATAACGTAATATAACCTAACCTAACCCAACCTATCATCTCGGCGGTAATATTTGACATCATTCCTGGCGAGTTGGCCTCTACGCCTCCGTGGGACTTTTATATACATCAAAACGTAATTTACCCTAACCTAACCCAACGTAACATCTCGGCGGTAATATTCGGCAACATTCCTGGAGTGTTGGTCCCTACGTCTCCGTGGGATCTTCATATACATCAATAACGTAATATAACCTAACCTAAACCAAACTATCATCTCGGCGGTAATATTTGACAACATTCCAGGCGAGTTGGCCTCTACGTCTCCTTGGGAATTTTATGTACATCAATAACGTAATATAACCTAACCTAACCCAACCTAACATCTCGGCACTAATATTTGACAACATTCCTGGCGAGTTGGCCTCTACGTCTCCGTGGGACCTTCATATACATCAATAACATAATATTACCTAACCTAACCCAACCTATCATCTCGGCGGTAATACTTGACAACATTCCTGGCGAGTTGGCCTCTACGTCTCCGTGGGACTTTTATATACATCAATAACGTAATATAACCTAACCTAACCCAACCTATCATCTCGGCGGTAATATTTGACATCATTCCTGGCGAGTGGGCCTCTACGCCTCCGTGGGACTTTTATATACATCAAAACGTAATTTACCCCAACCTAACCCAACGTAACATCTCGGCGGTAATATTCGGCAACATTCCTGGAGTGTTGGTCCCTACGTCTCCGTGGGATCTTCATATACATCAATAACGTAGTATAACCTAACCTAAACCAACCTATCATCTCGGCGGTAATATTTGACAACATTCCTGGCGAGTTGGCCTCTACGTCTCCGTGGGACTTTTATATACATCAATAACGTAATTTAACCTAACCTAAACCTACGTAACATCTCGGCGGTAATATTTGACAACATTCCTGGCTTGATGGCCTCTACGTCTCCGTGGGACCTTCATATACATCAATAACATAATATTACCTAACCTAACCCAACCTATCATCTCGGCGGTAATACTTGACAACATTCCTGATGAGTTGGCCTCTACGTCTCCGTGGGACTTTTATATACATCAATAACGTAATATAACCTAACCTAACCCAACCTATCATCTCGGCGGTAATATTTGACATCATTCCTGGCGAGTGGGCCTCTACGCCTCCGTGGGACTTTTATATACATCAAAACGTAATTTACCCTGACCTAACCCAACGTAGCATCTCGGCGGTAATATTCGGCAACATTCCTGGAGTGTTGGTCCCTACGTCTCCGTGGGATCTTCATATACATCAATAACGTAATATAACCTAACCTAAACCAACCTATCAGTTCGGCGGTAATATTTGACAACATTCCAGGCGAGTTGGCCTCTACGTCTCCGTGGGAATTTTATATACATCAATAACGTAACATAACCTAACCTAACCCAACCTAACATCTCGGCACTAATATTTGACAACATTCCTGGCGAGTTGGCCTCTACCTCTCCGTGAGACCTTCATATACATCAATAACGTAATATAATCTAACCTCACCCAACCTATAATCTCGGCGGTAATATTTGACAACATTCCTGGTCAGTTGGCCTCTGCGTCTCCGTGGAACCTTCATATACATCAATAACGTAATATAACCTAACCTAACCCAACCTATCACCTCGGCGGTAATATTTGACAACATTCCTGGCGAGTTGGCCTCTACGTCTCCGTGGGACTTTTATATACATCAATAACGTAATTTAACCTAACCTAAACCTACGTAACATCTCGGCGGTAATATTTGACAACATTCCTGGCTTGATGGCCTCTACGTCTCCGTGGGACCTTCATATACATCAATAACATAATATTACCTAACCTAACCCAACCTATCATCTCGGCGGTAATACTTGACAACATTCCTGGCGCGTTGGCCTCTACGTCTCCGTGGGACCTTCATATACATCAAAACGTAATTTACCCTAACCTATACCAACGTAACATCTCGGCGGTAATATTCGGCAACATTCCTGGAGTGTTGGTCCCTACGTCTCCGTGGGATCTTCATATACATCAATAACGTAATATAACCTAACCTAACCCAACCTATCACCTCGGCGGTAATATTTGACAACATTCCTGGCTTGATGGCCTCTACGTCTCCGTGGGACCCTCATATACATCAATAACATAATATTACCTAACCTAACCCAACCTATCATCTCGGCGGTAATACTTGACAACATTCCTGGCGCGTTGGCCTCTACGTCTCCGTGGGACCTTCATATACATCAATAACGTAATATAAGCTAACCTAACCCAACCTATCATCTCGGCGGTAATATTTGACAACATTCCTGGCGAGTCGGCCTCTACGTCTCCGTGGGACTTTTATATACATCAATAACGTAATATAACCTAACCTAACCCAACCTATCATCTCGGCGGTAATATTTGACATCATTCCTGGCGAGTGGGCCTCTACGCCTCCGTGGGACTTTTATATACATCAAAACGTAATTTACCCTAACCTAACCCAACGTAACATCTCGGCGGTTATATTAGGCAACATTCCTGGAGTGTTGGTCCCTACGTCTCCGTGGGATCTTCATATACATCAATAACGTAATATAACCTAACCTAAACCAACCTATCATCTCGGCGGTAATATTTGACAACATTCCTGGCGAGTTGGCCTCTACGTCTCCGTGGGACTTTTATATACATCAATAACGTAATTTAACCTAACCTAAACCTACGTAACATCTCGGCGGTAATATTTGACAACATTCCTGGCTTGATGGCCTCTACGTCTCCGTGGGACCTTCATATACATCAATAACATAATATGACCTAACCTAACCCAACCTATCATCTCGGCGGTAATACTTGACAACATTCCTGGCGCGTTGGCCTCTACGTCTCCGTGGGACCTTCATATACATCAATAACGTAATATAACCTAACCTAACCCAACCTATCATCTCGGCGGTAATATTTGACAACATTCCTGGCGAGTCGGCCTCTACGTCTCCTTGCGACCTTCATATACATCAATAACGTAATATAACGTAACCTAACCCAACCTATCATCTCGGCACTAATATTTGACAACATTCCAGGCGAGTTGGCCTCTACGTCTCCGTGGGACTTTTATATACATCAATAACGTAATTTAACCTAACCTAAACCTACGTAACATCTCGGCGGTAATATTTGACAACATTCCTGGCTTGATGGCCTCTACGTCTCCGTGAGACCTTCATATACATCAATAACGTAATATAATCTAACCTAACCCAACCTATCATCTCGGCGGTAATATTTGACAACATTCCTGGCGAGTTGGCCTCTACGTCTCCGTGGGACTTTTATATACATCAATAACGTAATTTAACCTAACCTAAACCTACGTAACATCTCGGCGGTAATATTTGACAACATTCCTGGCTTGATGGCCTCTACGTCTCCGTGGGACCTTCATATACATCAATAACGTAATATAACCTAACCTAACCCAACCTATCATCTCGGCGGTAATATTTGACATCATTCCTGGCGAGTGGGCCTCTACGCCTCCGTGGGACTTTTATATACATCAAAACGTAATTTACCCTAACCTAACCCAACGTAACATCTCGGTGGTAATATTCGGCAACATTCCTGGAGTGTTGGTCCCTACGTCTCCGTGGGATCTTCATATACATCAATAACGTAATATAACCTAACCTAAACCAACCTATCATCTCGGCGGTAATATTTGACAACATTCCAGGCGAGTTGGCCTCTACGTCTCCGTGGGAATTCTATATACATCAATAACGTAACATAACCTAACCTAACCCAACCTAACATCTCGGCACTAATATTTGACAACATTCCTGGCGAGTTGGCCTCTACCTCTCCGTGAGACCTTCATATACATCAATAACGTAATATAATCTAACCTCACCCAACCTATAATCTCGGCGGTAATATTTTACAACATTCCTGGTCAGTTGGCCTCTGCGTCTCCGTGGAACCTTCATATACATCAATAACGTAATATAACCTAACCTAACCCAACCTATCACCTCGGCGGTAATATTTGACAACATTCCTGGCGAGTTGGCCTCTACGTCTCCGTGGGAATTTTATATACATCAATAACGTAATTTAACCTAACCTAAACCTACGTAACATCTCGGCGGTAATATTTGACAACATTCCTGGCTTGATGGCCTCTACGTCTCCGTGGGACCTTCATATACATCAATAACATAATATTACCTAACCTAACCCAACCTATCATCTCGGCGGTAATACATGACAACATCCCTGGCGCGTTGGCCTCTACGTCTCCGTGGGACCTTCATATACATCAATAACGTAATATAACCTAACCTAACGCAACCTATCATCTCGGCGGTAATACTTGACAACATTCCTGGCGCGTTGGCCTCTACGTCTCCGTGGGACCTTCATATACATCAAAACGTAATTTACCCTAACCTATACCAACGTAACATCTCGGCGGTAATATTCGGCAACATTCCTGGAGTGTTGGTCCCTACGTCTCCGTGGGATCTTCATATACATCAATAACGTAATATAACCTAACCTAAACCAACCTATCATCTCGGCGGTAATATTTGACAACATTCCAGGCGAGTTGGCCTCTACGTCTCCGTGGGAATTTTATTTACATCAATAACGTAATATAACCTAACCTAACCCAACCTAACATCTCGGCATTAATATTTGACAACATTCCTGGGGTGTTGGTCCCTACGTCTCCGTGGGATCTTCATATACATCAATAACGTAATATAACCTAACCTAAACCAACCTATCATCTCGGCGGTAATATTTGACAACATTCCAGGCGAGTTGGCCTCTACGTCTCCGTGGGAATTCTATATACATCAATAACGTAACATAACCTAACCTAAACCAACCAATCATCTCGGCGGTAATATTTGACAACATTCCAGGCGAGTTGGCCTCTACCTCTCCGTGAGACCTCCATATACATCAATAACGTAATATAATCTAACCTAACCCAACCTATAATCTCGGCGGTAATATTTGACAACATTCCTGGTCAGTTGGCCTCTGCGTCTCCGTGGAACCTTCATATACATCAATAACGTAATATAACCTAACCTAACCCAACCTATCACCTCGGCGGTAATATTTGACAACATTCCTGGCTTGATGGCCTCTACGTCTCCGTGGGACCCTCATATACATCAATAACATAATATTACCTAACCTAACCCAACCTATCATCTCGGCGGTAATACTTGACAACATTCCTGGCGCGTTTGCCTCTACGTCTCCGTGGGACCTTCATATACATCAATAACGTAATATAACCTAACCTAACCCAACCTATCATCTCGGCGGTAATATTTGACAACATTCCTGGCGAGTCGGCCTCTACGTCTCCGTGGGACTTTTATATACATCAATAACGTAATATAACCTAACCTAACCCAACCTATCATCTCGGCGGTAATATTTGACATCATTCCTGGCGAGTGGGCCTCTACGCCTCCGTGGGACTTTTATATACATCAAAACGTAATTTACCCTAACCTAACCCAACGTAACATCTCGGCGGTAATATTAGGCAACATTCCTGGAGTGTTGGTCCCTACGTCTCCGTGGGATCTTCATATACATCAATAACGTAATATAACCTAACCTATACCAACCTATCATCTCGGCGGTAATATTTGACAACATTCCTGGCGAGTTGGCCTCTACGTCTCCGTGGGACTTTTATATACATCAATAACGTAATTTAACCTAACCTAAACCTACGTAACATCTCGGCGGTAATATTTGACAACATTCCTGGCTTGATGGCCTCTACGTCTCCGTGGGACCTTCATATACATCAATAACATAATATTAGCTAACCTAACCCAACCTATCATCTCGGCGGTAATACTTGACAACATTCCTGGCGCGTTGGCCTCTACGTCTCCGTGGGACCTTCATATACATCAATAACGTAATATAACCTAACCTAACCCAACCTATCATCTCGGCGGTAATATTTGACAACATTCCTGGCGAGTCGGCCTCTACGTCTCCGTGGGATCTTCATATACATCAATAACGTAATATAACCTAACCTATACCAACCTATCATCTCGGCGGTAATATTTGACAACATTCCTGGCGAGTTGGCCTCTACGTCTCCGTGGGACTTTTATATACATCAATAACGTAATTTAACCTAACCTAAACCTACGTAACATCTCGGCGGTAATATTTGACAACATTCCTGGCTTGATGGCCTCTACGTCTCCGTGGGACCTTCATATACATCAATAACATAATATTACCTAACCTAACCCAACCTATCATCTCGGCGGTAATATTTGACAACATTCCTGGCGAGTCGGCCTCTACGTCTCCGTGCGACCTTCATATACATCAATAACGTAATATAACGTAACCTAACCCAACCTATCATCTCGGCACTAATATTTGACAACATTCCAGGCGAGTTGGCCTCTACGTCTCCGTGGGAATTCTATATACATCAATAACGTAACATAACCTAACCTAACCCAACCTAACATCTCGGCACTAATATTTGACAACATTCCTGGCGAGTTGGCCTCTACCTCTCCGTGAGACCTTCATATACATCAATAACGTAATATAATCTAACCTCACCCAACCTATAATCTCGGCGGTAATATTTTACAACATTCCTGGTCAGTTGGCCTCTGCGTCTCCGTGGAACCTTCATATACATCAATAACGTAATATAACCTAACCTAACCCAACCTATCACCTCGGCGGTAATATTTGACAACATTCCTGGCGAGTTGGCCTCTACGTCTCCGTGGGAATTTTATATACATCAATAACGTAATTTAACCTAACCTAAACCTACGTAACATCTCGGCGGTAATATTTGACAACATTCCTGGCTTGATGGCCTCTACGTCTCCGTGGGACCTTCATATACATCAATAACATAATATTACCTAACCTAACCCAACCTATCATCTCGGCGGTAATACATGACAACATCCCTGGCGCGTTGGCCTCTACGTCTCCGTGGGACCTTCATATACATCAATAACGTAATATAACCTAACCTAACGCAACCTATCATCTCGGCGGTAATATTTGACAACATTCCTGGCGAGTTGGCCTCTACCTCTCCGTGAGACCTTCATATTCAGCAATAACGTAATATAACCTAACCTAACCCAACCTATCATCTCGGCGGTAATATTTGACAACATTCCTGGCGAGTTGGCCTCTACCTCTCCGTGAGACCTTCATATACAGCAATAACGTAATATAATCTAACCTAACCCAACCTATCATCTCGGCGGTAATATTTGACAACATTCCTGGCGAGTTGGCCTCTACGTCACCGTGGGACTTTTATATACATCAAAACGTAATTTACCCTAACCTAACCCAACGTAACATCTCGGCGGTAATATTCGGCAACATTCCTGGAGTGTTGGTCCCTACGTCTCCGTGGGATCTTCATATACATCAATAACGTAATATAACCTAACCTAAACCAAGCTATCATCTCGGCGGTAATATTTGACAACATTCCTGGCGAGTTGGCCTCTACGTCTCCGTGGGACTTTTATATACATCAATAACGTAATTTAACCTAACCTAAACCTACGTAACATCTCGGCGGTAATATTTGACAACATTCCTGGCTTGATGGCCTCTACGTCTCCGTGGGACCTTCATATACATCAATAACATAATATTACCTAACCTAACCCAACCTATCATCTCGGCGGTAATACTTGACAACATTCCTGGCGCGTTGGCCTCTACGTCTCCGTGGGACCTTCATATACATCAAAACGTAATTTACCCTAACCTATACCAACGTAACATCTCGGCGGTAATATTCGGCAACATTCCTGGAGTGTTGGTCCCTACGTCTCCGTGGGATCTTCATATACATCAATAACGTAATATAACCTAACCTAAACCAACCTATCATCTCGGCGGTAATATTTGACAACATTCCAGGCGAGTTGGCCTCTACGTCTCCGTGGGAATTTTATTTACATCAATAACGTAATATAACCTAACCTAACCCAACCTAACATCTCGGCATTAATATTTGACAACATTCCTGGGGTGTTGGTCCCTACGTCTCCGTGGGATCTTCATATACATCAATAACGTAATATAACCTAACCTAAACCAACCTATCATCTCGGCGGTAATATTTGACAACATTCCAGGCGAGTTGGCCTCTACGTCTCCGTGGGAATTCTATATACATCAATAACGTAACATAACCTAACCTAACCCAACCTAACATCTCGGCACTAATATTTGACAACATTCCAGGCGAGTTGGCCTCTACGTCTCCGTGGGAATTTTATTTACATCAATAACGTAATATAACCTAAGCTAACCCAACCTAACATCTCGGCACTAATATTTGACAACATTCCTGGCTTGATGGCCTCTACGTCTCCGTGGGACCTTCATATACATCAATAACATAATATTACCTAACCTAACCCAACCTATCATCTCGGCGGTAATACTTGACAACATTCCTGGCGAGTTGGCCTCTACGTCTCCGTGGGACTTTTATATACATCAATAACGTAATATAACCTAACCTAACCCAACCTATCATCTCGGCGGTAATATTTGACACCATTCCTGGCGAGTGGGCCTCTACGCTACCGTGGGACTTTTATATACATCAAAACGTAATTTACCCTAACCTAACCCAACCTATCATCTCGGCGGTAATATTTGACATCATTCCTGGCGAGTGGGCCTCTACGCCTCCGTGGGACTTTTATATACATCAAAACGTAATTTACCCTAACCTAACCCAACGTAACATCTCGGCGATAATATTCGGCAACATTCCTGGAGTGTTGGTCCCTACGTCTCCGTGGGATCTTCATATACATCAATAACGTAATATAACCTAACCTAAACCAACCAATCATCTCGGCGGTAATATTTGACAACATTCCAGGCGAGTTGGCCTCTACCTCTCCGTGAGACCTCCATATACATCAATAACGTAATATAATCTAACCTAACCCAACCTATAATCTCGGCGGTAATATTTGACAACATTCCTGGTCAGTTGGCCTCTGCGTCTCCGTGGAACCTTCATATACATCAATAACGTAATATAACCTAACCTAACCCAACCTATCACCTCGGCGGTAATATTTGACAACATTCCTGGCTTGATGGCCTCTACGTCTCCGTGGGACCCTCATATACATCAATAACATAATATTACCTAACCTAACCCAACCTATCATCTCGGCGGTAATACTTGACAACATTCCTGGCGCGTTGGCCTCTACGTCTCCGTGGGACCTTCATATACATCAATAACGTAATATAACCTAACCTAACCCAACCTATCATCTCGGCGGTAATATTTGACAACATTCCTGGCGAGTCGGCCTCTACGTCTCCGTGGGACTTTTATATACATCAATAACGTAATATAACCTAACCTAACCCAACCTATCATCTCGGCGGTAATATTTGACATCATTCCTGGCGAGTGGGCCTCTACGCCTCCGTGGGACTTTTATATACATCAAAACGTAATTTACCCTAACCTAACCCAACGTAACATCTCGGCGGTAATATTAGGCAACATTCCTGGAGTGTTGGTCCCTACGTCTCCGTGGGATCTTCATATACATCAATAACGTAATATAACCTAACCTATACCAACCTATCATCTCGGCGGTAATATTTGACAACATTCCTGGCGAGTTGGCCTCTACGTCTCCGTGGGACTTTTATATACATCAATAACGTAATTTAACCTAACCTAAACCTACGTAACATCTCGGCGGTAATATTTGACAACATTCCTGGCTTGATGGCCTCTACGTCTCCGTGGGACCTTCATATACATCAATAACATAATATTAGCTAACCTAACCCAACCTATCATCTCGGCGGTAATACTTGACAACATTCCTGGCGCGTTGGCCTCTACGTCTCCGTGGGACCTTCATATACATCAATAACGTAATATAACCTAACCTAACCCAACCTATCATCTCGGCGGTAATATTTGACAACATTCCTGGCGAGTCGGCCTCTACGTCTCCGTGGGATCTTCATATACATCAATAACGTAATATAACCTAACCTATACCAACCTATCATCTCGGCGGTAATATTTGACAACATTCCTGGCGAGTTGGCCTCTACGTCTCCGTGGGACTTTTATATACATCAATAACGTAATTTAACCTAACCTAAACCTACGTAACATCTCGGCGGTAATATTTGACAACATTCCTGGCTTGATGGCCTCTACGTCTCCGTGGGACCTTCATATACATCAATAACATAATATTACCTAACCTAACCCAACCTATCATCTCGGCGGTAATATTTGACAACATTCCTGGCGAGTCGGCCTCTACGTCTCCGTGCGACCTTCATATACATCAATAACGTAATATAACGTAACCTAACCCAACCTATCATCTCGGCACTAATATTTGACAACATTCCAGGCGAGTTGGCCTCTACGTCTCCGTGGGAATTCTATATACATCAATAACGTAACATAACCTAACCTAACCCAACCTAACATCTCGGCACTAATATTTGACAACATTCCTGGCGAGTTGGCCTCTACCTCTCCGTGAGACCTTCATATACATCAATAACGTAATATAATCTAACCTCACCCAACCTATAATCTCGGCGGTAATATTTTACAACATTCCTGGTCAGTTGGCCTCTGCGTCTCCGTGGAACCTTCATATACATCAATAACGTAATATAACCTAACCTAACCCAACCTATCACCTCGGCGGTAATATTTGACAACATTCCTGGCGAGTTGGCCTCTACGTCTCCGTGGGACTTTTATATACATCAATAACGTAATTTAACCTAACCTAAACCTACGTAACATCTCGGCGGTAATATTTGACAACATTCCTGGCTTGATGGCCTCTACGTCTCCGTGGGACCTTCATATACATCAATAACATAATATTACCTAACCTAACCCAACCTATCATCTCGGCGGTAATACATGACAACATCCCTGGCGCGTTGGCCTCTACGTCTCCGTGGGACCTTCATATACATCAATAACGTAATATAACCTAACCTAACGCAACCTATCATCTCGGCGGTAATATTTGACAACATTCCTGGCGAGTTGGCCTCTACCTCTCCGTGAGACCTTCATATACAGCAATAACGTAATATAATCTAACCTAACCCAACCTATCATCTCGGCGGTAATATTTGACAACATTCCTGGCGAGTTGGCCTCTACCTCTCCGTGAGACCTTCATATACAGCAATAACGTAATATAATCTAACCTAACCCAACCTATCATCTCGGCGGTAATATTTGACAACATTCCTGGCGAGTTGGCCTCTACGTCTCCGTGGGACTTTTATATACATCAAAACGTAATTTACCCTAACCTAACCCAACGTAACATCTCGGCGGTAATATTCGGCAACATTCCTGGAGTGTTGGTCCCTACGTCTCCGTGGGATCTTCATATACATCAATAACGTAATATAACCTAACCTAAACCAAGCTATCATCTCGGCGGTAATATTTGACAACATTCCTGGCGAGTTGGCCTCTACGTCTCCGTGGGACTTTTATATACATCAATAACGTAATTTAACCTAACCTAAACCTACGTAACGTCTCGGCGGTAATATTTGACAACATTCCTGGCTTGATGGCCTCTACGTCTCCGTGGGACCTTCATATACATCAATAACATAATATTACCTAACCTAACCCAACCTATCATCTCGGCGGTAATACTTGACAACATTCCTGGCGCGTTGGCCTCTACGTCTCCGTGGGACCTTCATATACATCAATAACGTAATATAACGTAACCTAACCCAACCTATCATCTCGGCACTAATATTTGACAACATTCCAGGCGAGTTGGCCTCTACGTCTCCGTGGGAATTTTATATACATCAATAACGTAATATAACCTAACCTAACCCAACCTAACATCTCGGCACTAATATTTGACAACATTCCTGGCGAGTTGGCCTCTACGTCACCGTGGGACTTTTATATACATCAAAACGTAATTTACCCTAACCTAACCCAACGTAACATCTCGGCGGTAATATTCGGCAACATTCCTGGAGTGTTGGTCCCTACGTCTCCGTGGGATCTTCATATACATCAATAACGTAATATAACCTAACCTAAACCAAGCTATCATCTCGGCGGTAATATTTGACAACATTCCTGGCGAGTTGGCCTCTACGTCTCCGTGGGACTTTTATATACATCAATAACGTAATTTAACCTAACCTAAACCTACGTAACATCTCGGCGGTAATATTTGACAACATTCCTGGCTTGATGGCCTCTACGTCTCCGTGGGACCTTCATATACATCAATAACATAATATTACCTAACCTAACCCAACCTATCATCTCGGCGGTAATACTTGACAACATTCCTGGCGCGTTGGCCTCTACGTCTCCGTGGGACCTTCATATACATCAATAACGTAATATAACGTAACCTAACCCAACCTATCATCTCGGCACTAATATTTGACAACATTCCAGGCGAGTTGGCCTCTACGTCTCCGTGGGAATTTTATATACATCAATAACGTAATATAACCTAACCTAACCCAACCTAACATCTCGGCACTAATATTTGACAACATTCCTGGCGAGTTGGCCTCTACGTCTCCGTGGGACTTTTATATACATCAATAACGTAATTTAACCTAACCTAAACCTACGTAACATCTCGGCGGTAATATTTGACAACATTCCTGGCTTGATGGCCTCTACGTCTCCGTGGGACCTTCATATACATCAATAACGTAATATAACCCAACCTAACCCAACCCATCATCTCGGCGGTAATATTTGACAACATTCCTGGCGAGTCGGTCTCTACGTCTCCGTGGGACTTTTATATACATCAATAACGTAATATAACCTAACCTAACCCAACCTATCATCTCGGCGGTAATATTTGACATTATTCCTGGCGAGTGGGCCTCTACGCCTCCGTGGGACTTTTATATACATCAAAACGTAATTTACCCTAACCTAACCCAACGTAACATCTCGGCGGTAATATTCGGCAACATTCCTGGAGTGTTGGTCCCTACGTCTCCGTGGGATCTTCATATACATCAATAACGTAATATAACCTAACCTAAACCAACCTATCATCTCGGCGGTAATATTTGACAACATTCCAGGCGAGTTGGCCTCTACGTCTCCGTGGGAATTTTATTTACATCAATAACGTAATATAACCTAACCTAACCCAACCTAACATCTCGGCACTAATATTTGACAACATTCCTGGCTTGATGGCCTCTACGTCTCCGTGGGACCTTCATATACATCAATAACATAATATTACCTAACCTAACCCAACCTATCATCTCGGCGGTAATACTTGACAACATTCCTGGCGAGTTGGCCTCTACGTGTCCGTGGGACTTTTATATACATCAATAACGTAATATAACCTAACCTAACCCAACCTATCATCTCGGCGGTAATATTTGACACCATTCCTGGCGAGTGGGCCTCTACGCCACCGTGGGACTTTTATATACATCAAAACGTAATTTACCCTAACCTAACCCAACCTATCATCTCGGCGGTAATATTTGACATCATTCCTGGCGAGTGGGCCTCTACGCCTCTGTGGGACTTTTATATACATCAAAACGTAATTTACCCTAACCTAACCCAACGTAACATCTCGGCGATAATATTCGGCAACATTCCTGGAGTGTTGGTCCCTACGTCTCCGTGGGATCTTCATATACATCAATAACGTAATATAACCTAACCTAAACCAACCTATCATCTCGGCGGTAATATTTGACAACATTCCAGGCGAGTTGGCCTCTACCTCTCCGTGAGACCTTCATATACATCAATAACGTAATATAATCTAACCTAACCCAACCTATAATCTCGGCGGTAATATTTGACAACATTCCAGGTCAGTTGGCCTCTGCGTCTCCGTGGAACCTTCATATACATCAATAACGTAATATAACCTAACCTAACCCAACCTATCATCTCGGCGGTAATATTTGACAACATTCCTGGCGAGTCGGCCTCTACGTCTCCGTGGGACTTTTATATACATCAATAACGTAATATAACCTAACCTAACCCAACCTATCATCTCGGCGGTAATATTTGACATCATTCCTGGCGAGTGGGCCACTACGCCTCCGTGGGACTTTTATATACATCAAAACGTAATTTACCCTAACCTAACCCAACGTAACATCTCGGCGGTAATATTCGGCAACATTCCTGGAGTGTCGGTCCCTACGTCTCCGTGGGATCTTCATATACATCAATAACGTAATATAACCTAACCTAAACCAACCTATCATCTCGGCGGTAATATTTGACAACATTCCTGGCGAGTTGGCCTCTACGTCTCCGTGGGACTTTTATATACATCAATAACGTAATTTAACCTAACCTAAACCTACGTAACATCTCGGCGGTAATATTTGACAACATTCCTGGCTTGATGCCCTCTACGTCTCCGTGGGACCTTCATATACATCAATAACATAATATTACCTAACCTAACCCAACCTATCATCTCGGCGGTAATATTTGACACCATTCCTGGCGAGTTGGCCTCTACCTCTCCGTGAGACCTTCATATACAGCAATAACGTAATATAATCTAACCTAACCCAACCTATCATCTCGGCGGTAATATTTGACAACATTCCTGGCGAGTTGGCCTCTACGTCACCGTGGGACTTTTATATACATCAAAACGTAATTTACCCTAACCTAACCCAACGTAACATCTCGGCGGTAATATTCGGCAACATTCCTGGAGTGTTGGTCCCTACGTCTCCGTGGGATCTTCATATACATCAATAACGTAATATAACCTAACCTAAACCAAGCTATCATCTCGGCGGTAATATTTGACAACATTCCTGGCGAGTTGGCCTCTACGTCTCCGTGGGACTTTTATATACATCAATAACGTAATTTAACCTAACCTAAACCTACGTAACATCTCGGCGGTAATATTTGACAACATTCCTGGCTTGATGGCCTCTACGTCTCCGTGGGACCTTCATATACATCAATAACATAATATTACCTAACCTAACCCAACCTATCATATCGGCGGTAATACTTGACAACATTCCTGGCGCGTTGGCCTCTACGTCTCCGTGGGACCTTCATATACATCAATAACGTAATATAACGTAACCTAACCCAACCTATCATCTCGGCACTAATATTTGACAACATTCCAGGCGAGTTGGCCTCTACGTCTCCGTGGGAATTTTATATACATCAATAACGTAATATAACCTAACCTAACCCAACCTAACATCTCGGCACTAATATTTGACAACATTCCTGGCGAGTTGGCCTCTACCTCTCCGTGAGACCTTCATATACATCAATAACGTAATATAATCTAACCTAACCCAACCTATCATCTCGGCGGTAATATTTGACAACATTCCTGGCGAGTTGGCCTCTACGTCTCCGTGGGACCTTCATATACATCAATAACGTAATATAACGTAACCTAACCCAACCTATCATCTCGGCACTAATATTTGACAACATTCCAGGCGAGTTGGCCTCTACGTCTCCGTGGGAATTTTATATACATCAATAACGTAATATAACCTAACCTAACCCAACCTAACATCTCGGCACTAATATTTGACAACATTCCTGGCGAGTTGGCCTCTACCTCTCCGTGAGACCTTCATATACATCAATAACGTAATATAATCTAACCTAACCCAACCTATCATCTCGGCGGTAATATTTGACAACATTCCTGGCGAGTTGGCCTCTACGTCTCCGTGGGACTTTTATATACATCAATAACGTAATTTAACCTAACCTAAACCTACGTAACATCTCGGCGGTAATATTTGACAACATTCCTGGCTTGATGGCCTCTACGTCTCCGTGGGACCTTCATATACATCAATAACATAATATTACCTAACCTAACCCAACCTATCATCTCGGCACTAATATTTGACAACATTCCTGGCGCGTTGGCCTCTACGTCTCCGTGGGACCTTCATATACATCAATAACGTAATATAACCTAACCTAACCCAACCTATCATCTCGGCGGTAATATTTGACATCATTCCTGGCGAGTTGGCCTCTACGCCTCCGTGGGACTTTTATATACATCAAAACGTAATTTACCCTAACCTATACCAACGTAACATCTCGGCGGTAATATTCGGCAACATTCCTGGAGTGTTGGTCCCTACGTCTCCGTGGGATCTTCATATACATCAATAACGTAATATAACCTAACCTAAACCAACCTATCATCTCGGCGGTAATATTTGACAACATTCCTGGCGAGTTGGCCTCTACGTCTCCGTGGGACTTTTATATACATCAATAACGTAATTTAACCTAACCTAAACCTACGTAACATCTCGGCGGTAATATTTGACAACATTCCTGGCTTGATGGCCTCTACGTCTCCGTGGGACCTTCATATACATCAATAACATAATATTACCTAACCTAACCCAACCTATCATCTCGGCGGTAATACTTGACAACATTCCTGGCGCGTTGGCGTCTACGTCTCCGTGGGACCTTCATATACATCAATAACGTTATATAACCTAACCTAACCCAACCTATCATCTCGGCGGTAATATTTGACAACATTCCTGGCGAGTCGGCCTCTACGTCTCCGTGCGACCTTCATATACATCAATAACGTAATATAACGTAACCTAACCCAACCTATCATCTCGGCACTAATATTTGACAACATTCCAGGCGAGTTGGCCTCTACGTCTCCGTGGGAATTTTATATACATCAATAACGTAATATAACCTAACCTAACCCAACCTAACATCTCGGCACTAATATTTGACAACATTCCTGGCGAGTTGGCCTCTACCTCTCCGTGAGACCTTCATATACATCAATAACGTAATATAATCTAACCTAACCCAACCTATCATCTCGGCGGTAATATTTGACAACATTCCTGGCGAGTTGGCCTCTACGTCTCCGTGGGACTTTTATATGCATCAATAACGTAATTTAACCTAACCTAAACCAACCTATCATCTCGGCGGTAATATTTGACAACATTCCAGGCGAGTTGGCCTCTACGTCTCCGTGGGAATTTTATTTACATCAATAACGTAATATAACCTAACCTAACCCAACCTAACATCTCGGCACTAATATTTGACAACATTCCTGGCTTGATGGCCTCTACGTCTCCGTGGGACCTTCATATACATCAATAACATAATATTACCTAACCTAACCCAACCTATCATCTCGGCGGTAATACTTGACAACATTCCTGGCGAGTTGGCCTCTACGTGTCCGTGGGACTTTTATATACATCAATAACGTAATATAACCTAACCTAACCCAACCTATCATCTCGGCGGTAATATTTGACACCATTCCTGGCGAGTGGGCCTCTACGCCACCGTGGGACTTTTATATACATCAAAACGTAATTTACCCTAACCTAACCCAACCTATCATCTCGGCGGTAATATTTGACATCATTCCTGGCGAGTGGGCCTCTACGCCTCCGTGGGACTTTTATATACATCAAAACGTAATTTACCCTAACCTAACCCAACGTAGCATCTCGGCGATAATATTCGGCAACATTCCTGGAGTGTTGGTCCTTACGTCTCCGTGGGATCTTCATATACATCAATAACGTAATATAACCTAACCTAAACCAACCTATCATCTCGGCGGTAATATTTGACAACATTCCAGGCGAGTTGGCCTCTACCTCTCCGTGAGACCTTCATATACATCAATAACGTAATATAATCTAACCTAACCCAACCTATAATCTCGGCGGTAATATTTGACAACATTCCAGGTCAGTTGGCCTCTGCGTCTCCGTGGAACCTTCATATACATCAATAACGTAATATAACCTAACCTAACCCAACCTATCATCTCGGCGGTAATATTTGACAACATTCCTGGCGAGTCGGCCTCTACGTCTCCGTGGGACTTTTATATACATCAATAACGTAATATAACCTAACCTAACCCAACCTATCATCTCGGCGGTAATATTTGACATCATTCCTGGCGAGTGGGCCACTACGCCTCCGTGGGACTTTTATATACATCAAAACGTAATTTACCCTAACCTAACCCAACGTAACATCTCGGCGGTAATATTCGGCAACATTCCTGGAGTGTCGGTCCCTACGTCTCCGTGGGATCTTCATATACATCAATAACGTAATATAACCTAACCTAAACCAACCTATCATCTCGGCGGTAATATTTGACAACATTCCTGGCGAGTTGGCCTCTACGTCTCCGTGGGACTTTTATATACATCAATAACGTAATTTAACCTAACCTAAACCTACGTAACATCTCGGCGGTAATATTTGACAACATTCCTGGCTTGATGGCCTCTACGTCTCCGTGGGACCTTCATATACATCAATAACATAATATTACCTAACCTAACCCAACCTATCATCTCGGCGGTAATACATGACAACATTCCTGGCGCGTTGGCCTCTACGTCTCCGTGGGACCTTCATATACATCAATAACGTAATATAACCTAACCTAACGCAACCTATCATCTCGGCGGTAATATTTGACAACATTCCTGGCGAGTCGGCCTCTACGTCTCCGTGCGACCTTCATATACATCAATAACGTAATATAACGTAACCTAACCCAACCTATCATCTCGGCGGTAATACTTGACAACATTCCTGGCGAGTTGGCCTCTACGTCTCCGTGGGACTTTTATATACATCAATAACGTAATATAACCTAACCTAACCCAACCTATCATCTCGGCGGTAATATTTGACAACATTCCTGGCGAGTCGGCCTCTACGTCTCCGTGGGACTTTTATATACATCAATAACGTAATTTAACCTAACCTAAACCTACGTAACATCTCGGCGGTAATATTTGACAACATTCCTGGCTTGATGGCCTCTACGTCTCCGTGGGACCTTCATATACATCAATAACATAATATTACCTAACCTAACCCAACCTATCATCTCGGCGGTAATACATGATAACATTCCTGGCGCGTTGGCCTCTACGTCTCCGTGGGACCTTCATATACATCAATAACGTAATATAACCTAACCTAACGCAACCTATCATCTCGGCGGTAATATTTGACAACATTCCTGGCGAGTCGGCCTCTACGTCTCCGTGCGACCTTCATATACATCAATAACGTAATATAACGTAACCTAACCCAACCTATCACCTCGGCACTAATATTTGACAACATTCCAGGCGAGTTGGCCTCTACGTCTCCGTGGGAATTTTATATACATCAATAACGTAATATAACCTAACCTAACCCAACCTAACATCTCGGCACTAATATTTGACAACATTCCTGGCGAGTTGGCCTCTACCTCTCCGTGAGACCTTCATATACAGCAATAACGTAATATAATCTAACCTAACCCAACCTATCATCTCGGCGGTAATATTTGACAACATTCCTGGCGAGTTGGCCTCTACGTCACCGTGGGACTTTTATATACATCAAAACGTAATTTACCCTAACCTAACCCAACGTAACATCTCGGCGATAATATTCGGCAACATTCCTGGAGTGTTGGTCCCTACGTCTCCGTGGGATCTTCATATACATCAATAACGTAATATAACCTAACCTAAACCAACCTATCATCTCGGCGGTAATATTTGACAACATTCCAGGCGAGTTGGCCTCTACGTCTCCGTTGGACTTTTATATACATCAATAACGTAATTTAACCTAACCTAACCCAACCTATAATCTCGGCGGTAATATTTGACAACATTCCAGGTCAGTTGGCCTCTGCGTCTCCGTGGAACCTTCATATACATCAATAACGTAATATAACCTAACCTAACCCAACCTATCATCTCGGCGGTAATATTTGACAACATTCCTGGCGAGTCGGCCTCTACGTCTCCGTGGGACTTTTATATACATCAATAACGTAATATAACCTAACCTAACCCAACCTATCATCTCGGCGGTAATATTTGACATCATTCCTGGCGAGTGGGCCTCTACGCCTCCGTGGGACTTTTATATACATCAAAACGTAATTTACCCTAACCTAACCCAACGTAACATCTCGGCGGTAATATTCGGCAACATTCCTGGAGTGTCGGTCCCTACGTCTCCGTGGGATCTTCATATACATCAATAACGTAATATAACCTAACCTAAACCAACCTATCATCTCGGCGGTAATATTTGACAACATTCCTGGCGAGTTGGCCTCTACGTCTCCGTGGGACTTTTATATACATCAATAACGTAATTTAACCTAACCTAAACCTACGTAACATCTCGGCGGTAATATTTGACAACATTCCTGGCTTGATGCCCTCTACGTCTCCGTGGGACCTTCATATACATCAATAACATAATATTACCTAACCTAACCCAACCTATCATCTCGGCGGTAATACTTGACAACATTCCTGGCGCGTTGGCCTCTACGTCTCCGTGGGACCTTCATATACATCAATAACGTAATATAACGTAACCTAACCCAACCTATCATCTCGGCACTAATATTTGACAACATTCCAGGCGAGTTGGCCTCTACGTCTCCGTGGGAATTTTATATACATCAATAACGTAATATAACCTAACCTAACCCAACCTAACATCTCGGCACTAATATTTGACAACATTCCTGGCGAGTTGGCCTCTACCTCTCCGTGAGACCTTCATATACATCAATAACGTAATATAATCTAACCTAACCCAACCTATCATCTCGGCGGTAATATTTGACAACATTCCAGGCGAGTTGGCCTCTACGTCTCCGTGGGAATTTTATTTACATCAATAACGTAATATAACCTAACCTAACCCAACCTAACATCTCGGCACTAATATTTGACAACATTCCTGGCTTGATGGCCTCTACGTCTCCGTGGGACCTTCATATACATCAATAACATAATATTACCTAACCTAACCCAACCTATCATCTCGGCGGTAATACTTGACAACATTCCTGGCGAGTTGGCCTCTACGTCTGCGTGGGACTTTTATATACATCAATAACGTAATATAACCTAACCTAACCCAACCTATCATCTCGGCGGTAATATTTGACAACATTCCTGGCGAGTCGGCCTCTACGTCTCGGTGCGACCTTCATATACATCAATAACGTAATATAACGTAACCTAACCCAACCTATCATCTCGGCACTAATATTTGACAACATTCCAGGCGAGTTGGCCTCTACGTCTCCGTGGGAATTTTATATACATCAATAACGTAATATAACCTAACCTAACCCAACCTAACATCTCGGCACTAATATTTGACAACATTCCTGGCGAGTTGGCCTCTACCTCTCCGTGAGACCTTCATATACATCAATAACGTAATATAATCTAACCTAACCCAACCTATCATCTCGGCGGTAATATTTGACAACATTCCTGGCGAGTTGGCCTCTACGTCTCCGTGGGAATTTTATATACATCAATAACGTAATTTAACCTAACCTAAACCTACGTAACATCTCGGCGGTAATATTTGACAACATTCCTGGCTTGATGGCCTCTACGTCTCCGTGGGACCTTCATATACATCAGTAACGTAATATAACCTAACCTAACCCAACCTATCATCTCGGCGGTAATATTTGACATCATTCCTGGCGAGTGGGCCTCTACGCCTCCGTGGGACTTTTATATACATCAAAACGTAATTTACCCTAACCTAACCCAACGTAACATCTCGGCGGTAATATTCGGCAACATTCCTGGAGTGTTGGTCCCTACGTCTACGTGGGATCTTCATATACATCAATAACGTAATATAACCTAACCTAAACCAACCTACCATCTCGGCGGTAATATTTGTCAACATTCCAGGCGAGTTGGCCTCTACGTCTCCGTGAGAATTCTATATACATCAATAACGTAACATAACCTAACCTAACCCAACCTATCACCTCGGCACTAATATTTGACAACATTCCAGGCGAGTTGGCCTCTACGTCTACGTGGGAATTTTATATACATCAATAACGTAATATAACCTAACCTAACCCAACCTAACATCTCGGCACTAATATTTGACAACATTCCTGGCTTGATGGCCTCTACGTCTCCGTGGGACCTTCATATACATCAATAACGTAATATAGCCTAACCTAACCCAACCTATCATCTCGGCGGTAATATTTGACATCATTCCTGGCGATTTGGCCTCTACGCCTCCGTGGGACTTTTATATACATCAAAACGTAATTTACCCTAACCTATACCAACGTAACATCTCGGCGGTAATATTCGGCAACATTCCTGGAGTGTTGGTCCCTACGTCTCCGTGGGATCTTCATATACATCAATAGCGTAATATAACCTAACCTAAACCAACCTATCATATCGGCGGTAATATTTGACAACATTCCAGGCGAGTTGGCCTCTACGTCTCCGTGGGAATTTTATTTACATCAATAACGTAATATAACCTAACCTAACGCAACCTAACATCTCGGCACTAATATTTGACAACATTCCTGGCTTGATGGCCTCTACGTCTCCGTGGGACCTTCATATACATCAATAACATAATATTACCTAACCTAACCCAACATATCATCTCGGCGGTAATACTTGACAACATTCCTGGCGAGTTGGCCTCTACGTCTCCGTGGGACTTTTATATACATCAATAACGTAATATAACCTAACCTAACCCAACCTATCATCTCGGCGGTAATATTTGACACCATTCCTGGCGAGTGGGCCTCTACGCCACCGTGGGACTTTTATATACATCAAAACGTAATTTACCCTAACCTAACCCAACCTATCATCTCGGCGGTAATATTTGACATCATTCCTGGCGAGTGGGCCTCTACGCCTCCGTGGGACTTTTATATACATCAAAACGTAATTTACCCTAACCTAACCCAACGTAACATCTCGGCGATAATATTCGGCAACATTCCTGGAGTGTTGGTCCCTACGTCTCCGTGGGATCTTCATATACATCAATAACGTAATATAACCTAACCTAACCCAACCTGTCATCTCGGCGGTAATATTTGACAACATTCCAGGCGAGTTGGCCTCTACCTCTCCGTGAGACCTTCATATACATCAATAACGTAATATAATCTAACCTAACCCAACCTATAATCTCGGCGGTAATATTTGACAACATTCCTGGTCAGTTGGCCTCTGCGTCTCCGTGGAACCTTCATATACATCAATAACGTAATATAACCTAACCTAACCCAACCTATCACCTCGGCGGTAATATTTGACAACATTCCTGGCTTGATGGCCTCTACGTCTCCGTGGGACCCTCATATACATCAATAACATAATATTACCTAACCTAACCCAACCTATCATCTCGGCGGTAATACTTGAAAACATTCCTGGCGCGTTGGCCTCTACGTCTCCGTGGGACCTTCATATACATCAATAACGTAATATAACCTAACCTAACCCAACCTATAATCTCGGCGGTAATATTTGACAACATTCCTGGCGAGTCGGCCTCTACGTCTCCGTGGGACTTTTATATACATCAATAACGTAATATAACCTAACCTAACCCAACCTATCATCTCGGCGGTAATATTTGACATCATTCCTGGCGAGTGGACCTCTACGCCTCCGTGGGACTTTTATATACATCAAAACGTAATTTACCCTAACCTAACCCAACGTAACATCTCGGCGGTAATATTCGGCAACATTCCTGGAGTGTCGGTCCCTACGTCTCCGTGGGATCTTCATATACATCAATAACGTAATATAACCTAACCTAAACCAACCTATCATCTCGGCGGTAATATTTGACAACATTCCTGGCGAGTTGGCCTCTACGTCTCCGTGGGACTTTTATATACATCAATAACGTAATTTAACCTAACCTAAACCTACGTAACATCTCGGCGGTAATATTTGACAACATTCCTGGCTTGATGCCCTCTACGTCTCCGTGGGACCTTCATATACATCAATAACATAATATTACCTAACCTAACCCAACCTATCATCTCGGCGGTAATACTTGACAACATTCCTGGCGCGTTGGCCTCTACGTCTCCGTGGGACCTTCATATACATCAATAACGTAATATAACGTAACCTAACCCAACCTATCATCTCGGCACTAATATTTGACAACATTCCAGGCGAGTTGGCCTCTACGTCTCCGTGGGAATTTTATATACATCAATAACGTAATATAACCTAACCTAACCCAACCTAACATCTCGGCACTAATATTTGACAACATTCCTGGCGAGTTGGCCTCTACCTCTCCGTGAGACGTTCATATACATCAATAACGTAATATAATCTAACCTAACCCAACCTATCATCTCGGCGGTAATATTTGACAACATTCCTGGCGAGTTGGCCTCTACGTCTCCGTGGGACTTTTATATACATCAATAACGTAATTTAACCTAACCTAAACCTACGTAACATCTCGGCGGTAATATTTGACAACATTCCTGGCTTGATGGCCTCTACGTCTCCGTGGGACCTTCATATACATCAATAACGTAATATAACCTAACCTAACCCAACCTATCATCTCGGCGGTAATATTTGACATCATTCCTGGCGAGTGGGCCTCTACGCCTCCGTGGGACTTTTATATACATCAAAACGTAATTTACCCTAACCTAACCCAACGTAACATCTCGGCGGTAATATTCGGCAACATTCCTGGAGTGTTGGTCCCTACGTCTCCGTGGGACCTTCATATACATCAATAACGTAATATAACCTAACCTAAACCAACCTATCATATCGGCGGTAATATTTGACAACATTCCAGGCGAGTTGGCCTCTACGTCTCCGTGGGAATTCTATATACATCAATAACGTAACATAACCTAACCTAACCCAACCTAACATCTCGGCACTAATATTTGACAACATTCCTGGCGAGTTGGCCTCTACCTCTCCGTGAGACTTTCATATACATCAATAACGTAATATAATCTAACCTCACCCAACCTATAATCTCGGCGGTAATATTTGACAACATTCCTGGTCAGTTGGCCTCTGCGTCTCCGTGGAACCTTCATATACATCAATAACGTAATATAACCTAACCTAACCCAACCTATCACCTCGGCGGTAATATTTGACAACATTCCTGGCGAGTTGGCCTCTACGTCTCCGTGGGACTTTTATATACATCAATAACGTAATTTAACCTAACCTAAACCTACGTAACATCTCGGCGGTAATATTTGACAACATTCCTGGCTTGATGGCCTCTACGTCTCCGTGGGACCTTCATATACATCAATAACATAATATTACCTAACCTAACCCAACCTATCATCTCGGCGGTAATTCTTGACAACATTCCTGGCGCGTTGGCCTCTACGTCTCCGTGGGACCTTCATATACATCAATAACGTAATATAACCTAACCTAACCCAACCTATCATCTCGGCGGTAATATTTGACATCATTCCTGGCGAGTTGGCCTCTACGCCTCCGTGGGACTTTTATATACATCAAAACGTAATTTACCCAAACCTATACCAACGTAACATCTCGGCGGTAATATTCGGCAACATTCCTGGAGTGTTGGTCCCTACGTCTTCGTGGGATCTTCATATACATCAATAGCGTAATATAACCTAACCTAAACCAACCTATCATATCGGCGGTAATATTTGACAACATTCCAGGCGAGTTGGCCTCTACGTCTCCGTGGGAATTTTATTTACATCAATAACGTAATATAACCTAACCTAACGCAACCTAACATCTCGGCACTAATATTTGACAACATTCCTGGCTTGATGGCCTCTACGTCTCCGTGGGACCTTCATATACATCAATAACATAATATTACCTAACCTAACCCAACCTATCATCTCGGCGGTAATACTTGACAACATTCCTGGCGAGTTGGCCTCTACGTCTCCGTGGGACTTTTATATACATCAATAACGTAATATAACCTAACCTAACCCAACCTATCATCTCGGCGTTAATATTTGACACCATTCCTGGCGAGTGGGCCTCTACGCCACCGTGGGACTTTTATATACATCAAAACGTAATTTACCCTAACCTAACCCAACCTATCATCTCGGCGGTAATATTTGACATCATTCCTGGCGAGTGGGCCTCTACGCCTCCGTGGGACTTTTATATACATCAAAACGTAATTTACCCTAACCTAACCCAACGTAACATCTCGGCGATAATATTCGGCAACATTCCTGGAGTGTTGGTCCCTACGTCTCCGTGGGATCTTCATATACATCAATAACGTAATATAACCTAACCTAACCCAACCTATCATCTCGGCGGTAATATTTGACACCATTCCTGGCGAGTGGGCCTCTACGCCACCGTGGGACTTTTATATACATCAAAACGTAATTTACCCTAACCTAACCCAACCTATCATCTCGGCGGTAATATTTGACAACATTCCTGGCGAGTTGGCCTCTACGTCTCCGTGGGACTTTTATATACATCAATAACGTAATTTAACCTAACCTAAACCTACGTAACATCTCGGCGGTAATATTTGACAACATTCCTGGCTTGATGGCCTCTACGTCTCCGTGGGACCTTCATATACATCAATAACATAATATTACCTAACCTAACCCAACCTATCATCTCGGCGGTAATACTTGACAACATTCCTGGCGCGTTGGCCTCTACGTCTCCGTGGGACCTTCATATACATCAATAACGTAATATAACCTAATCTAACCCAACCTATCATCTCGGCGGTAATATTTGACAACATTCCTGGCGAGTCGGCCTCTACGTCTCCGTGCGACCTTCATATACATCAATAACGTAATATAACGTAACCTAACCCAACCTATCATCTCGGCACTAATATTTGACAACATTCCAGGCGAGTTGGCCTCTACGTCTCCGTGGGAATTTTATATACATCAATAACGTAATATAACCTAACCTAACCCAACCTAACATCTCGGCACTAATATTTGACAACATTCCTGGCGAGTTGGCCTCTACCTCTCCGTGAGACCTTCATATACATCAATAACGTAATATAATCTAACCTAACCCAACCTATCACCTCGGCGGTAATATTTGACAACATTCCTGGCTTGATGGCCTCTACGTCTCCGTGGGACTTTTATATACATCAATAACGTAATATTACCTAACCTAACCCAACCTATCATCTCGGTGGTAATACTTGACAACATTCCTGGCGCGTTGGCCTCTACGTCTCCGTGGGACCTTCATATACATCAATAACGTAATATAACCTAACCTAACCCAACCTATCATCTCGGCGGTAATATTTGACAACATTCCTGGCGAGTCGGCCTCTACGTCTCCGTGCGACCTTCATATACATCAATAACGTAATATAACGTAACCTAACCCAACCTATCATCTCGGCACTAATATTTGACAACATTCCAGGCGAGTTGGCCTCTACGTCTCCGTGGGATCTTCATATACATCAATAACGTAATATAACCTAACCTAAACCAACCTATCATCTCGGCGGTAATATTTGACAACATTCCAGGCGAGTTGGCCTCTACGTCTCCGTGGGAATTCTATATACATCAATAACGTAACCTAACCTAACCTAACCCAACCTAACATCTCGGCACTAATATTTGACAACATTCCTGGCGAGTTGGCCTCTACCTCTCCGTGAGACCTTCATATACATCAATAACGTAATATAATCTAACCTCACCCAACCTATAATCTCGGCGGTAATATTTGACAACATTCCTGGTCAGTTGGCCTCTGCGTCTCCGTGGAACCTTCATATACATCAATAAAGTAATATAACCTAACCTAACCCAACCTATCACCTCGGCGGTAATATTTGACAACATTCCTGGCTTGATGGCCTCTACGTCTCCGTGGGACCTTCATATACATCAATAACATAATATTACCTAACCTAACCCAACCTATCATCTCGGTGGTAATACTTGACAACATTCCTGGCGCGTTGGCCTCTACGTCTCCGTGGGACCTTCATATACATCAATAACGTAATATAACCTAACCTAACCCAACCTATCATCTCGGCGGTAATATTTGACAACATTCCTGGCAAGTCGGCCTCTACTTCTCCGTGCGACCTTCATATACATCAATAACGTAATATAACGTAACCTAACCCAACCTATCATCTCGGCACTAATATTTGACAACATTCCAGGCGAGTTGGCCTCTACGTCTCCGTGGGAATTTTATATACATCAATAACGTAATATAACCTAACCTAACCCAACCTAACATCTCGGCACTAATATTTGACAACATTCCTGGCGAGTTGGCCTCTACGTCTCCGTGGGACTTTTATATACATCAATAACGTAATTTAACCTAACCTAAACCTACGTAACATCTCGGCGGTAATATTTGACAACATTCCTGGCTTGATGGCCTCTACGTCTCCGTGGGACCTTCATATACATCAATAACGTAATATAACCCAACCTAACCCAACCCATCATCTCGGCGGTAATATTTGACAACATTCCTGGCGAGTCGGCCTCTACGTCTCCGTGGGACTTTTATATACATCAATAACGTAATATAACCTAACCTAACCCAACCTATCATCTCGGCGGTAATATTTGACAACATTCCAGGCGAGTTGGCCTCTACGTCTCCGTGGGAATTTTATTTACATCAATAACGTAATATAACCTAACCTAACCCAACCTAACATCTCGGCACTAATATTTGACAACATTCCTGGCTTGATGGCCTCTACGTCTCCGTGGGACCTTCATATACATCAATAACATAATATTACCTAACCTAACCCAACCTATCATCTCGGCGGTAATACTTGACAACATTCCTGGCGAGTTGGCCTCTACGTGTCCGTGGGACTTTTATATACATCAATAACGTAATATAACCTAACCTAACCCAACCTATCATCTCGGCGGTAATATTTGACACCATTCCTGGCGAGTGGGCCTCTACGCCACCGTGGGACTTTTATATACATCAAAACGTAATTTACCCTAACCTAACCCAACCTATCATCTCGGCGGTAATATTTGACATCATTCCTGGCGAGTGGGCCTCTACGCCTCCGTGGGACTTTTATATACATCAAAACGTAATTTACCCTAACCTAACCCAACGTAACATCTCGGCGATAATATTCGGCAACATTCCTGGAGTGTTGGTCCCTACGTCTCCGTGGGATCTTCATATACATCAATAACGTAATATAACCTAACCTAAACCAACCTATCATCTCGGCGGTAATATTTGACAACATTCCAGGCGAGTTGGCCTCTACCTCTCCGTGAGACCTTCATATACATCAATAACGTAATATAATCTAACCTAACCCAACCTATAATCTCGGCGGTAATATTTGACAACATTCCAGGTCAGTTGGCCTCTGCGTCTCCGTGGAACCTTCATATACATCAATAACGTAATATAACCTAACCTAACCCAACCTATCATCTCGGCGGTAATATTTGACAACATTCCTGGCGAGTCGGCCTCTACGTCTCCGTGGGACTTTTATATACATCAATAACGTAATATAACCTAACCTAACCCAACCTATCATCTCGGCGGTAATATTTGACATCATTCCTGGCGAGTGGGCCACTACGCCTCCGTGGGACTTTTATATACATCAAAACGTAATTTACCCTAACCTAACCCAACGTAACATCTCGGCGGTAATATTCGGCAACATTCCTGGAGTGTCGGTCCCTACGTCTCCGTGGGATCTTCATATACATCAATAACGTAATATAACCTAACCTAAACCAACCTATCATCTCGGCGGTAATATTTGACAACATTCCTGGCGAGTTGGCCTCTACGTCTCCGTGGGACTTTTATATACATCAATAACGTAATTTAACCTAACCTAAACCTACGTAACATCTCGGCGGTAATATTTGACAACATTCCTGGCTTGATGCCCTCTACGTCTCCGTGGGACCTTCATATACATCAATAACATAATATTACCTAACCTAACCCAACCTATCATCTCGGCGGTAATATTTGACACCATTCCTGGCGAGTTGGCCTCTACCTCTCCGTGAGACCTTCATATACAGCAATAACGTAATATAATCTAACCTAACCCAACCTATCATCTCGGCGGTAATATTTGACAACATTCCTGGCGAGTTGGCCTCTACGTCACCGTGGGACTTTTATATACATCAAAACGTAATTTACCCTAACCTAACCCAACGTAACATCTCGGCGGTAATATTCGGCAACATTCCTGGAGTGTTGGTCCCTACGTCTCCGTGGGATCTTCATATACATCAATAACGTAATATAACCTAACCTAAACCAAGCTATCATCTCGGCGGTAATATTTGACAACATTCCTGGCGAGTTGGCCTCTACGTCTCCGTGGGACTTTTATATACATCAATAACGTAATTTAACCTAACCTAAACCTACGTAACATCTCGGCGGTAATATTTGACAACATTCCTGGCTTGATGGCCTCTACGTCTCCGTGGGACCTTCATATACATCAATAACATAATATTACCTAACCTAACCCAACCTATCATATCGGCGGTAATACTTGACAACATTCCTGGCGCGTTGGCCTCTACGTCTCCGTGGGACCTTCATATACATCAATAACGTAATATAACGTAACCTAACCCAACCTATCATCTCGGCACTAATATTTGACAACATTCCAGGCGAGTTGGCCTCTACGTCTCCGTGGGAATTTTATATACATCAATAACGTAATATAACCTAACCTAACCCAACCTAACATCTCGGCACTAATATTTGACAACATTCCTGGCGAGTTGGCCTCTACCTCTCCGTGAGACCTTCATATACATCAATAACGTAATATAATCTAACCTAACCCAACCTATCATCTCGGCGGTAATATTTGACAACATTCCTGGCGAGTTGGCCTCTACGTCTCCGTGGGACTTTTATATACATCAATAACGTAATTTAACCTAACCTAAACCTACGTAACATCTCGGCGGTAATATTTGACAACATTCCTGGCTTGATGGCCTCTACGTCTCCGTGGGACCTTCATATACATCAATAACGTAATATAACCTAACCTAACCCAACCTATCATCTCGGCGGTAATATTTGACATCATTCCTGGCGAGTTGGCCTCTACGCCTCCGTGGGACTTTTATATACATCAATAACGTAATATAACCTAACCTAACCCAACCTATCACCTCGGCGGTAATATTTGACAACATTCCTGGCTTGATGGCCTCTACGTCTCCGTGGGACCCTCATATACATCAATAACATAATATTACCTAACCTAACCCAACCTATCATCTCGGCGGTAATACTTGACAACATTCCTGGCGCGTTGGCCTCTACGTCTCCGTGGGACCTTCATATACATCAATAACGTAATATAACCTAACCTAACCCAACCTATCATCTCGGCGGTAATATTTGACAACATTCCTGGCGAGTCGGCCTCTACGTCTCCGTGGGACTTTTATATACATCAATAACGTAATATAACCTAACCTAACCCAACCTATCATCTCGGCGGTAATATTTGACATCATTCCTGGCGAGTGGGCCACTACGCCTCCGTGGGACTTTTATATACATCAAAACGTAATTTACCCTAACCTAACCCAACGTAACATCTCGGCGGTAATATTCGGCAACATTCCTGGAGTGTCGGTCCCTACGTCTCCGTGGGATCTTCATATACATCAATAACGTAATATAACCTATCCTAAACCAACCTATCATCTCGGCGGTAATATTTGACAACATTCCTGGCGAGTTGGCCTCTACGTCTCCGTGGGACTTTTATATACATCAATAACGTAATTTAACCTAACCTAAACCTACGTAACATCTCGGCGGTAATATTTGACAACATTCCTGGCTTGATGGCCTCTACGTCTCCGTGGGACCTTCATATACATCAATAACATAATATTACCTAACCTAACCCAACCTATCATCTCGGCGGTAATACATGACAACATTCCTGGCGCGTTGGCCTCTACGTCTCCGTGGGACCTTCATATACATCAATAACGTAATATAACCTAACCTAACGCAACCTATCATCTCGGCGGTAATATTTGACAACATTCCTGGCGAGTCGGCCTCTACGTCTCCGTGCGACCTTCATATACATCAATAACGTAATATAACGTAACCTAACCCAACCTATCATCTCGGCGGTAATACTTGACAACATTCCTGGCGAGTTGGCCTCTACGTCTCCGTGGGACTTTTATATACATCAATAACGTAATATAACCTAACCTAACCCAACCTATCATCTCGGCGGTAATATTTGACAACATTCCTGGCGAGTCGGCCTCTACGTCTCCGTGGGACTTTTATATACATCAATAACGTAATTTAACCTAACCTAAACCTACGTAACATCTCGGCGGTAATATTTGACAACATTCCTGGCTTGATGGCCTCTACGTCTCCGTGGGACCTTCATATACATCAATAACATAATATTACCTAACCTAACCCAACCTATCATCTCGGCGGTAATACATGATAACATTCCTGGCGCGTTGGCCTCTACGTCTCCGTGGGACCTTCATATACATCAATAACGTAATATAACCTAACCTAACGCAACCTATCATCTCGGCGGTAATATTTGACAACATTCCTGGCGAGTCGGCCTCTACGTCTCCGTGCGACCTTCATATACATCAATAACGTAATATAACGTAACCTAACCCAACCTATCACCTCGGCACTAATATTTGACAACATTCCAGGCGAGTTGGCCTCTACGTCTCCGTGGGAATTTTATATACATCAATAACGTAATATAACCTAACCTAACCCAACCTAACATCTCGGCACTAATATTTGACAACATTCCTGGCGAGTTGGCCTCTACCTCTCCGTGAGACCTTCATATACAGCAATAACGTAATATAATCTAACCTAACCCAACCTATCATCTCGGCGGTAATATTTGACAACATTCCTGGCGAGTTGGCCTCTACGTCACCGTGGGACTTTTATATACATCAAAACGTAATTTACCCTAACCTAACCCAACGTAACATCTCGGCGATAATATTCGGCAACATTCCTGGAGTGTTGGTCCCTACGTCTCCGTGGGATCTTCATATACATCAATAACGTAATATAACCTAACCTAAACCAACCTATCATCTCGGCGGTAATATTTGACAACATTCCAGGCGAGTTGGCCTCTACGTCTCCGTTGGACTTTTATATACATCAATAACGTAATTTAACCTAACCTAACCCAACCTATAATCTCGGCGGTAATATTTGACAACATTCCAGGTCAGTTGGCCTCTGCGTCTCCGTGGAACCTTCATATACATCAATAACGTAATATAACCTAACCTAACCCAACCTATCATCTCGGCGGTAATATTTGACAACATTCCTGGCGAGTCGGCCTCTACGTCTCCGTGGGACTTTTATATACATCAATAACGTAATATTACCTAACCTAACCCAACCTATCATCTCGGCGGTAATATTTGACATCATTCCTGGCGAGTGGGCCTCTACGCCTCCGTGGGACTTTTATATACATCAAAACGTAATTTACCCTAACCTAACCCAACGTAACATCTCGGCGGTAATATTCGGCAACATTCCTGGAGTGTCGGTCCCTACGTCTCCGTGGGACCTTCATATACATCAATAACATAATATTACCTAACCTAACCCAACCTATCATCTCGGCACTAATATTTGACAACATTCCTGGCGCGTTGGCCTCTACGTCTCCGTGGGACCTTCATATACATCAATAACGTAATATAACCTAACCTAACCCAACCTATCATCTCGGCGGTAATATTTGACATCATTCCTGGCGAGTTGGCCTCTACGCCTCCGTGGGACTTTTATATACATCAAAACGTAATTTACCCTAACCTATACCAACGTAACATCTCGGCGGTAATATTCGGCAACATTCCTGGAGTGTTGGTCCCTACGTCTCCGTGGGATCTTCATATACATCAATAACGTAATATAACCTAACCTAAACCAACCTATCATCTCGGCGGTAATATTTGACAACATTCCAGGCGAGTTGGCCTCTACGTCTCCGTGGGAATTTTATTTACATCAATAACGTAATATAACCTAACCTAACCCAACCTAACATCTCGGCACTAATATTTGACAACATTCCTGGCTTGATGGCCTCTACGTCTCCGTGGGACCTTCATATACATCAATAACATAATATTACCTAACCTAACCCAACCTATCATCTCGGCGGTAATACTTGACAACATTCCTGGCGAGTTGGCCTCTACGTCTCCGTGGGACTTTTATATACATCAATAACGTAATATAACCTAACCTGACCCAACCTATCATCTCGGCGGTAATATTTGACAACATTCCTGGCGAGTCGGCCTCTACGTCTCGGTGCGACCTTCATATACATCAATAACGTAATATAACGTAACCTAACCCAACCTATCATCTCGGCACTAATATTTGACAACATTCCAGGCGAGTTGGCCTCTACGTCTCCGTGGGAATTTTATATACATCAATAACGTAATATAACCTAACCTAACCCAACCTAACATCTCGGCACTAATATTTGACAACATTCCTGGCGAGTTGGCCTCTACCTCTCCGTGAGACCTTCATATACATCAATAACGTAATATAATCTAACCTAACCCAACCTATCATCTCGGCGGTAATATTTGACAACATTCCTGGCGAGTTGGCCTCTACGTCTCCGTGGGAATTTTATATACATCAATAACGTAATTTAACCTAACCTAAACCTACGTAACATCTCGGCGGTAATATTTGACAACATTCCTGGCTTGATGGCCTCTACGTCTCCGTGGGACCTTCATATACATCAGTAACGTAATATAACCTAACCTAACCCAACCTATCATCTCGGCGGTAATATTTGACATCATTCCTGGCGAGTGGGCCTCTACGCCTCCGTGGGACTTTTATATACATCAAAACGTAATTTACCCTAACCTAACCCAACGTAACATCTCGGCGGTAATATTCGGCAACATTCCTGGAGTGTTGGTCCCTACGTCTACGTGGGATCTTCATATACATCAATAACGTAATATAACCTAACCTAAACCAACCTACCATCTCGGCGGTAATATTTGTCAACATTCCAGGCGAGTTGGCCTCTACGTCTCCGTGAGAATTCTATATACATCAATAACGTAACATAACCTAACCTAACCCAACCTATCACCTCGGCACTAATATTTGACAACATTCCAGGCGAGTTGGCCTCTACGTCTACGTGGGAATTTTATATACATCAATAACGTAATATAACCTAACCTAACCCAACCTAACATCTCGGCACTAATATTTGACAACATTCCTGGCTTGATGGCCTCTACGTCTCCGTGGGACCTTCATATACATCAATAACGTAATATAGCCTAACCTAACCCAACCTATCATCTCGGCGGTAATATTTGACATCATTCCTGGCGATTTGGCCTCTACGCCTCCGTGGGACTTTTATATACATCAAAACGTAATTTACCCTAACCTATACCAACGTAACATCTCGGCGGTAATATTCGGCAACATTCCTGGAGTGTTGGTCCCTACGTCTCCGTGGGATCTTCATATACATCAATAGCGTAATATAACCTAACCTAAACCAACCTATCATATCGGCGGTAATATTTGACAACATTCCAGGCGAGTTGGCCTCTACGTCTCCGTGGGAATTTTATTTACATCAATAACGTAATATAACCTAACCTAACGCAACCTAACATCTCGGCACTAATATTTGACAACATTCCTGGCTTGATGGCCTCTACGTCTCCGTGGGACCTTCATATACATCAATAACATAATATTACCTAACCTAACCCAACATATCATCTCGGCGGTAATACTTGACAACATTCCTGGCGAGTTGGCCTCTACGTCTCCGTGGGACTTTTATATACATCAATAACGTAATATAACCTAACCTAACCCAACCTATCATCTCGGCGGTAATATTTGACACCATTCCTGGCGAGTGGGCCTCTACGCCACCGTGGGACTTTTATATACATCAAAACGTAATTTACCCTAACCTAACCCAACCTATCATCTCGGCGGTAATATTTGACATCATTCCTGGCGAGTGGGCCTCTACGCCTCCGTGGGACTTTTATATACATCAAAACGTAATTTACCCTAACCTAACCCAACGTAACATCTCGGCGATAATATTCGGCAACATTCCTGGAGTGTTGGTCCCTACGTCTCCGTGGGATCTTCATATACATCAATAACGTAATATAACCTAACCTAACCCAACCTGTCATCTCGGCGGTAATATTTGACAACATTCCAGGCGAGTTGGCCTCTACCTCTCCGTGAGACCTTCATATACATCAATAACGTAATATAATCTAACCTAACCCAACCTATAATCTCGGCGGTAATATTTGACAACATTCCTGGTCAGTTGGCCTCTGCGTCTCCGTGGAACCTTCATATACATCAATAACGTAATATAACCTAACCTAACCCAACCTATCACCTCGGCGGTAATATTTGACAACATTCCTGGCTTGATGGCCTCTACGTCTCCGTGGGACCCTCATATACATCAATAACATAATATTACCTAACCTAACCCAACCTATCATCTCGGCGGTAATACTTGAAAACATTCCTGGCGCGTTGGCCTCTACGTCTCCGTGGGACCTTCATATACATCAATAACGTAATATAACCTAACCTAACCCAACCTATAATCTCGGCGGTAATATTTGACAACATTCCAGGTCAGTTGGCCTCTGCGTCTCCGTGGAACCTTCATATACATCAATAACGTAATATAACCTAACCTAACCCAACCTATCATCTCGGCGGTAATATTTGACAACATTCCTGGCGAGTCGGCCTCTACGTCTCCGTGGGACTTTTATATACATCAATAACGTAATATAACCTAACCTAACCCAACCTATCATCTCGGCGGTAATATTTGACATCATTCCTGGCGAGTGGACCTCTACGCCTCCGTGGGACTTTTATATACATCAAAACGTAATTTACCCTAACCTAACCCAACGTAACATCTCGGCGGTAATATTCGGCAACATTCCTGGAGTGTCGGTCCCTACGTCTCCGTGGGATCTTCATATACATCAATAACGTAATATAACCTAACCTAAACCAACCTATCATCTCGGCGGTAATATTTCACAACATTCCTGGCGAGTTGGCCTCTACGTCTCCGTGGGACTTTTATATACATCAATAACGTAATTTAACCTAACCTAAACCTACGTAACATCTCGGCGGTAATATTTGACAACATTCCTGGCTTGATGCCCTCTACGTCTCCGTGGGACCTTCATATACATCAATAACATAATATTACCTAACCTAACCCAACCTATCATCTCGGCGGTAATACTTGACAACATTCCTGGCGCGTTGGCCTCTACGTCTCCGTGGGACCTTCATATACATCAATAACGTAATATAACGTAACCTAACCCAACCTATCATCTCGGCACTAATATTTGACAACATTCCAGGCGAGTTGGCCTCTACGTCTCCGTGGGAATTTTATATACATCAATAACGTAATACAACCTAACCTAACCCAACCTAACATCTCGGCACTAATATTTGACAACATTCCTGGCGAGTTGGCCTCTACCTCTCCGTGAGACGTTCATATACATCAATAACGTAATATAATCTAACCTAACCCAACCTATCATCTCGGCGGTAATATTTGACAACATTCCTGGCGAGTTGGCCTCTACGTCTCCGTGGGACTTTTATATACATCAATAACGTAATTTAACCTAACCTAAACCTACGTAACATCTCGGCGGTAATATTTGACAACATTCCTGGCTTGATGGCCTCTACGTCTCCGTGGGACCTTCATATACATCAATAACGTAATATAACCTAACCTAACCCAACCTATCATCTCGGCGGTAATATTTGACATCATTCCTGGCGAGTGGGCCTCTGCGCCTCCGTGGGACTTTTATATACATCAAAACGTAATTTACCCTAACCTAACCCAACGTAACATCTCGGCGGTAATATTCGGCAACATTCCTGGAGTGTTGGTCCCTACGTCTCCGTGGGACCTTCATATACATCAATAACGTAATATAACCTAACCTAAACCAACCTATCATATCGGCGGTAATATTTGACAACATTCCAGGCGAGTTGGCCTCTACGTCTCCGTGGGAATTCTATATACATCAATAACGTAACATAACCTAACCTAACCCAACCTAACATCTCGGCACTAATATTTGACAACATTCCTGGCGAGTTGGCCTCTACCTCTCCGTGAGACTTTCATATACATCAATAACGTAATATAATCTAACCTCACCCAACCTATAATCTCGGCGGTAATATTTGACAACATTCCTGGTCAGTTGGCCTCTGCGTCTCCGTGGAACCTTCATATACATCAATAACGTAATATAACCTAACCTAACCCAACCTATCACCTCGGCGGTAATATTTGACAACATTCCTGGCGAGTTGGCCTCTACGTCTCCGTGGGACTTTTATATACATCAATAACGTAATTTAACCTAACCTAAACCTACGTAACATCTCGGCGGTAATATTTGACAACATTCCTGGCTTGATGGCCTCTACGTCTCCGTGGGACCTTCATATACATCAATAACATAATATTACCTAACCTAACCCAACCTATCATCTCGGCGGTAATACTTGACAACATTCCTGGCGCGTTGGCCTCTACGTCTCCGTGGGACCTTCATATACATCAATAACGTAATATAACCTAACCTAACCCAACCTATCATCTCGGCGGTAATATTTGACATCATTCCTGGCGAGTTGGCCTCTACGCCTCCGTGGGACTTTTATATACATCAAAACGTAATTTACCCTAACCTATACCAACGTAACATCTCGGCGGTAATATTCGGCAACATTCCTGGAGTGTTGGTCCCTACGTCTCCGTGGGATCTTCATATACATCAATAGCGTAATATAACCTAACCTAAACCAACCTATCATATCGGCGGTAATATTTGACAACATTCCAGGCGAGTTGGCCTCTACGTCTCCGTGGGAATTTTATTTACATCAATAACGTAATATAACCTAACCTAACGCAACCTAACATCTCGGCACTAATATTTGACAACATTCCTGGCTTGATGGCCTCTACGTCTCCGTGGGACCTTCATATACATCAATAACATAATATTACCTAACCTAACCCAACCTATCATCTCGGCGGTAATACTTGACAACATTCCTGGCGAGTTGGCCTCTACGTCTCCGTGGGACTTTTATATACATCAATAACGTAATATAACCTAACCTAACCCAACCTATCATCTCGGCGGTAATATTTGACACCATTCCTGGCGAGCGGGCCTCTACGCCACCGTGGGACTTTTATATTCATCAAAACGTAATTTACCCTAACCTAACCCAACCTATCATCTCGGCGGTAATATTTGACATCATTCCTGGCGAGTGGGCCTCTACGCCTCCGTGGGACTTTTATATACATCAAAACGTAATTTACCCTAACCTAACCCAACGTAACATCTCGGCGATAATATTCGGCAACATTCCTGGAGTGTTGGTGCCTACGTCTCCGTGGGATCTTCATATACATCAATAACGTAATATAACCTAACCTAACCCAACCTATCATCTCGGCGGTAATATTTGACACCATTCCTGGCGAGTGGGCCTCTACGCCACCGTGGGACTTTTATATACATCAAAACGTAATTTACCCTAACCTAACCCAACCTATCATCTCGGCGGTAATATTTGACAACATTCCTGGCGAGTTGGCCTCTACGTCTCCGTGGGACTTTTATATACATCAATAACGTAATTTAACCTAACCTAAACCTACGTAACATCTCGGCGGTAATATTTGACAACATTCCTGGCTTGATGGCCTCTACGTCTCCGTGGGACCTTCATATACATCAATAACATAATATTACCTAACCTAACCCAACCTATCATCTCGGCGGTAATACTTGACAACATTCCTGGCGCGTTGGCCTCTACGTCTCCGTGGGACCTTCATATACATCAATAACGTAATATAACCTAACCTAACCCAACCTATCATCTCGGCGGTAATATTTGACAACATTCCTGGCGAGTCGGCCTCTACGTCTCCGTGCGACCTTCATATACATCAATAACGTAATATAACGTAACCTAACCCAACCTATCATCTCGGCACTAATATTTGACAACATTCCAGGCGAGTTGGCCTCTACGTCTCCGTGGGAATTTTATATACATCAATAACGTAATATAACCTAACCTAACCCAACCTAACATCTCGGCACTAATATTTGACAACATTCCTGGCGAGTTGGCCTCTACCTCTCCGTGAGACCTTCATATACATCAATAACGTAATATAATCTAACCTAACCCAACCTATCACCTCGGCGGTAATATTTGACAACATTCCTGGCTTGATGGCCTCTACGTCTCCGTGGGACTTTTATATACATCAATAACGTAATATTACCTAACCTAACCCAACCTATCATCTCGGTGGTAATACTTGACAACATTCCTGGCGCGTTGGCCTCTACGTCTCCGTGGGACCTTCATATACATCAATAACGTAATATAACCTAACCTAACCCAACCTATCATCTCGGCGGTAATATTTGACAACATTCCTGGCGAGTCGGCCTCTACGTCTCCGTGCGACCTTCATATACATCAATAACGTAATATAACGTAACCTAACCCAACCTATCATCTCGGCACTAATATTTGACAACATTCCAGGCGAGTTGGCCTCTACGTCTCCGTGGGATCTTCATATACATCAATAACGTAATATAACCTAACCTAAACCAACCTATCATCTCGGCGGTAATATTTGACAACATTCCAGGCGAGTTGGCCTCTACGTCTCCGTGGGAATTCTATATACATCAATAACGTAACCTAACCTAACCTAACCCAACCTAACATCTCGGCACTAATATTTGACAACATTCCTGGCGAGTTGGCCTCTACCTCTCCGTGAGACCTTCATATACATCAATAACGTAATATAATCTAACCTCACCCAACCTATAATCTCGGCGGTAATATTTGACAACATTCCTGGTCAGTTGGCCTCTGCGTCTCCGTGGAACCTTCATATACATCAATAAAGTAATATAACCTAACCTAACCCAACCTATCACCTCGGCGGTAATATTTGACAACATTCCTGGCTTGATGGCCTCTACGTCTCCGTGGGACCTTCATATACATCAATAACATAATATTACCTAACCTAACCCAACCTATCATCTCGGTGGTAATACTTGACAACATTCCTGGCGCGTTGGCCTCTACGTCTCCGTGGGACCTTCATATACATCAATAACGTAATATAACCTAACCTAACCCAACCTATCATCTCGGCGGTAATATTTGACAACATTCCTGGCAAGTCGGCCTCTACTTCTCCGTGCGACCTTCATATACATCAATAACGTAATATAACGTAACCTAACCCAACCTATCATCTCGGCACTAATATTTGACAACATTCCAGGCGAGTTGGCCTCTACGTCTCCGTGGGAATTTTATATACATCAATAACGTAATATAACCTAACCTAACCCAACCTAACATCTCGGCACTAATATTTGACAACATTCCTGGCGAGTTGGCCTCTACCTCTCTGTGAGACCTTCATATACATCAATAACGTAATATAATCTAACCTAACCCAACCTATCATCTCGGCGGTAATATTTGACAACATTCCTGGCGAGTTGGCCTCTACGTCTCCGTGGGACTTTTATATACATCAATAACGTAATTTAACCTAACCTAAACCTACGTAACGTCTCGGCGGTAATATTTGACAACATTCCTGGCTTGATGGCCTCTACGTCTCCGTGGGACCTTCATATACATCAATAACGTAATATAACCTAACCTAACCCAACCTATCATCTCGGCGGTAATATTTGACATCATTCCTGGCGAGTGGGCCTCTACGCCTCCGTGGGACTTTTATATACTTCAAAACGTAATTTACCCTAACCTAACCCAACGTAACATCTCGGCGGTAATATTCGGCAACATTCCTGGAGTGTTGGTCCCTACGTCTCCGTGGGATCTTCATATACATCAATAACGTAATATAACCTAACCTAAACCAACCTATCATCTCGGCGGTAATATTTGACAACATTCCAGGCGAGTTGGCCTCTACGTCTCCGTGAGAATTCTATATACATCAATAACGTAACATAACCTAACCTAACCCAACCTAACATCTCGGCACTAATATTTGACAACATTCCTGGCGAGTTGGCCTCTACCTCTCCATGAGACCTTCATATACATCAATAACGTAATATAATCTAACCTCACCCAACCTATAATCTCGGCGGTAATATTTGACAACATTCCTGGTCAGTTGGCCTCTGCGTCTCCGTGGAACCTTCATATACATCAATAACGTAATATAACCTAACCTAACCCAACCTATCACCTCGGCGGTAATATTTGACAACATTCCTGGCGAGTTGGCCTCTACGTCTCCGTGGGACTTTTATATACATCAATAACGTAATTTAACCTAACCTAAACCTACGTAACATCTCGGCGGTAATATTTGACAACATTCCTGGCTTGATGGCCTCTACGTCTCCGTGGGACCTTCATATACATCAATAACATAATATTACCTAACCTAACCCAACCTATCATCTCGGCGGTAATACTTGACAACATTCCAGGCGAGTTGGCCTCTACGTCTCCGTGGGAATTTTATATACATCAATAACGTAATATAACCTAACCTAACCCAACCTAACATCTCGGCACTAATATTTGACAACATTCCTGGCGAGTTGGCCTCTACCTCTCCGTGAGACCTTCATATACATCAATAACGTAATATAATCTAACCTAAACCTACGTAACATCTCGACGGTAATATTTGACAACATTCCTGGCTTGATGGCCTCTACGTCTCCGTGGGACCTTCATATACATCAATAACGTAATATAGCCTAACCTAACCCAACCTATCATCTCGGCGGTAATATTTGACATCATTCCTGGCGAGTTGGCCTCTACGCCTCCGTGGGACTTTTATATACATCAAAACGTAATTTACCCTAACCTATACCAACGTAACATCTCGGCGGTAATATTCGGCAACATTCCTGGAGTGTTGGTCCCTACGTCTCCGTGGGATCTTCATATACATCAATAACGTAATATAACCTAACCAAAACCAACCTATCATCTCGGCGGTAATATTTGACAACATTCCAGGCGAGTTGGCCTCTACGTCTCCGTGGGAATTTTATTTACATCAATAACGTAATATAACCTAACCTAACCCAACCTAACATCTCGGCACTAATATTTGACAACATTCCTGGCTTGATGGCCTCTACGTCTCCGTGGGACCTTCATATACATCAATAACGTAATATAACCTAACCTAACCCAACCTATCATCTCGGCGGTAATATTTGACACCATTCCTGGCGAGTGGGCCTCTACGCCACCGTGGGACTTTTATGTACATCAAAACGTAATTTACCCTAACCTAACCCAACCTATCATCTCGGCGGTAATATTTGACATCATTCCTGGCGAGTGGGCCTCTACGCCTCCGTGGGACTTTTATATACATCAAAACGTAATTTACCCTAACCTAACCCAACGTAACATCTCGGCGATAATATTCGGCAACATTCCTGGAGTGTTGGTCCCTACGTCTCCGTGGGATCTTGATATACATCAATAACGTAATATAACCTAACCTAAACCAACCTATCATCTCGGCGGTAATATTTGACAACATTCCAGGCGAGTTGGCCTCTACCTCTCCGTGAGACCTTCATATACATCAATAACGTAATATAATCTAACCTAACCCAACCTATAATCTCGGCGGTAATATTTGACAACATTCCAGGTCAGTTGGCCTCTGCGTCTCCGTGGAACCTTCATATACATCAATAACGTAATATAACCTAACCTAACCCAACCTATCATCTCGGCGGTAATATTTGACAACATTCCTGGCAAGTCGGCCTCTACGTCTCCGTGGGACTTTTATATACATCAATAACGTAATATAACCTAACCTAACCCAACCTATCATCTCGGCGGTAATATTTGACATCATTCCTGGTGAGTGGGCCTCTACGCCTCCGTGGGACTTTTATATACATCAAAACGTAATTTACCCTAACCTAACCCAACGTAACATCTCGGCGGTAATATTCGGCAACATTCCTGGAGTGTCGGTCCCTACGTCTCCGTGGGATCTTCATATACATCAATAACGTAATATAACCTAACCTAAACCAACCTATCATCTCGGCGGTAATATTTGACAACATTCCTGGCGAGTTGGCCTCTACGTCTCCGTGGGACTTTTATATACATCAATAACGTAATTTAACCTAACCTAAACCTACGTAACATCTCGGCGGTAATATTTGACAACATTCCTGGCTTGATGGCCTCTACGTCTCCGTGGGACCTTCATATACATCAATAACATAATATTACCTAACCTAACCCAACCTATCATCTCGGCGGTAATATTTGACAACATTCCAGGCGAGTTGGCCTCTACCTCTCCGTGAGACCTTCATATACATCAATAACGTAATATAATCTAACCTAACCCAACCTATAATCTCGGCGGTAATATTTGACAACATTCCTGGTCAGTTGGCCTCTGCGTCTCCGTGGAACCTTCATATACATCAATAACGTAATATAACCTAACCTAACCCAACCTATCACCTCGGCGGTAATATTTGACAACATTCCTGGCTTGATGGCCTCTACGTCTCCGTGGGACCCTCATATACATCAATAACATAATATTACCTAACCTAACCCAACCTATCTTCTCGGCGGTAATACTTGACAACATTCCTGGCGCGTTGGCCTCTACGTCTCCGTGGGACCTTCATATACATCAATAACGTAATATAACCTAACCTAACCCAACCTAACATCTCGGCACTAATATTTGACAACATTCCTGGCGAGTTGGCCTCTACCTCTCCGTGAGACCTTCATATACATCAATAACGTAATATAATCTAACCTAACCCAACCTATCATCTCGGCGGTAATATTTGACAACATTCCTGGCTTGATGGCCTCTACGTCTCCGTGGGACCTTCATATACATCAATAACGTAATATAACTTAACCTAACCCAACCTATCATCTCGGCGGTAATATTTGACATCATTCCTGGCGAGTGGGCCTCTACGCCTCCGTGGGACTTTTATATACATCAAAACGTAATTTACCCTAACCTAACCCAACGTAACATCTCGGCGGTAATATTCGGCAACATTCCTGGAGTGTTGGTCCCTACGTCTCCGTGGGAATTTTATATACATCAATAACGTAATATAACCTAACCTAACCCAACCTAACATCTCGGCACTAATATTTGACAACATTCCTGGCGAGTTGGCCTCTACCTCTCCGTGAGACCTTCATATACATCAATAACGTAATATAATCTAACCTAACCCAACCTATCATCTCGGCTGTAATATTTGACAACATTCCTGGCGAGTTGGCCTCTACGTCTCCGTGGGAGTTTTATATACATCAATAACGTAATTTAACCTAACCAAAACCTACGTAACATCTCGGCGGTAATATTTGACAACATTCCTGGCTTGATGGCCTCTACGTCTCCGTGGGACCTTCATATACATCAATAACGTAATATAACCTAACCTAACCCAACATATCATCTCGGCGGTAATTTTTGACATCATTCCTGGCGAGTGGGCCTCTACGCCTCCGTGGGACTTTTATATACATCAAAACGTAATTTACCCTAACCTAACCCAACGTAACATCTCGGCGATAATATTCCGCAACATTCCTGGAGTGTTGGTCCCTACGTCTCCGTGGGATCTTCATATACATCAATAACGTAATATAATCTAACCTAACCCAACCTATAATCTCGGCGGTAATATTTGACAACATTCCTGGTCAGTTGGCCTCTGCGTCTCCGTGGAACCTTCATATACATCAATAACGTAATATAACCTAACCTAACCCAACCTATCACCTCGGCGGTAATATTTGACAACATTCCTGGCGAGTTGGCCTCTACGTCTCCGTGGGACTTTTATATACATCAATAACGTAATTTAACCTAACCTAAACCTACGTAACATCTCGGCGGTAATATTTGACAACATTCCTGGCTTGATGGCCTCTACGTCTCCGTGGGACCTTCATATACATCAATAACATAATATTACCTAACCTAACCCAACCTATCATCTCGGTGGTAATACTTGACAACATTCCTGGCGCGTTGGCCTCTACGTCTCCGTGGGACCTTCATATACATCAATAACGTAATATAACCTAGCCTAACCCAACCTATCATCTCGGCGGTAATATTTGACAACATTCCTGGCGAGTCGGCCTCTACGTCTCCGTGCGACCTTCATATACATCAATAACGTAATATAACGTAACCTAACCCAACCTATCATCTCGGCACTAATATTTGACAACATTCCAGGCGAGGTGGCCTCTACGTCTCCGTGGGAATTTTATATACATCAATAACGTAATATAACTTAACCTAACCCAACCTAACATCTCGGCACTAATATTTGACAATATTCCTGGCGAGTTGGCCTCTACCTCTCCGTGAGACCTTCATATACATCAATAACGTAATATAATCTAACCTAACCCAACCTATCATCTCGGCTGTAATATTTGACAACATTCCTGGCGAGTTGGCCTCTACGTCTCCGTGGGACTTTTATATACATCAATAACGTAATTTAACCTAACCAAAACCTACGTAACATCTCGGCGGTAATATTTGACAACATTCCTGGCTTGATGGCCTCTACGTCTCCGTGGGACCTTCATATACATCAATAACGTAATATAACCTAACCTAACCCAACATATCATCTCGGCGGTAATATTTGACATCATTCCTGGCGAGTTGGCCTCTACGCCTCCGTGAGACTTTTATATACATCAAAACGTAATATAACGTAACCTAACCCAACCTATCATCTCGGCACTAATATTTGACAACATTCCAGGCGAGTTGGCCTCTACGTCTCCGTGGGAATTTTATATACATCAATAACGTAATATAACCTAACCTAACCCAACCTAACATCTCGGCACTAATATTTGACATCATTCCTGGCGAGTTGGCCTCTACCTCTCCGTGAGACCTTCATATACATCAATAACGTAATATAATCTAACCTAACCCAACCTATCATCTCGGCTGTAATATTTGACAACATTCCTGGCGAGTTGGCCTCTACGTCTCCGTGGGAGTTTTATATACATCAATAACGTAATTTAACCTAACCAAAACCTACGTAACATCTCGGCGGTAATATTTGACAACATTCCTGGCTTGATGGCCTCTACGTCTCCGTGGGACCTTCATATACATCAATAACGTAATATAACCTAACCTAACCCAACATATCATCTCGGCGGTAATTTTTGACATCATTCCTGGCGAGTGGGCCTCTACGCCTCCGTGGGACTTTTATATACATCAAAACGTAATTTACCCTAACCTAACCCAACGTAACATCTCGGCGATAATATTCCGCAACATTCCTGGAGTGTTGGTCCCTACGTCTCCGTGGGATCTTCATATACATCAATAACGTATTATAACCTAACCTAAACCAACCTATCATCTCGGCGGTAATATTTGACAACATTCCAGGCGAGTTGGCCTGTACCTCTCCGCGAGACCTTCATATACATCAATAACGTAATATAATCTAACCTAACCCAACCTATAATCTCGGCGGTAATATTTGACAACATTCCTGGTCAGTTGGCCTCTGCGTCTCCGTGGAACCTTCATATACATCAATAACGTAATATAACCTAACCTAACCCAACCTATCACCTCGGCGGTAATATTTGACAACATTCCTGGCGAGTTGGCCTCTACGTCTCCGTGGGACTTTTATATACATCAATAACGTAATTTAACCTAACCTAAACCTACGTAACATCTCGGCGGTAATATTTGACAACATTCCTGGCTTGATGGCCTCTACGTCTCCGTGGGACCTTCATATACATTAATAACATAATATTACCTAACCTAACCCAACCTATCATCTCGGTGGTATTACTTGACAACATTCCTGGCGCGTTGGCCTCTACGTCTCCGTGGGACCTTCATATACATCAATAACGTAATATAACCTAGCCTAACCCAACCTATCATCTCGGCGGTAATATTTGACAACATTCCTGGCGAGTCGGCCTCTACGTCTCCGTGCGACCTTCATATACATCAATAACGTAATATAACGTAACCTAACCCAACCTATCATCTCGGCACTAATATTTGACAACATTCCAGGCGAGGTGGCCTCTACGTCTCCGTGGGAATTTTATATACATCAATAACGTAATATAACTTAACCTAACCCAACCTAACATCTCGGCACTAATATTTGACAATATTCCTGGCGAGTTGGCCTCTACCTCTCCGTGAGACCTTCATATACATCAATAACGTAATATAATCTAACCTAACCCAACCTATCATCTCGGCTGTAATATTTGACAACATTCCTGGCGAGTTGGCCTCTACGTCTCCGTGGGACTTTTATATACATCAATAACGTAATTTAACCTAACCAAAACCTACGTAACATCTCGGCGGTAATATTTGACAACATTCCTGGCTTGATGGCCTCTACGTCTCCGTGGGACCTTCATATACATCAATAACGTAATATAACCTAACCTAACCCAACATATCATCTCGGCGGTAATATTTGACATCATTCCTGGCGAGTTGGCCTCTACGCCTCCGTGAGACTTTTATATACATCAAAACGTAATATAACGTAACCTAACCCAACCTATCATCTCGGCACTAATATTTGACAACATTCCAGGCGAGTTGGCCTCTACGTCTCCGTGGGAATTTTATATACATCAATAACGTAATATAACCTAACCTAACCCAACCTAACATCTCGGCACTAATATTTGACAACATTCCTGGCGAGTTGGCCTCTACCTCTCCGTGAGACCTTCATATACATCAATAACGTAATATAATCTAACCTAACCCAACCTATCATGTCGGCTGTAATATTTGACAACATTCCTGGCGAGTTGGCCTCTACGTCTCCGTGGGACTTTTATATACATCAATAACGTAATTTAACCTAACCAAAACCTACGTAACATCTCGGCGGTAATATTTGACAACATTCCTGGCTTGATGGCCTCTACGTCTCCGTGGGACCTTCATATACATCAATAACGTAATATAACCTAACCTAACCCAACCTATCATCTCGGCGGTAATATTTGACACCATTCCTGGCGAGTGGGCCTCTACGCCTCCGTGGGACTTTTATATACATCAAAACGTAATTTACCCTAACCTAACCCAACCTATCATCTCGGCGGTAATATTTGACAACATTCCTGGCGAGTTGGCCTCTACGTCTCCGTGGGACTTTTATATACATCAATAACGTAATTTAACCTAACCTAAACCTACGTAACATCTCGGCGGTAATATTTGACAACATTCCTGGCTTGATGGCCTCTACGTCTCCGTGGGACCTTCATATACATCAATAACATAATATTACCTAACCTAACCCAACCTATCATCTCGGCGGTAATATTTGACAACATTCCAGGCGAGTTGGCCTCTACCTCTCCGTGAGACCTTCATATACATCAATAACGTAATATAATCTAACCTAACCCAACCTATAATCTCGGCGGTAATATTTGACAACATTCCTGGTCAGTTGGCCTCTGCGTCTCCGTGGAACCTTCATATACATCAATAACGTAATATAACCTAACCTAACCCAACCTATCACCTCGGCGGTAATATTTGACAACATTCCTGGCGAGTTGGCCTCTACGTCTCCGTGGGACTTTTATATACATCAATAACGTAATTTAACCTAACCTAAACCTACGTAACATCTCGGCGGTAATATTTGACAACATTCCTGGCTTGATGGCCTCTACGTCTCCGTGGGACCTTCATATACATCAATAACATAATATTACCTAACCTAACCCAACCTATCATCTCGGTGGTAATACTTGACAACATTCCTGGCGCGTTGGCCTCTACGTCTCCGTGGGACCTTCATATACATCAATAACGTAATATAACCTAGCCTAACCCAACCTATCATCTCGGCGGTAATATTTGACAACATTCCTGGCGAGTCGGCCTCTACGTCTCCGTGCGACCTTCATATACATCAATAACGTAATATAACGTAACCTAACCCAACCTATCATCTCGGCACTAATATTTGACAACATTCCAGGCGAGGTGGCCTCTACGTCTCCGTGGGAATTTTATATACATCAATAACGTAATATAACTTAACCTAACCCAACCTAACATCTCGGCACTAATATTTGACAATATTCCTGGCGAGTTGGCCTCTACCTCTCCGTGAGACCTTCATATACATCAATAACGTAATATAATCTAACCTAACCCAACCTATCATCTCGGCTGTAATATTTGACAACATTCCTGGCGAGTTGGCCTCTACGTCTCCGTGGGACTTTTATATACATCAATAACGTAATTTAACCTAACCAAAACCTACGTAACATCTCGGCGGTAATATTTGACAACATTCCTGGCTTGATGGCCTCTACGTCTCCGTGGGACCTTCATATACATCAATAACGTAATATAACCTAACCTAACCCAACATATCATCTCGGCGGTAATATTTGACATCATTCCTGGCGAGTTGGCCTCTACGCCTCCGTGAGACTTTTATATACATCAAAACGTAATATAACGTAACCTAACCCAACCTATCATCTCGGCACTAATATTTGACAACATTCCAGGCGAGTTGGCCTCTACGTCTCCGTGGGAATTTTATATACATCAATAACGTAATATAACCTAACCTAACCCAACCTAACATCTCGGCACTAATATTTGACAACATTCCTGGCGAGTTGGCCTCTACCTCTCCGTGAGACCTTCATATACATCAATAACGTAATATAATCTAACCTAACCCAACCTATCATCTCGGCTGTAATATTTGACAACATTCCTGGCTTGATGGCCTCTACGTCTCCGTGGGACCTTCATATACATCAATAACGTAATATAACCTAACCTAACCCAACCTATCATCTCGGCGGTAATATTTGACACCATTCCTGGCGAGTGGGCCTCTACGCCTCCGTGGGACTTTTATATACATCAAAACGTAATTTACCCTAACCTAACCCAACCTATCATCTCGGCGGTAATATTTGACAACATTCCTGGCGAGTTGGCCTCTACGTCTCCGTGGGACTTTTATATACATCAATAACGTAATTTAACCTAACCTAAACCTACGTAACATCTCGGCGGTAATATTTGACAACATTCCTGGCTTGATGGCCTCTACGTCTCCGTGGGACCTTCATATACATCAATAACATAATATTACCTAACCTAACCCAACCTATCATCTCGGCGGTAATATTTGACAACATTCCAGGCGAGTTGGCCTCTACCTCTCCGTGAGACCTTCATATACATCAATAACGTAATATAATCTAACCTAACCCAACCTATAATCTCGGCGGTAATATTTGACAACATTCCTGGTCAGTTGGCCTCTGCGTCTCCGTGGAACCTTCATATACATCAATAACGTAATATAACCTAACCTAACCCAACCTATCACCTCGGCGGTAATATTTGACAACATTCCTGGCTTGATGGCCTCTACGTCTCCGTGGGACCCTCATATACATCAATAACATAATATTACCTAACCTAACCCAACCTATCTTCTCGGCGGTAATACTTGACAACATTCCTGGCGCGTTGGCCTCTACGTCTCCGTGGGACCTTCATATACATCAATAACGTAATATAACCTAACCCAACCCAACCTAACATCTCGGCACTAATATTTGACAACATTCCTGGCGAGTTGGCCTCTACCTCTCCGTGAGACCTTCATATACATCAATAACGTAATATAATCTAACCTAACCCAACCTATCATCTCGGCGGTAATATTTGACAACATTCCTGGCGAGTTGGCCTCTACGTCTCCGTGGGACTTTTATATACATCAATAACGTAATTTAACCTAACCTAAACCTACGTAACATCTCGGCGGTAATATTTGACAACATTCCTGGCTTGATGGCCTCTACGTCTCCGTGGGACCTTCATATACATCAATAACGTAATATAACCTAACCTAAACCAACCTATCATCTCGGCGGTAATATTTGACAACATTCCAGGCGAGTTGGCCTCTACGTCTCCGTGGGAATTCTATATACATCAATAACGTAACATAACCTAACCTAACCCAACCTAACATCTCGGCACTAATATTTGACAACATTCCTGGCGAGTTGGCCTCTACCTCTCCGTGAGACCTTCATATACATCAATAACGTAATATAATCTAACCTCACCCAACCTATAATCTCGGCGGTAATATTTGACAACATGCCTGGTCAGTTGGCCTCTGCGTCTCCGTGGAACCTTCATATACATCAATAACGTAATATAACCTAACCTAACCCAACCTATCACCTCGGCGGTAATATTTGACAACATTCCTGGCGAGTTGGCCTCTACGTCTCCGTGGGACTTTTATATACATCAATAACGTAATTTAACCTAACCTAAACCTACGTAACAGCTCGGCCGTAATATTTGACAACATTCCTGGCTTGATGGCCTCTACGTCTCCGTGGGACCCTCATATACATCAATAACATAATATTACCTAACCTAACCCAACCTATCATCTCGGCGGTAATACTTGACAACATTCCTGGCGCGTTGGCCTCTACGTCTCCGTGGGACCTTCATATACATCAATAACGTAATATAACCTAACCTAACCCAACCTATCATCTCGGCGGTTATATTTGACAACATTCCTGGCGAGTCGGCCTCTACGTCTCCGTGGGAATTTTATATACATCAATAACGTGATATAACCTAACCTAACCCAACCTAACATCTCGGCACTAATATTTGACAACATTCCTGGCGAGTTGGCCTCTACCTCTCCGTGAGACCTTCATATACATCAATAACGTAATATAATCTAACCTAACCCAACCTATCATCTCGGCGGTAATATTTGACAACATTCCTGGTCAGTTGGCCTCTGCGTCTCCGTGGAACCTCCATATACATCAATAACGTAATATAACCTAACCTAACCCAACCTATCATCTCGGCGGTAATATTTGACAACATTCCTGGCGAGTTGGCCTCTACGTCTCCGTGGGACTTTTATATACATCAATAACGTAATTTAACCTAACCTAAACCTACGTAACATCTCGGCGGTAATATTTGACAACATTCCTGGCTTGATGGCCTCTACGTCTCCGTGGGACCTTCATATACATCAATAACATAATATTACCTAACCTAACCCAACCTATCATCTCGGCGGTAATATTTGACAACATTCCAGGCGAGTTGGCCTCTACCTCTCCGTGAGACCTTCATATACATCAATAACGTAATATAATCTAACCTAACCCAACCTATAATCTCGGCGGTAATATTTGACAACATTCCTGGTCAGTTGGCCTCTGCGTCTCCGTGGAACCTTCATATACATCAATAACGTAATATAACCTAACCTAACCCAACCTATCACCTCGGCGGTAATATTTGACAACATTCCTGGCTTGATGGCCTCTACGTCTCCGTGGGACCCTCATATACATCAATAACATAATATTACCTAACCTAACCCAACCTATCTTCTCGGCGGTAATACTTGACAACATTCCTGGCGCGTTGGCCTCTACGTCTCCGTGGGACCTTCATATACATCAATAACGTAATATAACCTAACCTAACCCAACCTATCATCTCGGCGGTAATATTTGACAACATTCCTGGCGAGTCGACCTCAACGTCTCCGTGGGACTTTTATATACATCAATAACGTAATATAACCTAACCTAACCCAACCTATCATCTCGGCGGTAATATTTGACATCATTCCTGGCGAGTGGGCCTCTACGCCTCCGTGGGACTTTTATATACATCAAAACGTAATTTACCCTAACCTAACCAAACGTAACATCTCGGCGGTAATATTCGGCAACATTCCTGGAGTGTTGGTCCCTACGTCTCCGTGGGATCTTCATATACATCAATAACGTAATATAACCTAACCTAAACCAACCTATCATCTCGGCGGTAATATTTGACAACATTCCTGGCGAGTTGGCCTCTACGTCTCCGTGGGACTTTTATATACATCAATAACGTAATTTAACCTAACCTAAACCTACGTAACATCTCGGCGGTAATATTTGACAACATTCCTGGCTTGATGGCCTCTACGTCACCGTGGGACCTTCATATACATCAATAACATAATATTACCTAACCTAACCCAACCTATCATCTCGGCGGTAATACTTGACAACATTCCTGGCGCGTTGGCCTCTACGTCTCCGTGGGAACTTCATATACATCAATAACGTAATATAACCTAACCTAACCCAACCTATCATCTCGGCGGTAATATTTGACAACATTCCTGGCGAGTCGGCCTCTACGTCTCCGTGCGACCTTCATATACATCAATAACGTAATATAACGTAACCTAACCCAACCTATCATCTCGGCACTAATATTTGACAACATTCCAGGCGAGTTGGCCTCTACGTCTCCGTGGGAATTTTATATACATCAATAACGTAATATAACCTAACCTAACCCAACCTAACATCTCGGCACTAATATTTGACAACATTCCTGGCGAGTTGGCCTCTACCTCTCCGTGAGACCTTCATATACATCAATAACGTAATATAATCTAACCTAACCCAACCTATCATCTCGGCGGTAATATTTGACAACATTCCTGGCGAGTTGGCCTCTACGTCTCCGTGGGACTTTTATATACATCAATAACGTAATTTAACCTAACCTAACCCAACCTAACATCTCGGCACTAATATTTGACAACATTCCTGGCTTGATGGCCTCTACGTCTCCGTGGGATCTTCATATACATCAATAACATAATATTACCTAACCTAACCCAACCTATCATCTCGGCGGTAATACTTGACAACATTCCTGGCGAGTTGGCCTCTACGTCTCCGTGGGACTTTTATATACATCAATAACGTAATATAACCTAACCTAACCCAACCTATCATCTCGGCGGTAATATTTGACACCATTCCTGGCGAGTGGGCCTCTACGCCTCCGTGGGACTTTTATATACATCAAAACGTAATTTACCCTAACCTAACCCAACCTATCATCTCGGCGGTAATATTTGACATCATTCCTGGCGAGTGGGCCTCTACGCCTCCGTGGGACTTTTATATACATCAAAACGTAATTTACCCTAACCTAACCCAACGTAGCATCTCGGCGATAATATTCCGCAACATTCCTGGAGTGTTGGTCCCTACGTCTCCGTGGGATCTTCATATACATCAATAACGTAATATAACCTAACCTAAACCAACCTATCATCTCGGCGGTAATATTTGACAACATTCCAGGCGAGTTGGCCTGTACCTCTCCGTGAGACCTTCATATACATCAATAACGTAATATAATCTAACCTAACCCAACCTATAATCTCGGCGGTAATATTTGACAACATTCCTGGTCAGTTGGCCTCTGCGTCTCCGTGGAACCTTCATATACATCAATAACGTAATATAACCTAACCTAACCCAACCTATAATCTCGGCGGTAATATTTGACAACATGCCTGGTCAGTTGGCCTCTGCGTCTCCGTGGAACCTTCATATACATCAATAACGTAATATAACCTAACCTAACCCAACCTATCACCTCGGCGGTAATATTTGACAACATTCCTGGCGAGTTGGCCTCTACGTCTCCGTGGGACTTTTATATACATCAATAACGTAATTTAACCTAACCTAAACCTACGTAACAGCTCGGCCGTAATATTTGACAACATTCCTGGCTTGATGGCCTCTACGTCTCCGTGGGACCCTCATATACATCAATAACATAATATTACCTAACCTAACCCAACCTATCATCTCGGCGGTAATACTTGACAACATTCCTGGCGCGTTGGCCTCTACGTCTCCGTGGGACCTTCATATACATCAATAACGTAATATAACCTAACCTAACCCAACCTATCATCTCGGCGGTTATATTTGACAACATTCCTGGCGAGTCGGCCTCTACGTCTCCGTGGGAATTTTATATACATCAATAACGTGATATAACCTAACCTAACCCAACCTAACATCTCGGCACTAATATTTGACAACATTCCTGGCGAGTTGGCCTCTACCTCTCCGTGAGACCTTCATATACACCAATAACGTAATATAATCTAACCTAACCCAACCTATCATCTCGGCGGTAATATTTGACAACATTCCTGGTCAGTTGGCCTCTGCGTCTCCGTGGAACCTCCATATACATCAATAACGTAATATAACCTAACCTAACCCAACCTATCATCTCGGCGGTAATATTTGACAACATTCCTGGCGAGTTGGCCTCTACGTCTCCGTGGGACTTTTATATACATCAATAACGTAATTTAACCTAACCTAAACCTACGTAACATCTCGGCGGTAATATTTGACAACATTCCTGGCTTGATGGCCTCTACGTCTCCGTGGGACCTTCATATACATCAATAACATAATATTACCTAACCTAACCCAACCTATCATCTCGGCGGTAATATTTGACAACATTCCAGGCGAGTTGGCCTCTACCTCTCCGTGAGACCTTCATATACATCAATAACGTAATATAATCTAACCTAACCCAACCTATAATCTCGGCGGTAATATTTGACAACATTCCTGGTCAGTTGGCCTCTGCGTCTCCGTGGAACCTTCATATACATCAATAACGTAATATAACCTAACCTAACCCAACCTATCACCTCGGCGGTAATATTTGACAACATTCCTGGCTTGATGGCCTCTACGTCTCCGTGGGACCCTCATATACATCAATAACATAATATTACCTAACCTAACCCAACCTATCTTCTCGGCGGTAATACTTGACAACATTCCTGGCGCGTTGGCCTCTACGTCTCCGTGGGACCTTCATATACATCAATAACGTAATATAACCTAACCTAACCCAACCTATCATCTCGGCGGTAATATTTGACAACATTCCTGGCGAGTCGACCTCAACGTCTCCGTGGGACTTTTATATACATCAATAACGTAATATAACCTAACCTAACCCAACCTATCATCTCGGCGGTAATATTTGACATCATTCCTGGCGAGTGGGCCTCTACGCCTCCGTGGGACTTTTATATACATCAAAACGTAATTTACCCTAACCTAACCAAACGTAACATCTCGGCGGTAATATTCGGCAACATTCCTGGAGTGTTGGTCCCTACGTCTCCGTGGGATCTTCATATACATCAATAACGTAATATAACCTAACCTAAACCAACCTATCATCTCGGCGGTAATATTTGACAACATTCCTGGCGAGTTGGCCTCTACGTCTCCGTGGGACTTTTATATACATCAATAACGTAATTTAACCTAACCTAAACCTACGTAACATCTCGGCGGTAATATTTGACAACATTCCTGGCTTGATGGCCTCTACGTCACCGAGGGACCTTCATATACATCAATAACATAATATTACCTAACCTAACCCAACCTATCATCTCGGCGGTAATACTTGACAACATTCCTGGCGCGTTGGCCTCTACGTCTCCGTGGGAACTTCATATACATCAATAACGTAATATAACCTAACCTAACCCAACCTATCATCTCGGCGGTAATATTTGACAACATTCCTGGCGAGTCGGCCTCTACGTCTCCGTGCGACCTTCATATACATCAATAACGTAATATAACGTAACCTAACCCAACCTATCATCTCGGCACTAATATTTGACAACATTCCAGGCGAGTTGGCCTCTACGTCTCCGTGGGAATTTTATATACATCAATAACGTAATATAACCTAACCTAACCCAACCTAACATCTCGGCACTAATATTTGACAACATTCCTGGCGAGTTGGCCTCTACCTCTCCGTGAGACCTTCATATACATCAATAACGTAATATAATCTAACCTAACCCAACCTATCATCTCGGCGGTAATATTTGACAACATTCCTGGCGAGTTGGCCTCTACGTCTCCGTGGGACTTTTATATACATCAATAACGTAATTTAACCTAACCTAACCCAACCTAACATCTCGGCACTAATATTTGACAACATTCCTGGCTTGATGGCCTCTACGTCTCCGTGGGATCTTCATATACATCAATAACATAATATTACCTAACCTAACCCAACCTATCATCTCGGCGGTAATACTTGACAACATTCCTGGCGAGTTGGCCTCTACGTCTCCGTGGGACTTTTATATACATCAATAACGTAATATAACCTAACCTAACCCAACCTATCATCTCGGCGGTAATATTTGACACCATTCCTGGCGAGTGGGCCTCTACGCCTCCGTGGGACTTTTATATACATCAAAACGTAATTTACCCTAACCTAACCCAACCTATCATCTCGGCGGTAATATTTGACATCATTCCTGGCGAGTGGGCCTCTACGCCTCCGTGGGACTTTTATATACATCAAAACGTAATTTACCCTAACCTAACCCAACGTAGCATCTCGGCGATAATATTCCGCAACATTCCTGGAGTGTTGGTCCCTACGTCTCCGTGGGATCTTCATATACATCAATAACGTAATATAACCTAACCTAAACCAACCTATCATCTCGGCGGTAATATTTGACAACATTCCAGGCGAGTTGGCCTGTACCTCTCCGTGAGACCTTCATATACATCAATAACGTAATATAATCTAACCTAACCCAACCTATAATCTCGGCGGTAATATTTGACAACATTCCTGGTCAGTTGGCCTCTGCGTCTCCGTGGAACCTTCATATACATCAATAACGTAATATAACCTAACCTAACCCAACCTATCACCTCGGCGGTAATATTTGACAACATTCCTGGCGAGTTGGCCTCTACGTCTCCGTGCGACCTTCATATACATCAATAACGTAATATAACGTAACCTAACCCAACCTATCATCTCGGCACTAATATTTGACAACATTCCAGGCGAGTTGGCCTCTACGTATCCGTGGGAATTTTATATACATCAATAACGTAATATAACCTAACCTAACCCAACCTAACATCTCGGCACTAATATTTGACAACATTCCTGGCGAGTTGGCCTCTACCTCTCCGTGAGACCTTCATATACATCAATAACGTAATATAATCTAACCTAACCCAACCTATCATCTCGGCTGTAATATTTGACAACATTCCTGGCGAGTTGGCCTCTACGTCTCCGTGGGACTTTTATATACATCAATAACGTAATTTAACCTAACCAAAACCTACGTAACATCTCGGCGGTAATATTTGACAACATTCCTGGCTTGATGGCCTCTACGTCTCCGTGGGACCTTCATATACATCAATAACGTAATATAACCTAACCTAACCCAACATATCATCTCGGCGGTAATATTTGACATCATTCCTGGCGAGTTGGCCTCTACGCCTCCGTGAGACTTTAATATACATCAAAACGTAATTTACCCTAACCTATACCACCGTAACATCTCGGCGGTAATATTCGGCAACATTCCTGGAGTGTTGGTCCCTACGTCACCGTGGGATCTTCATATACATCAATAACGTAATATAACCTAACCTAAACCAACCTATCATCTCGGCGGTAATATTTGACAACATTCCAGGCGAGTTGGCCTCTACGTCTCCGTGGGAATTTTATTTACATCAATAACGTAATATAACCTAACCTAACCCAACTTAACATCTCGGCACTAATATTTGACAACATTCCTGGCTTGATGGCCTCTACGTCTCCGTGGGATCTTCATATACATCAATAACATAATATTACCTAACCTAACCCAACCTATCATCTCGGCGGTAATATTTGACATCATTCCTGGCGAGTGGGCCTCTACGCCTCCGTGGGACTTTTATATACATCAAAACGTAATTTACCCTAACCTAACCCAACGTAACATCTCGGCGGTAATATTCGGCAACATTCCTGGAGTGTTGGTCCCTACGTCTCCGTGGGATCTTCATATACATCAATAACGTAATATAACCTAACCTAAACCAACCTATCATCTCGGCGGTAATATTTGACATCATTCCTGGCGAGTTGGCCTCTACGCCTCCGTGAGACTTTTATATACATCAAAACGTAATTTACCCTAACCTAACCCAACCTATCATCTCGGCGGTAATATTTGACAACATTCCTGGCGAGTCGGCCTCTACGTCTCCGTGCGACCTTCATATACATCAATAACGTAATATAACGTAACCTAACCCAACCTATCATCTCGGCACTAATATTTGACAACATTCCAGGCGAGTTGGCCTCTACGTCTCCGTGGGAATTTTATATACATCAATAACGTAATATAACCTAACCTAACCCAACCTAACATCTCGGCACTAATATTTGACAACATTCCTGGCGAGTTGGCCTCTACCTCTCCGTGAGACCTTCATATACATCAATAACGTAATATAATCTAACCTAACCCAACCTATCATCTCGGCGGTAATATTTGACAACATTCCTGGCGAGTTGGCCTCTACGTCTCCGTGGGACTTTTATATACATCAATAACGTAATTTAACCTAACCTAACCCAACCTAACATCTCGGCACTAATATTTGACAACATTCCTGGCTTGATGGCCTCTACGTCTCCGTGGGATCTTCATATACATCAATAACATAATATTACCTAACCTAACCCAACCTATCATCTCGGCGGTAATACTTGACAACATTCCTGGCGAGTTGGCCTCTACGTCTCCGTGGGACTTTTATATACATCAATAACGTAATATAACCTAACCTAACCCAACCTATCATCTCGGCGGTAATATTTGACACCATTCCTGGCGAGTGGGCCTCTACGCCTCCGTGGGACTTTTATATACATCAAAACGTAATTTACCCTAACCTAACCCAACCTATCATCTCGGCGGTAATATTTGACATCATTCCTGGCGAGTGGGCCTCTACGCCTCCGTGGGACTTTTATATACATCAAAACGTAATTTACCCTAACCTAACCCAACGTAGCATCTCGGCGATAATATTCCGCAACATTCCTGGAGTGTTGGTCCCTACGTCTCCGTGGGATCTTCATATACATCAATAACGTAATATAACCTAACCTAAACCAACCTATCATCTCGGCGGTAATATTTGACAACATTCCAGGCGAGTTGGCCTGTACCTCTCCGTGAGACCTTCATATACATCAATAACGTAATATAATCTAACCTAACCCAACCTATAATCTCGGCGGTAATATTTGACAACATTCCTGGTCAGTTGGCCTCTGCGTCTCCGTGGAACCTTCATATACATCAATAACGTAATATAACCTAACCTAACCCAACCTATCACCTCGGCGGTAATATTTGACAACATTCCTGGCGAGTTGGCCTCTACGTCTCCGTGCGACCTTCATATACATCAATAACGTAATATAACGTAACCTAACCCAACCTATCATCTCGGCACTAATATTTGACAACATTCCAGGCGAGTTGGCCTCTACGTCTCCGTGGGAATTTTATATACATCAATAACGTAATATAACCTAACCTAACCCAACCTAACATCTCGGCACTAATATTTGACAACATTCCTGGCGAGTTGGCCTCTACCTCTCCGTGAGACCTTCATATACATCAATAACGTAATATAATCTAACCTAACCCAACCTATCATCTCGGCTGTAATATTTGACAACATTCCTGGCGAGTTGGCCTCTACGTCTCCGTGGGACTTTTATATACATCAATAACGTAATTTAACCTAACCAAAACCTACGTAACATCTCGGCGGTAATATTTGACAACATTCCTGGCTTGATGGCCTCTACGTCTCCGTGGGACCTTCATATACATCAATAACGTAATATAACCTAACCTAACCCAACATATCATCTCGGCGGTAATATTTGACATCATTCCTGGCGAGTTGGCCTCTACGCCTCCGTGAGACTTTAATATACATCAAAACGTAATTTACCCTAACCTATACCACCGTAACATCTCGGCGGTAATATTCGGCAACATTCCTGGAGTGTTGGTCCCTACGTCACCGTGGGATCTTCATATACATCAATAACGTAATATAACCTAACCTAAACCAACCTATCATCTCGGCGGTAATATTTGACAACATTCCAGGCGAGTTGGCCTCTACGTCTCCGTGGGAATTTTATTTACATCAATAACGTAATATAACCTAACCTAACCCAACTTAACATCTCGGCACTAATATTTGACAACATTCCTGGCTTGATGGCCTCTACGTCTCCGTGGGATCTTCATATACATCAATAACATAATATTACCTAACCTAACCCAACCTATCATCTCGGCGGTAATATTTGACATCATTCCTGGCGAGTGGGCCTCTACGCCTCCGTGGGACTTTTATATACATCAAAACGTAATTTACCCTAACCTAACCCAACGTAACATCTCGGCGGTAATATTCGGCAACATTCCTGGAGTGTTGGTCCCTACGTCTCCGTGGGATCTTCATATACATCAATAACGTAATATAACCTAACCTAAACCAACCTATCATCTCGGCGGTAATATTTGACAACATTCCAGGCGAGTTGGCCTCTACGTCTCCGTGGGAATTCTATATACATCAATAACGTAACATAACCTAACCTAACCCAACCTAACATCTCGGCACTAATATTTGACAACATTCCTGGCGAGTTGGCCTCTACCTCTCCGTGAGACCTTCATATACATCAATAACGTAATATAACCTAACCTAACCCAACATATCATCTCGGCGGTAATATTTGACATCATTCCTGGCGAGTTGGCCTCTACGCCTCCGTGAGACTTTTATATACATCAAAACGTAATTTACCCTAACCTATACCACCGTAACATTCGGCGGTAATATTCGGCAACATTCCTGGAGTGTTGGTCCCTACGTCTCCGTGGGATCTTCATATACATCAATAACGTAATATAACCTAACCTAAACCAACCTATCATCTCGGCGGTAATATTTGACAACATTCCAGGCGAGTTGGCCTCTACGTCTCCGTGGGAATTTTATTTACATCAATAACGTAATATAACCTAACCTAACCCAACCTAACATCTCGGCACTAATATTTGACAACATTCCTGGCTTGATGGCCTCTACGTCTCCGTGGGATCTTCATATACATCAATAACATAATATTATCTAACCTAACCCAACCTATCATCTCGGCGGTAATACTTGACAACATTCCTGGCGAGTTGGCCTCTACGTCTCCGTGGGACTTTTATATACATCAATAACGTAATATAACCTAACCTAACCCAACCTATCATCTCGGCGGTAATATTTGACACCATTCCTGGCGAGTGGGCCTCTACGCCTCCGTGGGACTTTTATATACATCAAAACGTAATTTACCCTAACCTAACCCAACCTATCATCTCGGCGGTAATATTTGACATCATTCCTGGCGAGTGGGCCTCTACGCCTCCGTGGGACTTTTATATACATCAAAACGTAATTTACCCTAACCTAACCCAACGTAGCATCTCGGCGATAATATTCCGCAACATTCCTGGAGTGTTGGTCCCTACGTCTCCGTGGGATCTTCATATACATCAATAACGTAATATAACCTAACCTAAACCAACCTATCATCTCGGCGGTAATATTTGACAACATTCCAGGCGAGTTGGCCTGTACCTCTCCGTGAGACCTTCATATACATCAATAACGTAATATAATCTAACCTAACCCAACCTATAATCTCGGCGGTAATATTTGACAACATTCCTGGTCAGTTGGCCTCTGCGTCTCCGTGGAACCTTCATATACATCAATAACGTAATATAACCTAACCTAACCCAACCTATCACCTCGGCGGTAATATTTGACAACATTCCTGGCGAGTTGGCCTCTACGTCTCCGTGCGACCTTCATATACATCAATAACGTAATATAACGTAACCTAACCCAACCTATCATCTCGGCACTAATATTTGACAACATTCCAGGCGAGTTGGCCTCTACGTCTCCGTGGGAATTTTATATACATCAATAACGTAATATAACCTAACCTAACCCAACCTAACATCTCGGCACTAATATTTGACAACATTCCTGGCGAGTTGGCCTCTACCTCTCCGTGAGACCTTCATATACATCAATAACGTAATATAATCTAACCTAACCCAACCTATCATCTCGGCTGTAATATTTGACAACATTCCTGGCGAGTTGGCCTCTACGTCTCCGTGGGACTTTTATATACATCAATAACGTAATTTAACCTAACCAAAACCTACGTAACATCTCGGCGGTAATATTTGACAACATTCCTGGCTTGATGGCCTCTACGTCTCCGTGGGACCTTCATATACATCAATAACGTAATATAACCTAACCTAACCCAACATATCATCTCGGCGGTAATATTTGACAACATTCCTGGCTTGATGGCCTCTACGTCTCCGTGGGACCTTCATATACATCAATAACATAATATTACCTAACCTAACCCAACCTATCATCTCGGCGGTAATATTTGACAACATTCCAGGCGAGTTGGCCTCTACCTCTCCGTGAGACCTTCATATACATCAATAACGTAATATAATCTTACCTAACCCAACCTATAATCTCGGCGGTAATATTTGACAACATTCCTGGCGAGTCGGCCTCTACGTCTCCGTGGGACTTTTATATACATCAATAACGTAATATAACCTAACCTAACCCAACCTATCATCTCGGCGGTAATATTTGACATCATTCCTGGCGAGTGGGCCTCTACGCCTCCGTGGGACTTTTATATACATCAAAACGTAATTTACCCTAACCCAACCCAACGTAACATCTCGGCGGTAATATTCGGCAACATTCCTGGAGTGTTGGTCCCTACGTCTCCGTGGGATCTTCATATACATCAATAAGGTAATATAACCTAACCTAAACCAACCTATCATCTCGGCGGTAATATTTGACAACATTCCTGGCGAGTCGGCCTCTACGTCTCCGTGGGACTTTTATATACATCAATAACGTAATATAACCTAACCTAACCCAACCTATCATCTCGGCGGTAATATTTGACATCATTCCTGGCGAGTGGGCCTCTACGCCTCCGTGGGACTTTTATATACATCAAAACGTAATTTACCCTAACCCAACCCAACGTAACATCTCGGCGGTAATATTCGGCAACATTCCTGGAGTGTTGGTCCCTACGTCTCCGTGGGATCTTCATATACATCAATAACGTAATATAACCTAACCTAAACCAACCTATCATCTCGGCGGTAATATTTGACAACATTCCTGGCGAGTTGGCCTCTACGTCTCCGTGGGACTTTTATATACATCAATAACGTAATTTAACCTAACCTAAACCTACGTAACATCTCGGCGGTAATATTTGACAACATTCCTGGCTTGATGGCCTCTACGTCTCCGTGGGACCTTCATATACATCAATAACATAATATTACCTAACCTAACCCAACCTATCATCTCGGCGGTAATACTTGACAACATTCCTGGCGCGTTGGCCTCTACGTCTCCGTGGGACCTTCATATACATCAATAACGTAATGTAACCTAACCTAACCCAACCTATCATCTCGGCGGTAATATTTGACAACATTCCTGGCGAGTCGGCCTCTACGTCTCCGTGCGACCTTCATATACATCAATAACGTAATATAACCTAACCTAACCCAACCTATCATCTCGGCACTAATATTTGACAACATTCCAGGCGAGTTGGCCTCTACGTCTCCGTGGGAATTTTATATACATCAATAACGTAATATAACCTAACCTAACCCAACCTAACATCTCGGCACTAATATTTGACAACATTCCTGGCGAGTTGGCCTCTACCTCTCCGTGAGACCTTCATATACATCAATAACGTAATATAATCTAACCTAACCCAACCTATCATCTCGGCGGTAATATTTGACAACATTCCTGGCGAGTTGGCCTCTACGTCTCCGTGGGACTTTTATATACATCAATAACGTAATTTAACCTAACCTAAACCTACGTAACATCTCGGCGGTAATATTTGACAACATTCCTGGCTTGATGGCCTCTACGTCTCCGTGGGACCTTCATATACATCAATAACGTAATTTACCCTAACCTAACCCAACGTAACATCTCGGCGGTAATATTCAGCAACATTCCTGGAGTGTTGGTCCCTACGTCTCCGTGGGATCTTCATATACATCAATAACGTAATATAACCTAACCTAAACCAACCTATCATCTCGGCGGTAATATTTGACAACATTCCAGGCGAGTTGGCCTCTACGTCTCCGTGGGAATTCTATATACATCAATAACGTAACATAACCTAACCTAACCCAACCTAACATCTCGGCACTAATATTTGACAACATTCCTGGCGAGTTGGCCTCTACCTCTCCGTGAGACCTTCATATACATCAATAACGTAACATAACCTAACCTAACCCAACCTAACATCTCGGCGGTAATATTTGACAACATTCCTGGTCAGCTGGCCTCTGCGTCTCCGTGGAACCTTCATATACATCAATAACGTAATATAACCTAACCTAACCCAACCTATCACCTCGGCGGTAATATTTGACAACATTCCTGGTCAGCTGGCCTCTGCGTCTCCGTGGAACCTTCATATACATCAATAACGTAATATAACCTAACCTAACCCAACCTATCACCTCGGCGGTAATATTTGACAACATTCCTGGCGAGTTGGCCTATACGTCTCCGTGGGACTTTTATATACATCAATAACGTAATTTAACCTAACCTAAACCTACGTAACATCTCGGCGGTAATATTTGACAACATTCCTGGCTTGATGGCCTCTACGTCTCCGTGGGACCTTCATATACATCAATAACATAATATTACCTAACCTAACCCAACCTATCATCTCGGCGGTAATATTTGACAACATTCCAGGCGAGTTGGCCTCTACCTCTCCGTGAGACCTTCATATACATCAATAACGTAATATAATCTAACCTAACCCAACCTATAATCTCGGCGGTAATATTTGACAACATTCCTGGTCAGTTGGCCTCTGCGTCTCCGTGGAACCTTCATATACATCAATAACGTAATATAACCTAACCTAACCCAACCTATCACCTCGGCGGTAATATTTGACAACATTCCTGGCTTGATGGCCTCTACGTCTCCGTGGGACCCTCATATACATCAATAACATAATATTACCTAACCTAACCCAACCTATCTTCTCGGCGGTAATACTTGACAACATTCCTGGCGCGTTGGCCTCTACGTCTCCGTGGGACCTTCATATACATCAATAACGTAATATAACCTAACCTAACCCAACCTATCATCTCGGCGGTAATATTTGACAACATTCCTGGCGAGTCGGCCTCTACGTCTCCGTGGGACTTTTATATACATCAATAACGTAATATAACCTAACCTAACCCAACCTATCATCTCGGCGGTAATATTTGACATCATTCCTGGCGAGTGGGCCTCTACGCCTCCGTGGGACTTTTATATACATCAAAACGTAATTTACCCTAACCTAACCCAACGTAACATCTCGGCGGTAATATTCGGCAACATTCCTGGAGTGTTGGTCCCTACGTCTCCGTGGGATCTTCATATACATCAATAACGTAATATAACCTAACCTAAACCAACCTATCATCTCGGCGGTAATATTTGACAACATTCCTGGCGAGTTGGCCTCTACGTCTCCGTGGGACTTTTATATACATCAATAACGTAATTTAACCTAACCTAAACCTACGTAACATCTCGGCGGTAATATTTGACAACATTCCTGGCTTGATGGCCTCTACGTCTCCGTGGGACCTTCATATACATCAATAACATAATATTACCTAACCTAACCCAACCTATCATCTCGGCGGTAATACTTGACAACATTCCTGGCGCGTTGGCCTCTACGTCTCCGTGGGACCTTCATATACATCAATAACGTAATATAACCTAGCCTAACCCAACCTATCATCTCGGCGGTAATATTTGACAACATTCCTGGCGAGTCGGCCTCTACGTCTCCGTGCGACCTTCATATACATCAATAACGTAATATAACGTAACCTAACCCAACCTATCATCTCGGCACTAATATTTGACAACATTCCAGGCGAGTTGGCCTCTACGTCTCCGTGGGAATTTTATATACATCAATAACGTAATATAACCTAACCTAACCCAACCTAACATCTCGGCACTAATATTTGACAACATTCCTGGCGAGTTGGCCTCTACCTCTCCGTGAGACCTTCATATACATCAATAACGTAATATAATCTAACCTAACCCAACCTATCATCTCGGCTGTAATATTTGACAACATTCCTGGCGAGTTGGCCTCTACGTCTCCGTGGGACTTTTATATACATCAATAACGTAATTTAACCTAACCAAAACCTACGTAACATCTCGGCGGTAATATTTGACAACATTCCTGGCTTGATGGCCTCTACGTCTCCGTGGGACCTTCATATACATCAATAACGTAATATAACCTAACCTAACCCAACATATCATCTCGGCGGTAATATTTGACATCATTCCTGGCGAGTTGGCCTCTACGCCTCCGTGAGACTTTTATATACATCAAAACGTAATTTACCCTAACCTATACCACCGTAACATCTCGGCGGTAATATTCGGCAACATTCCTGGAGTGTTGGTCCCTACGTCTCCGTGGGATCTTCATATACATCAATAACGTAATATAACCTAACCTAAACCAACCTATCATCTCGGCGGTAATATTTGACAACATTCCAGGCGAGTTGGCCTCTACGTCTCCGTGGGAATTTTATTTACATCAATAACGTAATATAACCTAACCTAACCTAACCTAACATCTCGGCACTAATATTTGACAAAATTCCTGGCTTGATGGCGTCTACGTCTCCGTGGGATCTTCATATACATCAATAACATAATATTACCTAACCTAACCCAACCTATCATCTCGGCGGTAATACTTGACAACATTCCTGGCGAGTTGGCCTCTACGTCTCCGTGGGACTTTTATATACATCAATAACGTAATATAACCTAACCTAACCCAACCTATCATCTCGGCGGTAATATTTAACACCATTCCTGGCGAGTGGGCCTCTACGCCTCCGTGGGACTTTTATATACATCAAAACGTAATTTACCCTAACCTAACCCAACCTATCATCTCGGCGGTAATATTTGACATCATTCCTGGCGAGTGGGCCTCTACGCCTCCGTGGGACTTTTATATACATCAAAACGTAATTTACCCTAACCTAACCCAACGTAACATCTCGGCGATAATATTCCGCAACATTCCTGGAGTGTTGGTCCCTACGTCTCCGTGGGATCTTCATATACATCAATAACGTAATATAACCTAACCTAAACCAACCTATCATCTCGGCGGTAATATTTGACAACGTTCCAGGCGAGTTGGCCTCTACCTCTCCGTGAGACCTTCATATACATCAATAACGTAATATAATCTAACCTAACCCAACCTATAATCTCGGCGGTAATATTTGACAACATTCCTGGTCAGTTGGCCTCTGCGTCTCCGTGGAACCTTCATATACATCAATAACGTAATATAACCTAACCTAACCCAACCTATGACCTCGGCGGTAATATTTGACAACATTCCTGGCGAGTTGGCCTCTACGTCTCCGTAGGACTTTTATATACATCAATAACGTAATTTAACCTAACCTAAACCTACGTAACAGCTCGGCCGTAATATTTGACAACATTCCTGGCTTGATGGCCTCTACGTCTCCGTGGGACCCTCATATACATCAATAACATAATATTACCTAACCTAACCCAACCTATCATCTCGGCGGTAATACTTGACAACATTCCTGGCGCGTTGGCCTCTACGTCTCTGTGGGACCTTCATATACATCAATAACGTAATATAACCTAACCTAACCCAACCTATCATCTCGGCGGTAATATTTGACAACATTCCTGGTCAGTTGGCCTCTGCGTCTCCGTGGAACCTCCATATACATCAATAACGTAATATAACCTAACCTAACCCAACCTATCATCTCGGCGGTAATATTTGACAACATTCCTGGCGAGTTGGCCTCTACGTCTCCGTGGGACTTTTATATACATCAATAACGTAATTTAACCTAACCTAAACCTACGTAACATCTCGGCGGTAATATTTGGCAACATTCCTGGCTTGATGGCCTCTACGTCTCCGTGGGACCTTCATATACATCAATAACATAATATTACCTAACCTAACCCAACCTATCATCTCGGCGGTAATATTTGACAACATTCCAGGCGAGTTGGCCTCTACCTCTCCGTGAGACCTGCATATACATCAATAACGTAATATAATCTAACCTAACCCAACCTATAATCTCGGCGGTAATATTTGACAACATTCCTGGTCAGTTGGCCTCTGCGTCTCCGTGGAACCCTCATATACATCAATAACGTAATATAACCTAACCTAACCCAACCTATCACCTCGGCGGTAATATTTGACAACATTCCTGGCTTGATGGCCTCTACGTCTCCGTGGGACCCTCATATACATCAATAACATAATATTACCTAACCTAACCCAACCTATCTTCTCGGCGGTAATACTTGACAACATTCCTGGCGCGTTGGCCTCTACGTCTCCGTGGGACCTTCATATACATCAATAACGTAATATAACCTAACCTAACCCAACCTATCATCTCGGCGGTAATATTTGACAACATTCCTGGCGAGTCGGCCTCTACGTCTCCGTGGGACTTTTATATACATCAATAACGTAATATAACCTAACCTAACCCAACCTATCATCTCGGCGGTAATATTTGACATCATTCCTGGCGAGTGGGCCTCTACGCCTCCGTGGGACTTTTATATACATCAAAACGTAATTTACCCTAACCTAACCCAACGTAACATCTCGGCGGTAATATTCGGCAACATTCCTGGAGTGTTGGTCCCTACGTCTCCGTGAGACCTTCATATACATCAATAACGTAATATAATCTAACCTAACCCAACCTATCATCTCGGCGGTAATATTTGACAACATTCCTGGCGAGTTGGCCTCTACGTCTCCGTGGGACTTTTATATACATCAATAACGTAATTTAACCTAACCTAAACCTACGTAACATCTCGGCGGTAATATTTGACAACATTCCTGGCTTGATGGCCTCTACGTCTCCGTGGGACCTTCATATACATCAATAACGTAATATAACCTAACCTAACCCAACCTATCATCTCGGCAGTAATATTTGACATCATTCCTGGCGAGTGGGCCTCTACGCCTCCGTGGGACTTTTATATACATCAAAACGTAATTTACCCTAACCTAACCCAACGTAATATCTCGGCGGTAATATTCGGCAACATTCCTGGAGTGTTGGTCCCTACGTCTCCGTGGGATCTTCATATACATCAATAACGTAATATAACCTAACCTAAACCAACCTATCATCTCGGCGGTAATATTTGACAACATTCCAGGCGAGTTGGCCTCTACGTCTCCGTGGGAATTCTATATACATCAATAACGTAACATAACCTAACCTAACCCAACCTATAATCTCGGCGGTAATATTTGACAACATTCCTGGTCAGTTGGCCTCTGCGTCTCCGTGGAACCTTCATATACATCAATAACGTAATATAACCTAACCTAACCCAACCTATCACCTCGGCGGTAATATTTGACAACATTCCTGGCTTGATGGCCTCTACGTCTCCGTGGGACCCTCATATACATCAATAACATAATATTACCTAACCTAACCCAACCTATCTTCTCGGCGGTAATACTTGACAACATTCCTGGCGCGTTGGCCTCTACGTCTCCGTGGGACCTTCACATACATCAATAACGTAATATAACCTAACCTAACCCAACCTATCATCTCGGCGGTAATATTTGACAACATTCCTGGCGAGTCGGCCTCTACGTCTCCGTGGGACTTTTATATACATCAATAACGTAATATAACCTAACCTAACCCAACCTATCATCTCGGCGGTAATATTTGACATCATTCCTGGCGAGTGGGCCTCTACGCCTCCGTGGGACTTTTATATACATCAAAACGTAATTTACCCTAACCTAACCCAACGTAACATCTCGGCGGTAATATTTGACAACATTCCTGGCTTGATGGCCTCTACGTCTCCGTGGGACCTTCATATACATCAATAACATAATATTACCTAACCTAACCCAACCTATCATCTCGGCGGTAATACTTGACAACATTCCTGGCGCGTTGGCCTCTACGTCTCCGTGGGACCTTCATATACATCAATAACGTAATATAACCTAACCTAACCCAACCTATCATCTCGGCGGTAATATTTGACAACATTCCTGGCGAGTCGGCCTCTACGTCTCCGTGCGACCTTCATATACATCAATAACGTAATATAACCTAACCTAACCCAACCTATCATCTCGGCACTAATATTTGACAACATTCCAGGCGAGTTGGCCTCTACATCTCCGTGGGAATTTTATATACATCAATAACGTAATATAACCTAACCTAACCCAACCTAATATCTCGGCACTAATATTTGACAACATTCCTGGCGAGTTGGCCTCTACCTCTCCGTGAGACCTTCATATACATCAATAACGTAATATAATCTAACCTAACCCAACCTATCATCTCGGCGGTAATATTTGACAACATTCCTGGCGAGTTGGCCTCTACGTCTCCGTGGGACTTTTATATACATCAATAACGTAATTTAACCTAACCTAAACCTACGTAACATCTCGGCGGTAATATTTGACAACATTCCTGGCTTGATGGCCTCTACGTCTCCGTGGGACCTTCATATACATCAATAACGTAATATAACCTAACCTAACCCAACCTATCATCTCGGCAGTAATATTTGACATCATTCCTGGCGAGTGGGCCTCTACGCCTCCGTGGGACTTTTATATACATCAAAACGTAATTTACCCTAACCTAACCCAACGTAATATCTCGGCGGTAATATTCGGCAACATTCCTGGAGTGTTGGTCCCTACGTCTCCGTGGGATCTTCATATACATCAATAACGTAATATAACCTAACCTAAACCAACCTATCATCTCGGCGGTAATATTTGACAACATTCCAGGCGAGTTGGCCTCTACGTCTCCGTGGGAATTCTATATACATCAATAACGTAACATAACCTAACCTAACCCAACCTAACATCTCGGCACTAATATTTGACAACATTCCTGGCGAGTTGGCCTCTACCTCTCCGTGAGACCTTCATATACATCAATAACGTAATATAATCTAACCTCACCCAACCTATAATCTCGGCGGTAATATTTGACAACATTCCTGGTCAGTTGGCCTCTGCGTCTCCGTGGAACCTTCATATACATCAATAACGTAATATAACCTAACCTAACCCAACCTATCATCTCGGCGGTAATATTTGACAACATTCCTGGCGATTCGGCCTCTACGTCTCCGTGGGACTTTTATATACATCAATAACGTAATATAACCTAACCTAACCCAACCTATCATCTCGGCGGTAATATTTGACATGATTCCTGGCGAGTGGGCCTCTACGCCTCCGTGGGACTTTTATATACATCAAAACGTAATTTACCCTAACCTAACCCAACGTAACATCTCGGCGGTAATATTCGGCAACATTCCTGGAGTGTTGGTCCCTACGTCTCCGTGGGATCTTCATATACATCAATAACGTAATATAACCTAACCTAAACCAACCTATCATCTCGGCGGTAATATTTGACAACATTCCTGGCGAGTTGGCCTCTACGTCTCCGTGGGACTTTTATATACATCAATCACGTAATTTAACCTAACCTAAACCTACGTAACATCTCGGCGGTAATATTTGACAACATTCCTGGCTTGATGGCCTCTACGTCTCCGTGGGACCTTCATATACATCAATAACATAATATTACCTAACCTAACCCAACCTATCATCTCGGCGGTAATACTTGACAACATTCCTGGCGCGTTGGCCTCTACGTCTCCGTGGGACCTTCATATACATCAATAGCGTAATATAACCTAGCCTAACCCAACCTATCATCTCGGCGGTAATATTTGACAACATTCCTGGCGAGTCGGCCTCTACGTCTCCGTGCGACCTTCATATACATCAATAACGTAATATAACGTAACCTAACCCAACCTAACATCTCGGCACTAATATTTGACAACATTCCTGGCGAGTTGGCCTCTACCTCTCCGTGAGACCTTCATATACATCAATAACGTAATATAATCTAACCTAACCCAACCTATCATCTCGGCGGTAATATTTGACAACATTCCTGGCGAGTTGGCCTCTACGTCTCCGTGGGACTTTTATATACATCAATAACGTAATTTAACCTAACCTAAACCTACGTAACATCTCGGCGGTAATATTTGACAACATTCCTGGCTTGGTGGCCTCTACGTCTCCGTGGGACCTTCATATACATCAATAACGTAATATAACCTAACCTAACCCAACCTATCATCTCGGCGGTAATATTTGACAACATTCCTGGTCAGTTGGCCTCTGCGTCTCCGTGGAACCTCCATATACATCAATAACGTAATATAACCTAACCTAACCCAACCTATCATCTCGGCGGTAATATTTGACATCATTCCTGGCGAGTTGGCCTCTACGCTTCCGTGGAACCTTCATATACATCAATAACGTAATATAACCTAACCTAACCCAACCTATCAACTCGGCGGTAATATTTGACATCATTCCTGGCGAGTTGGCCTCTACGCCTCCGTGGGACTTTTATATACATCAATAACGTAATTTAACCTAACCTAAACCTACGTAACATTACGGCGGTAATATTTGACAACATTCCTGGCTTGATGGCCTCTACGTCTCCGTGGGACCTTCATATACATCAATAACATAATAATACCTAACCTAACCCAACTTATCATCTCGGCAGTAATACTTGACAACATTCCTGGCGCGTTGGCCTCTACGTCTCCGTGGGACCTTCATATACATCAATAACGTAATATAACCTAAGCTAACCCAACCTATCATCTCGGCGGTAATATTTGACAACATTCCTGGCAAGTCGGCCTCTACGTCTCCGTGCGACCTTCATATACATCAATAACGTAATATAGCGTAACCTAACCCAACCTATCATCTCGGCGGTAATATTTGACTACATTCCAGGCGAGTTGGCCTCTACGTCTCCGTGGGAATTTTATATACATCAATAACGTAATATAACCTAACCTAACCCAACCTAACATCTCGGCACTAATATTTGACAACATTCCTGGCTTGATGGCCTCTACGTCTCCGTGGGATCTTCATATACATCAATAACGTAATATAACCTAACCTAAACCAACCTATCATCTCGGCGGTAATATTTGACATCATTCCTGGCGAGTTGGCCTCTACGCCTCCGTGGGACTTTTATATACATCAAAACGTAATTTACCCTAACCTAACCCAACGTAACATCTCGGCGGTAATATTTGACAACATTCCTGGTCAGTTGGCCTCTGCGTCTCCGTGGAACCTTCATATACATCAATAACGTAATATAACCTAACCTAACCCAACCTATCATCTCGGCGGTAATATTTGACATCATTCCTGGCGAGTTGGCCTCTACGCTTCCGTGGGACTTTTATATACATCAAAACGTAATTTACCCTAACCTAACCCAACGTAACATCTCGGCGGTAATATTCGGCAACATTCCTGGAGTGTTGGTCCCTACGTCTCCGTGGGATCTTCATATACATCAATAACGTAATATAACCTAACCTAAACCAACCTATCATCTCGGCGGTAATATTTGACAACATTCCAGGCGAGTTGGCCTCTACGTCTCCGTGGGAATTCTATATACATCAATAACGTAACATAACCTAACCTAATCCAACCTAACATCTCGGCACTAATATTTGACAACATTCCTGGCGAGTTGGCCTCTACCTCTCCGTGAGACCTTCATATACATCAATAACGTAATATAATCTAACCTCACCCAACCTATAATCTCGGCGGTAATATTTGACAACATTCCTGGTCAGTTGGCCTCTGCGTCTCCGTGGAACCTTCATATACATCAATAACGTAATATAACCTAACCTAACCCAACCTAACACCTCGGCGGTAATATTTGACAACATTCCTGGCGAGTTGGCCTCTACGTCTCCGTGGGACTTTTATATACATCAATAACGTAATTTAACCTAACCTAAACCTACGTAACATCTCGGCGGTAATATTTGACAACATTCCTGGCTTGATGGCCTCTACGTCTCCGTGGGACCTTCATATACATCAATAACATAATATTACCTAACCTAACCCAACCTATCATCTCGGCGGTAATACTTGACAACATTCCTGGCGCGTTGGCCTCTACGTCTCCGTGGGACCTTCATATACATCAATAACGTAATATAACCTAACCTAACCCAACCTATCATCTCGGCGGTAATATTTGACAACATTCCTGGAGAGTCGGCCTCTACGTCCCCGTGCGACCTTCATATACATAAATAACGTAATATAACGTAACCTAACCCAACCTATCATCTCGGCACTAATATTTGACAACATTCCAGGCGAGTTGGGCTCTACGTCTCCGTGGGAATTTTATATACATCAATAACGTAATATAACCTAACCTAACCCAACCTAACATCTCGGCACTAATATTTGACAACATTCCTGGCGAGTTGGCCTCTACCTCTCCGTGAGACCTTCATATACATCAATAACGTAATATAATCTAACCTAACCCAACCTATCATCTCGGCGGTAATATTTGACAACATTCCTGGCGAGTTGGCCTCTACGTCTCCGTGGGACTTTTATATACATCAATAACGTAATTTAACCTAACCTAAACCTACGTAACATCTCGGCGGTAATATTTGACAACATTCCTGGCTTGGTGGCCTCTACGTCTCCGTGGGACCTTCATATACATCAATAACGTAATATAACCTAACCTAACCCAACCTATCATCTCGGCGGTAATATTTGACAACATTCCTGGTCAGTTGGCCTCTGCGTCTCCGTGGAACCTCCATATACATCAATAACGTAATATAACCTAACCTAACCCAACCTATCATCTCGGCGGTAATATTTGACATCATTCCTGGCGAGTTGGCCTCTACGCTTCCGTGGAACCTTCATATACATCAATAACGTAATATAACCTAACCTAACCCAACCTATCAACTCGGCGGTAATATTTGACATCATTCCTGGCGAGTTGGCCTCTACGCCTCCGTGGGACTTTTATATACATCAAAACGTAATTTACCCTAACCTAACCCAACGTAACATCTCGGCGGTAATATTCGGCAACATTCCTGGAGTGTTGTTCCCTACGTCTCCGTGGGACCTTCATATACATCAATAACGTAATATAACCTAACCTAAACCAACCTATCATCTCGGCGGTAATATTTGACAACATTCCTGGGAAGTCGGCCTCTACGTCTCCGTGCGACCTTCATATACATCAATAACGTAATATAGCGTAACCTAACCCAACCTATCATCTCGGCGGTAATATTTGACTACATTCCAGGCGAGTTGGCCTCTACGTCTCCGTGGGAATTTTATATACATCAATAACGTAATATAACCTAACCTAACCCAACCTAACATCTCGGCACTAATATTTGACAACATTCCTGGCTTGATGGCCTCTACCTCTCCGTGGGATCTTCATATACATCAATAACGTAATATAACCTAACCTAAACCAACCTATCATCTCGGCGGTAATATTTGACATCATTCCTGGCGAGTTGGCCTCTACGCCTCCGTGGGACTTTTATATACATCAAAACGTAATTTACCCTAACCTAACCCAACGTAACATCTCGGCGGTAATATTTGACAACATTCCTGGTCAGTTGGCCTCTGCGTCTCCGTGGAACCTTCATATACATCAATAACGTAATATAACCTAACCTAACCCAACCTATCATCTCGGCGGTAATATTTGACATCATTCCTGGCGAGTTGGCCTCTACGCTTCCGTGGGACTTTTATATACATCAAAACGTAATTTACCCTAACCTAACCCAACGTAACATCTCGGCGGTAATATTCGGCAACATTCCTGGAGTGTTGGTCCCTACGTCTCCGTGGGATCTTCATATACATCAATAACGTAATATAACCTAACCTAAACCAACCTATCATCTCGGCGGTAATATTTGACAACATTCCAGGCGAGTTGGCCTCTACGTCTCCGTGGGAATTCTATATACATCAATAACGTAACATAACCTAACCTAATCCAACCTAACATCTCGGCACTAATATTTGACAACATTCCTGGCGAGTTGGCCTCTACCTCTCCGTGAGACCTTCATATACATCAATAACGTAATATAATCTAACCTCACCCAACCTATAATCTCGGCGGTAATATTTGACAACATTCCTGGTCAGTTGGCCTCTGCGTCTCCGTGGAACCTTCATATACATCAATAACGTAATATAACCT